>CM062227.1:22294392-22389728 GCA_031216235.1 Syzygium jambos
GAGAGAGAGAGAGAGAGAGAGAGAGAGAGAGAGAGAGAGAGAGAGAGAGTCTTCAGTAAGGCTGTGGGCGTGTTTGGACTATAAAAATGTCATTCCCCACAACACATCCCTCTACGTCCTGCGGACAGCCAAACTTCCGCTCGAGATAAAAACCGACCGTGGAGAGCCGCTGACCAAGTTGTCTCCGGAAGATTGGGTCAGTTGTCAATGGTTTCTCACTGTAATCCACTGTTAATCTAATCACCTCCCCATCTGCAGGACCTGATCCGAGGACCAATAGCTCCTCGCTAAAGTTGGCAAATGCCAATGTCTTAATAACCCCATCAAACTTACCACAAGACAGACGCCACGGCGTGCCCCGGGTGCCCGAGGCCAGGGTTTCACCAAGTCCTGGAGCTATCTCAGCCTCCACAGAATTGCTATTGTGGTCCGTCGGGCTGAGTGTGTGGAGGACAAATGACAAATCCGGTGAAAGCATTTCTTGCACTAAAATTGCCATTGTAGCTTCTTTTTGAGGAACTTTAGCAGCTTGCCGGCTCAGAACGGCTCTCCTTGTGTACAAAGAAGCCCACACTTTGGAGATAGCATTACCAAAGATAGCTGGATTAGAAGGGCTCACATTGGGAATTGAATCATATAGCCCAGCCGCAGACATTCCGGCTAAATCCTCAACATTGGCGCTCGAACGGACGATCAAACGAGAGCTCCCTGGAAATATTTTCCCGATGCTCTCAATGATTTCTTTTGGGGGCTGCAGGGCACTTATCAATTCCTGGAGCCGTTGGCATACCTTGTTGAGCTCCCCATCCTCCACTTTAGCCCTTTCCAATTCTTCAAGAAGAGAATTGAATGTGTCAACAGAGCCACTCCGTTCTAAAGCCAATTCCATTGAGCCAAAAGGTATTACTGCCCCAGATGGGACTTTGAAAGATGCCGGTACTCCCTCGTCATTGTAAACTACCATGAGGAACAGCATGATGTTTAGTAAGATAATAAAGAATTACCGTGAAATAACATATTTCGAGAAATTTCATGCAAACATTGTATACTAATCCATAGTTTTCAGAGTTTAAGATATGCAAATACATCAATCTCTTGGAAAGAGGCTATTTCCATGAGTTGGAACTTGAAGGTGCAGGGCCATCCCCATCAGCACAAGGAAGTTCAATGTGCAGATTAGGGACTCATGCTCCTTGCAGCCCATAAGTTATTAACTTTGCTCATCCAGCAGCATCTCCCTTCTCTCCTTTTTCTTTTGAAATATATTAAGAGGCAAGAAAATGGTTCACGTTAAAGAAACAAGAAAATGTTGTCGAATTAGCTCAAAGAACTAAGAAGAAGATAATCAGGAGGTTATAGTTCTCATGCAAGGTGAATTATTCAGAGACAAAAGCGTGACAAAGATGAATCCATGCCATGCCTACTTAATCAACATCCAGGAACGACCGATTTGACGGTGATTACATCGCTTGGGACCTGAGCAAGAACTAACTAGAATAAACCATCTGCACGACAATAATTTATGTACCAGGGTAGTAAAGCTTTCATGATTAGTGAGAAACTATGCAGTGCAATGCAATGCATAAGAAATGTCACCAACCCTTGTGGGAAGCTGCCGCGAGAGAAGCTAACACACCACAAGCAGCAGCCTTTGCACCCGATGTCTCCACCTCTGCATCAGCAAGTGGTACAACTCCACGGGAAACATCCTGATTGCAAGATTCTTTCGATGAGTTTGACATAAGCACTTCCCAATCAAACTTTACTTTCTAGAGATAAAAACAATATATTCGTCCAGTTTCATTTTCACTAGAAAGGAAGAGCATATAAATGTAAAAACCAAATAAAGATCAAACAAAGTTCTAACCTCCCTTAGAGAGAGGTGGAATGAATAATTTTATTTTCCCATTTAAGGGTATTCAGAAGAAATAAAATAGGTGCTTCCCAAATTTCTGGATAGGGGAAACAATAATAAACCTTTTTGGTGTGAGCGGCTGTGGCAATAGGTGAAGAATGAGGTTCAGATACTCCAACTTCAGAAGAAATACGTTGTGGTTTCCCATTCTCGCTGGTCTCAGATGTTAATTGCAATATAACACCAGCTGACGATGCCTCCAACCTGAAATTGCCCAAAAGCATGTTCTGAAGGTAGGAAATGAAGTAAAGGAAAGGAGAAATCCTAGTATGAAACAAAGCGATAATGTGCATCATTTAAAACAGTGGATCGTCAATCACATCTACATTTATCTAGAAACAGACCTCACAAATTTTCCAGCGAGTTTCTGCAGATCAGAAATTGTATCATCAGCTTCACATGTCACAAAGACAACCTTTTCCTGCGCATGGTAAGTTGTCTTATCAGAATCTTCGAATTTGACTAAGCATTATGCACAGCCAACCGTTAAAAGAAAAACTTAACCTGCTGGGCCCTGACACCAAGATGAGATAAGTGAGGCAGCTCCTGCAGAAGTATAACTCCTCCAATGTTACTTCCCAAAGCTGTCACCTGGAATTTAATCTATCGCGTTAGGCCTTCCCCTTACAAATTTCAGGTACCTTCATGATCAAATAACAAGTGCCGTGCAGATAGAAGGAAAAAAGTACCTCTTCATCTCCATCAGCTCTCTTGACCATAAGAATGACTGGTCCACTTACAGATGATGGCAGTGACCCAGGGTTGATTCTATCAACCTGGACAAGAAACCCATGAACAGGCATATAACAATTTGTACAAAAAAAATTCAGGTTTCCTCTCCCACCATTGACATACCTGAACTAATGTGCCAACAGCAGCTCCAGAAACAAGAACATCCCAACCTTGAGAACCAATTACACTCCTAATAGCTTTCAAGAGCAGAGTACAAAGTTTTGAAACCTGAAAAATCACACTAAGAAAGATTTCCCAGAGGT
Source organism: Syzygium jambos (assembly GCA_031216235.1). Lineage (NCBI taxonomy): Eukaryota > Viridiplantae > Streptophyta > Magnoliopsida > Myrtales > Myrtaceae > Syzygium > Syzygium jambos. Next base: position 22,297,303 of record CM062227.1, read on the forward strand.
CAAGAAGCTGCCGTAACTTTAAACGAGATGCATCTGAACTCAGAATATGGGCAGAAGAAAGCACAAATGCACTATGCAAAATCACGGAATAAAAACAGGACATAAGCTCTAATGATAAAACAAAGTAAAGTAATATACCCAGCGCGGATCTCGGCTTCTGTGTATGTCTTCACACTATTCTCGGGAATTCCAAAAGCTCTTCCGAGCATCTTCAAAGCCGAAAGTATTTTCAAGTCTCTGAGTTTCATAAAATTAACAAGTACCCACACGTGCGCGCACACACACACACACACACTGATACCCATGTGCACATAGACACAAACACATGGTACCCATGCGCGCACATATTTTTCCATTAGGAATGTTGCCTTATACCTCAACTTTAGCAGGAAATATCTCAAGAAGTGCTTCAGAATATTCTTCTGTTAACCTCCTTGACCTATCAAGAGTCGCTTTGAGTCTCAATGCCCAAATCATTTTGCCATCTTCACTGCCTTATGAAGACAAAATGAACAAGAATAGTAACTACAAGTTGGCAAGTACACACTAAGCCCTGAATTTGCAAGGTCAGATATCAAATGACTACCTTCCTTTTCGGAAAAGCCTCTTTTCTTCCAAGCAAGAAGTTCATTCCGCAGAGCAGTACATTCTTCCACTTGCCAACTTGATAGCCCCAGTTGGTGAATGCCAACAATGAGTGCATCAAGGAGAGCATCCCAAAAACTCATGTTCCGTGCCACATTCTCAGCCAACCAAGAAGTACCTCCGCTAGCTTCAACCGCATTGAGGAATCTATGCAGATATGCATCATAAAAATTAATACAGTTCCAGGTATGTGGTAGGACAGGAACAAGGAAACAAAATTAAGTTTGGAACTAATCCATCGGGTATCTTAACATATTATGGCACAAAAGTATTATTCACTTGCGCATCATAATATTTATGGCTATCAAAGTATAGATTCTGAACCACGACTTTATCTAATATAGCTTGAGCTTTTAGAATAGTTGATAGTGGTCCTACAAAATTTTATATGGTACCAAAGTAGGAGCTCCTCAATTCAAATCTTTCTAGCCCTATAATTTGACTCTCCAATGATATATTTCCACGCTCCAGTCTTAAGCCAAAGTTCAACCTATGCGTGAAGGGGAGTGCCAAACTACTTAAAAATTAAACCAAACCTTCATTTTATAGTTTTTTTTCTTTTTTTGGTTTTTTGATAATCTAGGGGCACAGATGTGGAGACCCAACCTACTAGAGACCCAAGGAACACCTTGCAAGCCCAATGAATCAATTAAGTCCAGATTTTTTGGCTTGTGCAGGTGGCTCTGACCCGGAATCAGTTTGCATGCAATTGGTTAGCTTAATCTTTTAGAACAATTGATTGCGGTCCACAAAATTTTACATGTTATTTTGAAAACAGCATTTCTTAGGCCTCTGAAAAAGCTAATTCAATAAGGCATCATGATTCTGACGATAGTTTCACCAAACACTAGCATCATATTTTTTTGTAAACTTATCAGTGCTTTAAAATATGACATCACTGACAAAGATGGATTACGTTAGATACTAACATCTGATTATTCAAGGACTGGGAATCAAATCTGGTAGAGAGAAGCTTATGGTCCAACATGGGAAATTTAAAGTCTTCCCAAAAGAATTATCTTTCATGCAAAATGTTTTAGTGAGTCCCAGTGTCCCTAGTAGATACATACCTATACGACAGCCACATACTGTATAATCAGTAGATACCGGACTTAAGCTAAATATGTGACAAGTCTTTTCATATCAGCACAACACATGCACAAACTAAGAATCAGGCTTTTACCATAAACAGGTAAATTCAAATGACTCTACCTCTTCTTGCTTTTTGAATCCCTATATTTAAGATAACAAAAGGAAAACGGGGAGCTATGTACTGAAAGTATTTATACAGTCATAGAGATAGAGATAGCTCGGGACTATCTGTCTCCAAATGCTCTACTACTAGTACTAGAAACAATGAAATAGTTAACAAAAGCATCTAAAATACTTGGCATAAATATAAAGAGAAATCGACAAAGCAGAAACTTTTTTCTATGACAGTAAATCCTAAGTCATCCCAAGGCAACAAGTAAAGTCACACATCCACACAGAAGATCTGACTTGTTCAAACATTCAGTCACTGTATGAAGAAGCAAAGAAGCATCGTGGAATTATTGTATGTCCATGGAGACCATTATATTTTGTGTCTATGCAGAAACATTGTATCGTGTGCCTGAATAAGAGCTTCTTTCACATTTCCCAACGAAAAATCTCCATAATACATCGAAGTGATTATCTCCACTCTCTGTAAAGCTTCATTCACGATTAAGGTGCAATCTGCTATGAAAATTAAACATGATGTATCATTCTGAAAGAAGCATTCTGGCGACATGCTGATCCACAGAACAGTCTTTTTAAGTTTTGCCTTGTCAAGTCCAATGAAAAAAGGTATCAATGCTGCATGAGGGGTTTGCCAATAATTCATGCCTTCAGCAAGCTATGCACAGAACACACCTGCTTAAGAGCACAAAAGAATAGTCCTCAAGGCCAATCTCACAAAGCCGCCACTGTACCAGAGAGGAGAATGAGAGGATATAAGATGCTGATCCATCCTAACTTCAGATTATGATGTTTCTGGATAGTTTGCTCAGAAAAGAGTAGAAATGAGTTCACCTTTTGACGCGTTGCTATTGCAGCATCAGGGGCATCATTTCGAAGACCACTTTCGAGACCTTTCAGAATCAATTCCCTTGTTGCAGTCAAAGATTGTATAGTTTGCATCAACAGATCAAGGGATTCACTGGAAGTATCCAATCTCTAAATGAACAAAACAGAGACAACCACATAAACAGTGAGAAATATTGTAAAATTTGATATACAGTATAACTAAATTGAAATAAAATCCGCAACAGTGAGGTCTTCTTTGGAGGGAAGGAAAGGCTGATTCAAACTCAAAATTACTCATCTTCTACGAAGAGGAAAAAAATTTATATTTGCTTGAAAAAAGCTAACATGCATCCTTTATGTATATATTGCTGCTTTATCCTCGATTTATTTGTAATCAAAAAATAAGTAAGCAAATTAGGTAAGTCAACTGTTATGGATGCTTCTCCCCCCCCCAAAAAAAAAAAAAAAAAAAACTGTTATGGATGCAAGGAGCTTCACAATGGCAAGATTCTTGTGGTCATGCCCTTGGTCAATATAACAAGTGCACTGCCAGCCTAAACGATTGTGCTAGAGGTGTCTTCGTCCAAGACCCAAACAAGACCGCGCTCAGCCAACTTTGGGGGGAATATAACAAAGATAAAGGACTTAACATTCTGTGCTGGACATCAGAATACAATATAGAGAACAAATCATCATAAACTCGCAGTAACAACAGCCACCAAGTGCCGCTATTATTTTGAATTCTTTACAGTAGAATTATCAGAAGACCAACAATCAAATGTTATAGTATACGCCAAGTGGAGATTCGAGTGCACATGCTAGTTCGTCCCACCACAGTGACTGAACAATCTAATGGCATAACAGAAGTGGCAGGCAGATAGTCAAGTGATGAAGTTTACAGTGCAATGCTAGGAATCTATCTCAACGGCAAATAACAAAAAGTGATTTGCATGAGCTCCACAACAAACATAACATGCCAATTTTAAATGCAAAAATTACAAAAACATTTCACAACTGAAATTCTCACATAAAAGTATATTTCTATTACCTCTTTACATTCAAGAAAGAGCTGAAGAGTTGACAATGCCCGTTCATCCAATGATTCTCTGATAGACTCAAGCTGTTCCCCAAGGCTGCAATGGAAAAAGTATAGTCAACAAATAATCAATAATCAATTGCAGTTGATCAACTATTGCCGTCATGATACAAATATAATGAGCCGATATTGGTCCCTTTAGTTGGTTCCTTTCCTTTGTTTATCTATAAATTTATTTTACTTATCTGTAAATTAGGTTCTTTTTTTTTTGTGCTCTGAGGGGTTTGACTGGGAAGATTTTCATCAATTGGTGGTATAACTGGCCATATTAATAGCCCACCATTTTTCGTTAGAGTCGCCACTAACATAGTCATTGTAAAACACTTCAATTTCAGATTGTTAAAACAATGAAATCTTATACGACAGACCTTCCAGCATTAAAAAAATCCTTCAGTTCATGATGAAAAATTTTGAATTGCTCCACAAATGCTTCGCTATATTCTCCTGGGTTCTTGGTGATTCTGGCAAGCATTGCTTCAGTAGCAACTAAATCCTCAGGACCAGCATTCCGATGAAGCTTGTTTTGTATTGTATGCTTTATTTCTTGCTGCATTTCAGGAAAAAAACAAAGAAACAACTTAAAGTGAAGTTCGCAGCTACTCTAAACCTGTAACTTCAGAGATTCACACACCAAGTCTTTCATGAAGCACAACCTTGAGGTCATGGGGAATGTCATTTCGATGTGCTATATCTCTTATTCGAGTCAGAGGAACAGATGCAGTAAATTCAGCCTTGAAAGATGGTAGACATGGATGAATTTTGCGAACCACTAGCACTTCCTGGATAAGATTTCAATACGATGAGTGACTATCGTAGGAGAAGACTACATAACAATTACAAAATGAATATGCAGATATAGAAATGTATGTACATACTTAAGAGAAGCATAAAAAAAAAAGGCACCATACTCCTTTATGAAGTGCTTCACAGTTGCACTTTAACAGAGAATAGGAGCATCTACCTTTTTATCAGAAGTTACATGAAACACCAGTAGATAATATTTGAGGAAAGCAGTATGTTATCCGCCCCCTCTTCCAAATAATAATAATAATAATAATAATAATAACAATAATAATAATAATAATAATAATAATAAAATTAGTCAACAGTAATAGTAGCATGTACCCGGCAATTCTATGCCAAAGATATGCTCTCTATTGTATGAAAAACCACCTCCCGAATCCTTCGGTGCAGTACATTTATTGCAAAGTGTTTTACCAACAAGTTGCCCTTTGCTGGAAGCAGGATGTTTAACTTACAGCAAAAATGCTCCCATTTTTATGCTCTTTGATACCAAAATGAGGAAACCATATATAATATTTTCCACAACAAAATACAAAGAATTAACAAAATATACATCGGAGAACATTTGCGAGGACCTGGCCACTAGATGAAGCATCCTTAACCTTTCAATGTAGTGTGGTACAGGTAATAGGACAAAGTGGTTTCTCCAGGGATAGTATGAAACATATCGGAAAAAGTAAGCAGGCTTTTCTATTAAAATAGTCAAAAAAAATTTTAAGAAGGAGAAGGAGGGAAAAAGAAAAACTACGACTGAACGCACATGAGCCGTGGTATGACAGAAAGACAAAAGCATGACGCATACACAGTTATTATCCCACTAAGCAGGGTAAATAGAACATTCACACATAGACACACACGTCACCTTAGGGGAAGCATCTTTCCTGCAGGCAATCCTCTCCAATTCCCGGAATATGAGTCTAGATATCTCCGCATGCCTATTTGGCCGATGATGACCTCCACCTTCAAAGCAGGGAATTTGTCCCGTGTTTATCCACTGCATGAGAAGAAGATCTAAGAAGACCACAAAGAATCAACCCAAAATCGCAGTTCAAAACTTAGTCAGGTAACTATACCTTCAAATAGATGGCAGAGTTTACAAGAGCCTCCAATCGGTTTCCACCTTGAATGCTTTCAACGATAAGCTCACGAACAACTTCGAGCTTCAGTACACAAGTTAAAAGACATGACAATGTCAATCGCGTGATATAAGCTGCACTTTTACATCCATCCATTTCTTCAAATTTTAGAGTTTTTAGGAAGTCAATTCAGCCAGAAGCAAGCTAACCAGAATTACCAACCAAAAAGGGTCATTTTCTTATCTAACAATCATCTCAGATAACCTTGGAAAAACAAATGCAAAACCAATTGTGTTATCCAGAATCAAACCAAAGACAATGGATGTTTATCTACTAACGTAAGACATGCTACATATAGCAAATTTGCATATTAGATTTGAAGTCAATCCATTGTCTGGGGAAAGAAAGAGAGAAACTTGAATGGACATAAATCGATTGAGCTTCATATTCATGATAGTCTCTGCATATGCCATTACCTTGCGCCACCAGTTCCTTGCATTTCGATCACCTTCAACCAGCTTTAAGGCCAGCCCTTCAAGACCCGAAGTATCCCATCGCATTTCTGTCTCTCTATTCCTGTGCTCATTGGAGCGCATAAAACTCACAGCCTTCCCTTGCCATTGCTCCACAAAGGGGCTCGTCTCCGCATCAGCAAGAGCAGCTGCATCATTAACTGCAGCACCACTATCTCCATCATCATTGAACAGCTCCTCACCAGCCTCTTTAGAATCCATAGGCATCAATTCCACAGCCTCCTTAGTCGCATTCCACTTGCAAACCATTCCATAATTCCCTCTTTTGGGCAGCTTGAGGACTCGATTATCCCCAGATTCCCATGTCACACTCTTGTCTTTCCCAACAATGACAAATTTATATTCAACAGATTCGCCTTCTTTCAGTTCTAACTCACATACCCATCCGCTCTTGGTCCAGTCCATTGCCACATTCTTCTTCCACGATCCCAATTCTCTTGCGGATCCTAAGATTGCCACACTCTCCCCAAATTTAACTTGGTGGTCCAGCCGAACTCTGACTAGCACCTTCTCCTGTCCTGGCTTTGATCTGATCTTCTTCGCTCGCTTCTCCTCTTCTCTGCTATAAACACACTATGTTATAGCTTCTACCAATAGCCTCCTACCTTGTCTAAACAACTTAAACAGCAATTTTCACACGAACCACAGATTCATTCTTTGGCACTTAACACCGCATCCGAAGAGGAACCTCAATTCAAGATGGTGTCGGGTAATCACTGCCGCTAGCTTTTATTGCAAGAAGAACTCAAATGAAAAACAGAAAAATTCTTTTTTCCACACCGATTCTCGTTCAAGAAATAGACCCCACATAAACTCCAGCCACACAAGAGACCCAGACAAACCTTTGATCAAGAATTGCATAAAACAACTCAATACTTCACTCCGAACCCAGTACTTGATCAGACGACATAAGTAGACAAGAACAAATCCACCGTGTGTGTGTGTGTGTGTGTGTGTGTGTGTGTGTGTGTGTGTGTGAGAGAGAGAGAGAGAGAGACCTGGTTTCAGTGGTGGAAACGCCGCGAACAACCGTGGAGGAGCGACTCCGAGCGGCGTGAGCTCCATGCGCCCACCCGAGCGAATCTCGAGGAAAAGCAATGCTGCTCTTCAAGAACGAACTGGTTGCGGAGCTCCCAGACATGGGATGCAGAGATTTACCTCGCCTTCCACTACCCTTTTGGACGAAACTCGCAGAGCAATGCAACCCGCGCAAAGAATCCATCCCTCCCTCTCCAAAAGATAGCACCTTCAACTCGAAGAACAGGATGCCGAAGTCAACCGGACACTAAACACTGTCTCAAACGGCGGAAACCGCGGAACCCAGATATCAAGATTTCGATGGGGTTGAAGAGAGAGACGCTCCCCATGCGATGATCATATCTCGAATCTTGATGGGTACCCACGAGGACAAAGATGAACGTGTCCCCAGCAGCGAGCTTCAACCGCGGCAACTTCAACGGGTGCTCTGTCCGATGAATTTGTCGGAGATAACTTAGCGTCGGTCGTTATTACATGACATCAGATCGCACGCTTCTTGTGCATTGAATAGAAAAGATCAGCTCCTTCCTGAATGCTCTAATCACGGAGCGGCTTCTGTGGCTTTCCTTCAGCGGTGCAGCAACGGTTCGCTTTGTCTCGCACCTCTGCCGACGAGATATTTTGCCTTTATGTGATCCCCATGAGACATTTTGTTTTTCTTTTTTGCACGAAAGGGAGAAAATCATTTTCATTTTCTTTATTAAAAAAGAGATGTCGAGGGTCGACCGGGGATAACTCGACGATGTGCAAAAAAATCGAGAACTACCCAGGACCGACTCGGAATCAACGGTTCCATGGGATCAATCCAATTCTCGATTTAAGATGTGGAATTGCCTACTCGCCTATCCGGACCGATATATATACATATATATTTGTATTTTTAATTTTGGCTATCTTAGAGTTAAACTCTCACTCATTTTACAGTTTTACTCGTCAGTCCTAAAAAAAGAAAGAAAAGAAAGAAAGCATAGTCATTAATCAGTCCTCCGCCTCCTCATCTTGCTCTCGTGCCTTCAACTCTCTCGATGTTGCCTCATCTCGCTCTCACTCCATCGGTCGCCTCGCCTCTCAGCGAGTTAGCAGAGCTCTTGGTCTCGCCTCTAGCCCTCTATCACGGCATCACAGGCGTGCCTCGCCACCAGTCCTCTCTCATAATCAGCCTCACCTCCCTCTCGCAATCTTGCTCAAACTCACAAGTATCACGTCTCTCTCTCGTAGTTTGCTCTCACAATCACAGCTGTTAACCAAGTAATACCAATCACTTTGCTTGGTTTTATTATGTTAACATAGTTACCTAGAATGACCTCTTCTATGATAATACTGAAATCAAGTGTGATTTTAGCTGTTCATCTAATTTTGAATATCCTACGTTGGTAGAGTTTGAGTCTAGTTGTGAATTAAAGTTTGCAGTGTCTATAGTATAATCCTCAATCGGTTGCATATAACATGTTTGATAAAATACCTTTGAAAATACGAATCATAAATAATTTGAGATCCTTTCCATGTTGCTTGATTCAGGCAGGTAATTTATTAACATGTCAATGGAGGTGGAAAAATTCTATGATGCGATGACTTCGATAATTGAATCATAATCACCATAAGGTGAAGACGACTATGCAGCTTTTGGGTTAATTGGACACAAAGGGGAGATAAGGGCTTCCTAATTGAAGCGTTAACAACATTAACTTGAACATGACGAGCAAAAGTAAGGTTTCACATCTCTTAGCAAACAGAGAGAAAAACAATTCCATTGACCCACCCGAAAATCGGACCGAACTAATGGTTCGATTCCCATTTTGTAGAATCAGTCCTTAGGGGGCAATTTTTTATTTCAAGGTGGAAACCGCCCATCATAGAACTAATCTAGTGATAATTATTGGGGCAAACAATCGAGCTCTCTTATTCTGTAAGGAAAATGATACAGCTAATCCCAAAACTTTGTCTTAATATATAATGTGGTCCCTAAATTTTTTATTTATTCAATATGGTCCCTGAACTTTGGTCTAATGTATAATATTGTCCCTCAACTTTTAAATTGTTCAATGTATCCCAAACTTTTGGTACATATTCAATTTTAATCTGTGGACTATATGAAAATGTTTAATATTGTTTGTGAACTTGAATTAATGGAAGAACAACAATAAACATTTATATATAATTCATGGACTAAATTGAACATGTACCAAAAGTTCATGGACTACATTGAATAAATTAAAAGTTTAGGGACCGCATTACACATTGAAATAAAGTTCAAGGATCATATTGAACAAATTAAAAGTTCAAGAACAACATTGCACGTTACGCTAAAGTTCATGGACCATTTATGTCATTATCATTATTTCGGAACTAAATGGCCACCTCAACTCCAATCTCTATTGTTCTCTAGCCCCAATTTTTGAAGATGGACTCCAATTACCGTGATTTAGTTTCTTTCGGGCTCTCACTTACTCTCTCGCGGGTAATTAGCTGTAATTTTTTCTTATAATTTTGATGGATTTGGGTTATGGTTTGCTTCTTGGTCTCAGTTTAGCCCCAATTTGGGACAAGAGCAAAGAGCCGGTGTCGTTTCTTATGATTTCTCCTACAAGTCACGTCGGTCGATTTACAATAAATTAACATCACATTGGATTTTTCGACAAGGGGAATCACTGATGACTAGCAAGAGAACAATTCTTGACCAATGTCGCACTTAAGTAATCGGAGGGGAATCGCTGATGTGCTCTTCTAGTTTTAAGCTTCGTCGATATGTAGCTTCTATCAAGTAAGGCACATGATTCTTCCACTGGCTGCTCCACGAAAGGATATGTGTGTTTCTTTTTCCCTTAGTTACCTAAAGAAATGTGTTCCCATCTTTAAGACATGATTGACATGGACGATTTTTGTGTTTTTCTTCGATTTTCAATGTGGTGCTTCAATTACTTATTGTTTAATTTAATTCTTGAACTTTTAAAAAAAAATCCGCTCGTCATAATTCTTCTATTAGAGAATCTGACGCCGTGAATTAACCTAACCAGCATTTCTGCTAAATTGATGCTAAATTTGTCATGATGGCTTCCATTTGGGCTTCCACGATATAGGCCCAATAAGAAAGCAAAAATGATTTGTTGACTTAGGAAACGATGTGGCAACGCATAATCATTAGTTTGGCTCAAGAAGCGATTGACGTGATAGTCAATCTCAAAAAATTGCGTGTAATATGACGACACACTTAACAAAAGAACTACATTAAGCGAACTTAAAAAAGTGTAAAGATCAAATTCAATAAGAGCACAAAAAATAAAAGGACACATTTGACATTAAAGAAAAAATTGAGGACCGCTCATGTCACTTGTCTTCATCTTTAATGAGTCAGTGACTACTAGTGAAAATTGTCTAATGGTTTTGAATTTTCGATACAGGGATTAGCTAATTATGGGTAGCTTGGGTTAATTTTCACTAGTAGTCACTGAACTTTCGTAAATTTTTTAATCAGGCCAATAAATTTTGTTCTCTTTCACCGAATTAACTCAACTTTTTCCTTCTTTTCAATCGATGCACACTGATCATAATTCGATCAATTTTGTGATGCCCCGACCTCGGGGTCATTCCAGTGACGTCCCATTCATTATTCTTTTTCATTACACAAGCGGAAGCATACTCGGGACGATCACAACAAAAGAACAATCAACGGAAATAAGACAAGCATTATGAGCAACTTTATGTTTACGAAACATGCAAACATATTTAAACAAGTTCTTCTCTTGGGTCATAGCAAACATCACACATATTCTACAAGCCTATTCTGAAGGCTTTTCGAATTACAGGCCGACGTGGCTTGGGCTTTCCTATCCCCACTATGATTTCTCGCTCCTCGCTTCTTCACCTTCACCCCGGTCCCGTCCGCCTGGCCATCTCACATCCCACCCGTGGCTCTATCCCGGAGCCGGCTCGCCCTGAGGCACCAAGTCCGTTAGGCCCTCATCACCAGCGTTGTGATTCGGCGATAGGCGCGGTCTTCTCTGACATTTATCACGGTGAGCACTTCGGCTCTCGGCTTCACGGGATTGCCAACGCGGGCTGGGGGAGATGCCATCCCTACGGACCTGAAAAAGGGGAAACAACGGGGGATGAGTCGGGGAGACTCAGCAAGTGAAAACACTAATATCAAGCGAGGACGAGACAATCGTCATTTACACAAGTCAATTCTTACCGTACCGGCATCAATGGCATTTCAAATAGCAAAGTCATGCTCCGAAACCAACAAAATAAACATCAAATGTGAGTATCACACGTAAACATCATTAGATGCGAAAGAACGAACAACCATGAAATCAAGAAACGGGCCAACCAACCCATGTTACAACGTATCGTAACTTCCTTTCCCGATATTAGGGAATTCACTTACACAACGTCAAACAAAACTTAGAGAACGGGGGTCGAGACGGGTGAGCTCGGGAAACTTAGGGCTTTTTTTCCTTGCTTCCTTCTTGCTTCTTTCTTGCTTGGCCGACCAAGTCAAGGCCAAATCGTGGCTCTTGGATGGGAACGAGTAGGAACACGGGCCGATTCGGGGTTGGTTCGGACGTGAGTTTCTCGGCCAAAGTGAGAAAATAAGAACAAGGGAAGAAGAAGATGAAGTTGGCTTGACATGAAAGGAAAGAGGAAGGGTGGTCTTGATTCTTAAAGAGTTCCAAGAACTCTAGAAGTCTTAACATGCACCAATAAATAGAGTCCCTTAGTCAATAGTCATGATAGCCTTGCTTGAGTCATGGCATATGTCATCCAAGCATGAGGTCATGGCTTAGGTCACAAAAGATAAGACCATTTATGAGCATTTATGGGTTAGATGATGAAGGCTAATACGCATCTTTTCTCTATTAGTCCTCTCTCTCTCTCTCTTCCTTCCCTCTCTCTTCCTTCCTCACGGCCGAATGGCCTTCACATTGGTTTCCTTGGCTTGGCCTTGCCTTGGTTTCATAATGATAGGACCTCCAAAGTCTAATGTGATTAATGCTTGTCATCATGAAATAGGGCTTCTAAGTCAAGGGCCATTTAATGACATTAATGAAACTTAATGATGGAAGCTTGAAGGAGAAGCTTTGACCACGTCAAAGCCTTATCTTCTAGTTCCTTCCCAATGAAACAAACACGGAGCCTATTTTAGTCTTCTAAAAATTTCGGTTCGGCTCACAATGACTCGGCACCATCGGTTTATACAATAACAACTAATCAACACTTAAGTCGTAAACCCGCATCATAATCAATTTCATGATTTCCGAGGGTTTTTCACGACAAAATACGTATAAAAATCTTATTCAACCCGAGGTTCGCTGCGGGAATATCCTTAAATATCACCAAAAGACATCAAGTCCAAATTCCAATGTTCTCGTATAAAAAAAATGCCGAATCTTTGAAATCTAACAAAACCGGACTACTTTGCACTGTTCACGAAATCGGACTTGAAAACATAGTAAATGAACTCCAAAAATTCTCAAATTCGGATATGTCATAAACAAGCCCTTAATAAACATTTTTCATAAAGAACACAAAATCTAATTCTTTCTGTAAACGCCATTTTCAGTCACTCAAAGACAGACTAAAAACAGTTCGCTGGAACAGAATATTTACTTCTCAAAATAAGCTCTGTCCAGCATGCAAATCATCTCAGAAAATTCCCAAATTTACACATATTATAGAAAAGGACGTTCTCAACAACTTTTGTGAAGGAAACTTTTCTAAAATCGGCCCAGAAAAGCTCGTAGAAAATAAAGACGGTGTGAACATCACTGAAATATCCATTCTGGACAGTTTTACACGGTCCGAAAATCAAGCCATCGTACCACTCATATCAACTCCAAAAATTCCAAAATTAAAGTATGTAAAACTTCATGATGTTTGGAACAACTTTCAAGAAGAAAGTGTTTGAAAATTCGGATCACAAAAGTCTCCCCAAAAATAACAAAACAAAGGAGTACCAAGGATCCGAAATACGGTTTTCCAAAACAAGAGTAGAAATTTTTGTTCCAATTGGAAAACCATCAAACTTAAACCATAAACATTTTCCAGGGACTGAAATTGAGGATGTGACAAATTTTCCTCTAAATTGCTGACCTGATAAACACATGATGGTGACATGGACTTCGGAATATTGGTAAAATTCCGGTCGAATTGCACTGATGGGAATAAAAGGGTAGGTTTAATGCGTTGTGTAAATGAAATGAAAGTTCAATGACCCGATTTAGGAAAATAACTTAAGTTCAGTTACCACCAATGTAACTTGTCCATCTTGTTGAGAAATCCTAACTTATAAAAAAAGAAGTACGTCTTTTGTGAAGGCAGACTCTTGTGATTGATCGTGATATTGTAAACATGTGACATGATGTTATCATTGCATGATATGCTGCCTAACGTGAATAGATGCCGATAGGGATGTGCATTTGTCCCGGTCTAACCTCGGAACAGGACTGAACCGACTTGTGCTGGGTGGCTCCTTGGGGAGACCGATCCAGTTCCCCATTCCAAAAAAGGGATCGGACCGATAAACCGGCCAAGACTTCTTAATTTTTTTTATATTATTTTATTCTGAAGCAAACTTATATAGTAAATTATTTTTTTAATGTTGGGAAATTCCCTCTAGGGAATAGAAGAAATTTAAAAAAAAGAAAAAGAAAGAAATCGCCGATTCCAGGACCGACTCTGAAACTGGTGACCGGTTCCAAGACCAAGTGGGCTGGTTCCTAGTTTCACAAATTGAGAACTGATCTTGCCCGATCCAATTTCAAGTTTGAGAGTGGGAATAGACTCTCGGTGCATTAAGGTAACAGGAAGCAATGATTTCACATGCAAGAGAATTCAAGTGGGTGTTTTGTTTTTTTTTTTTTCCTTTTTGTGGGTTTTGGCAGTCTCTTCGTTGACGATTCGGACTCGAGAGTAAGTGCACCTTTACTGGTGAGAGACGTTAGCAACCCCTTTTCCTATCGCAAGCAATCCATGGAGTCTATCTGCCTGTCTGTGAAGACCGAGAGAGAGAGAGAGAGAGAGATGCATGCTCATCGTCCCAATTCGAAAAAGAAAATCTGAGTTTTGATCAGATCTGCCTGCAAGAAAGGCAGGATCCGATTCTTGGAGAAGAAGACGAGTAAGGAAACGATTTGACAGACGAAGTACTAAATTCGACTGTAATGGCGGACCAATGCGACGAAGATCTCAAAAAGCCAACTCTTATGGCAAGTCTAATTCGGACTTTGGGAAATGTAAAGGAAACTACACATGGGACAGGATCTGGCGAGGGTTCCGGGCGAGGGTCGTCCTCGCCCGCCCTCGCCTGATCGTCGAGGCCTTGGGGATTGGAGGAAGGAAATAAGAAAAAAAGAGAGAGAAAAAAGAAAAGAAAAGATACAGAAAATTTTAGACAAATGCAAAAATTGTCTACTTTTAGCCGGCATTCACGTGAGCAATTGCCGGTCAAAATTGACCGGAAGAATTATATTGGCAAATTGTCAAAATGTTTAGAACTAAATTAGTCGAATTTAAAATTTTAAAACTGAATTGATATCCGTACGTTAGGTTCGTGATCTTTTGGGTAATTTTCCCATTCATCTAATACCTCCCCTTGGGCATCAAACAAGCATTGAGAATATAATGGCATGAGAGCATTATACAAGGCAACTACAAAAAAAGGTGTAATGAAAGCTTATTAGACCAAATTGTGTTGCTTTCCAAATTGGAAAAGCTAAATAGGGTTATACTACTGTGCAGTGGTCGCCAATGGAAGGCAGTTCATGAAAAGTTGGCACTTGAGCATTAAGTACACGGTATCTAGACTAATTTGAAAAGAAATCCCCGAGGGCGGTCCAATGTCCCCGACGCTAGAGCTGAGGTCCTCAACACTCGGAAAGTAATTTGATGATAGAACGTGGACCCCTTATATGATTATATCACACAAACAATACGTTTCTTTTTAAGAAAATAAAATCAAGTTTTTCTTATCAAATAATGGAAAATATTTTCCAGCTCATTTTCCAAATTTCAATCGAGGACGGGGAAATACTGCCCGTTTGCTGGAAAATGACTTCCTGAAATATACTTTTCAGAAATGTCGTATTTTCCGCTAAATAAACGGAGCCTTGCACTATGAAACTATCTTTCGATACTGTGTCGCTGCTTTCACTGTGTTACGCTACCAAGCAGGCTAAGATTCACCGGGGGATTCCATTAGCAAATATGCATTGAGGTTCCTCAGAAGGACAAGACATTTTTCCTTCTTTGCTTCAACGCCTGGGTTTTGATTCACTCGTCCAAGTCAGAGCTTGAAAATCTCTCTCTCTCTCCTTCACTCTCGTTGAGCTTTTGTCCTGAAAATCCAACCCAAGATTATCAGATGGAGAAACCAGCGCGCAGGTGTTGCTACGACCCGTGCAAGGTCATGTCCCTTGTCACCCTGCTGTGCTTCACGTTTCTCTGCTTGGACTACATCACCTTCAATGGCGAGAGCGATGGCTTCTCCTTCAAATTCAACTCCCATGGGCGTCTGACCTCCGCCGAGAGGAAGCGAAACGGGACGCAGGGCCCCGGTTCTCTCCAACTCGCGGGGAACATCGATGATCGCCGGGCTAGTGCCGAGAGCGACGTCGGCAGTGCAAGAGCCGTGGTTTCGGATAAGCCTGATGAGGTTCAAAAGAGCCTGAACGGTGCGAACGAATCAGATGCGCAGTCAGCATCGAGGAGTGATCAAGGACCTGCAGAGGATGTTACTCTCCAGGTCCTAGACGAAAGTGATCGAGATACGGCGCGCCCGAATCAGGAGAGCGTAGACCCATGCTCGGGCCGGTACATGTACGTTCACAACCTCCCGAGTAGATTCAACGACGACATACTGAAGAACTGCACGTCCCTCATCAAGTGGTACGACATGTGCCCTTCAGTGGTCAATGAAGGTCTAGGCCCCCAAATCCATGATCCTCGAGGAGTCCTTTCTCACGGAAACTGGTTCGCGACCAATCAGTTCTTGCTGGAGGCAATATTCCGCAGCAGGATGCGGCAGTACGAGTGCCTAACCAACGACTCCTCGCTGGCCTCGGCGGTTTTCGTCCCCTTTTATGCCGGGCTCGACGTGGGCCGCCACCTATGGAATTTCAGCACGTCGGTTAGGGACTCTCTTGCACGAGATCTCGCTAATTGGCTCGCAGATAGACCGGAGTGGAAGAAAATGTGGGGGAGGGATCATTTCCTAATCGGAGGAAGGATCTCTTGGGATTTCAGGAGACCAACCGACGACTTTTCTGACTGGGGAAACAATCTTATGTTTCTGCCCGAATCCAACAACATGACAATGCTATCTATCGAGTCAAGTTGTTGGAACAATGACTTAGCCATACCATATCCCACATATTTTCATCCCTCGAGCGAGACTGAGGTCCTTGAATGGCAAAACAAAGTGCGAACACATGAGAGGCCGCACTTGTTTTCGTTCGCCGGGGCCCCAAGACCAAGCCTGGAAGATTCTATCCGAAGTGAGCTCATTAACCAATGCCAAGCATCTAATGGGGCGTGCGCATTGCTAAACTGTAGCGATGGCTGGAACAAGTGCAATGACCCAGTTGAAGTGATGAATGTCTTCGAGAGTTCAGTTTTCTGCTTGCAGCCGCAGGGGGATTCCTACACTAGGAGATCAACTTTTGACTCGATACTGGCGGGGTGCATTCCGGTTTTCTTCCACCCTGGATCGGCATACGTGCAATACATTTGGTATTTACCAAAGAATTATTCCAAGTATTCGGTTTTCATACCCGAAGGCAAGGTGAAACATGGAGACATCAACATCAAACAAGTATTGAGTAGGATTTCCAGTGATGCAGTACTCAGCATGAGAGAGGAGGTCGTACAGCTGATTCCCAGGATTGTATATGCAGATCCAAGGTCCAGAGATCATGCGTTCCAGGATGCCTTCGATACTGCCGTAAAAGGAGTTTTGGAAAGAATAGAGGGCATCAGGAGAAGAGTTTCCAATGGCATGGATCCTAGTCGTGGTTTTTCAGATCAGAACAGTACAAAGTTTAACATGGCCGTGACGGCCTAGGAAAAACAGCAGGATCTTTCGGATTATTAAAAACCAAGAAACATTCTAGACGGACAGAAACTGAATTTGAGATTTTTGTCAGTTTTAAGCTTATGCAGATGATTTCTTCAAGAGTATCTTCTCTCTTCGTCCGGGATTAGATTTCTCTGATCTCTACCCACCGCATTAGGGATGAAATTTTTGTAAAGTAGAAGAGATTCTGCAAATCGAGAATGTACTCAAATCTGTTAAGCTTGAATCAGATGTTGATTAGGGCAGGTAAAGTTTTGTTTGCATCTCGAAATATTTTTGTTTTGTTCATGTGTTGATTTAGCTGGGCAAAAAAAGACCACATGTTGTTTAGTCACATTGATCACCTTAACTCTCGATTCATCACAAGAGGAGAGGCTCATTTCACAGTAGTGCTGTTAATCGGACACTCAGTAAATCATACAGCAGTACAGTACTCAGTAAATCATAGTTTCCCTCAAGATGAATCTAGTTTTGACTATGATGGGAACAGCGCAATATCTTATGACAATTACAATCTCAACAAACACAATTACCACATCAGAAAATACTCGCACAATGTATATATATCAAAGAGGTAGTGACAGAAACAGACTGTTTCTAAGCAGCATTCCATGAAGAAAGGGGTGGAGTGTCAGAGTTCTCCCATGTAATCATGGTACTTTTGTACCTGTCGCCCTTGACGTTATCTGCAGAAGCAATTGATTCGAGTTCGGCCATATCGTTCCGCGTGAGTTTCACGGACACAGCTCCAATATTCTGGTCAAAATTCTCAATCTTGGTCGTCCCAGGTATCGGGCAGACGTCGTTGCCCTGGTGGTGGACCCAGGCAAGGGCTAACTGTGAAGGGGTGCATCCTTTCATCTTTGCAACTTCATGTAATCGGTCAAACAACTTTGCATTGTGAACCAAGTTCTCCGGCTGAAACCTGGGCAGGTACTGCATACAAAAAAAAAAGCACTTCTCAGCATGGCATTGAAGACAACTATGGTTATAAAGCTTTTGGGTCGACAATTGCTTTCTAGCCACTCCGAATGCTACAAAAAACTGTTAAACCAACAGCAAATATTAAAGTTAGCAGATGATTTTGCTGCACTTTGATGTGAATGATAGTCACTGTGAGCTGATTGGTACACACAGACCTGTCGGAAGTCATCCTTGGATAGATTCTCGAACAGCTTGGAACCTACAGAAAAGAATCCTCGTCCTAAAGGACTGTAGCAAACGATTCCGATGCCAAGCTCCCTAAGTAACCGTTTCAAGGAAGATCAGAGTCAGAAGAAGAACATCTCTACTTCACAAAGAAACTAGTCATGGTTTTTCGTTATTTCTTACCGGCATGTGGGAATGACATCTGCCTCCACGTCTCTCGACCACAGAGACCACTCCAGTTGCACTGCTGTTATGGGATGAACAGCATGGGCTCTTCTGATTGTCGAAGCAGAAGCCTCGGATAAACCGATGTACTTGACTTTGCCCTCCTCAACTAGCTTCTTTAGTTCACCGACCTTTGAAGATTCACATGACCCAATAACAACTGTAAAGACCTTAGTGTCGGAGGCCCAGAAATTTGTGCACATCATCAGCTTTTATTTTGCATCTCTGAATGCGCCTTCTCCAATTTTTAAACCATTTCATTTTGACTAAGCCACAATCAGCGAGACCAATCAGTATCGATACATCTCAATGCAAGAACAATATGCTAGGCATCAAATAAACTCCTGTAGTATCTTTAATCTATCAGAACAAGAGCTAAAAACTAATTGCAGAGGATGATCCAGGAAGTGATCTCAGTCCCACACAAGACAAATTATATTGAATCATCGCAATAAGAAAGTAATTCTCATTATATAGTTTCTATCACATTAAGCGTCACCATATACACAGTGAAACCATCCCGGTGCATCAACCTAGTTAAGCAAGTTAAAGAGTGGAACAAGGGTATACAGTGATTTCGATGGGCACGCGAGTGTCTACACGGTGTTGGTAGTAGAGGTCGATGCAATCGATGTCGAGCCGCTTCAAGCTGGCCTCGCACGACGCCCTCACGTACGCGGGGTCGCCTCGGACCTGCCTGTTCCCCTTCCCATCTGCGGAGCTGATCCCGAACTTGGTCGCCACTTGCACCCTCTCCCTCAGCCCTCCCTTCAGTGCCTGCTCAAATTCCATACCGAATCAACATCAAAGCAAACTAAAGAGAAATTGCCCCGCAATCAGAAAGCCTAGTCGCCCGACATAGAGTTCTGTGCGACCACCGCCGACTGCTCAGACCGCTTAATAACGGGAAACCCACTTGGGGCAACTACTGTTCAGACCGCTCATTGTTGCTTCTCAAAGCTCGTAGAATACACAAGGTTTCATATATTTGGCGTTCCAACTGCGAAAGTGCGACATCTTAAACTAAGAGTAAAGCACGAGAATAGATTACAAATGGGTTGTACACAAGAGATAATTGGAAGCAAAATCGTGCGAAACCCTCTGCGCAATTCAGCTAGCTGATGCGAAAAGTCAGACCTATAAACGACCGCGCGGGTTTGGAATCGAAAAGCACGGACCTTTCCGAGGAGGACTTCGTTGGTGTGGGGGCCGTAGATGTCGGAGGTGTCGAGGAAGGTGACGCCGGAATCGACGGCGTGGCGGAGGAGGGCGATCATGTCGGGCTCGGACTTGGGAGCGCCGTAGAAGGCGGACATGCCCATGCAGCCCAGCCCCTGAGCCGACACCTCCAGCCCCTGCGACCCCAGCTGGATCCTCCCCACCGTCGACGACGCCATGCCCGTCTTGGTCGTCCTCGCTCTCCAGCACGATGCAAGAAGAGGGTCAAACTCCAGGAGACAGAGTTCGAGTTGATTTATACTAAACTACGAAATTTCATATTGTTAAATTTCTCACTAACTTAGACATGGGTTTCAGCATATCAAACTTATAGACCAAATCGTCCTTCATGGGAGCTTATGATCTTGAAAATATTTGATGAACTATATAAATAATAAAGTGTCACTCTAGCATGTATGAATGAATTCGAATTGCTTGAAATCTCGATTTCTTGATTCTAAAGGTCACCCCGATGATTTTGGCATGGCCCGGCCCAATTCGTATTCAACTTGCTGTGTGTTTCTTGAGTGATCATTCCCCAATACGCTTATTATTACACATCCATAATCTTGTCATAGGGAATGTTGCTTATACAAAATGACAACAGTTACTGTCTGTAGTTCAGATCTTGTTACAGGAAAACAAGAACCCGGCAATTACACATACTTGTAACAGCCACACAACATGAGCCTCAACATATTTCAGCGCCAAATGGTCAAACTCTGCATATCAAAGATTCAACCACAGCAGAAGATACGTTTCAAAGCAGCTTTCCATGAAGAAGGGGCTGG
The DNA here is from genome assembly GCA_031216235.1 of Syzygium jambos. Taxonomy (NCBI): domain Eukaryota; kingdom Viridiplantae; phylum Streptophyta; class Magnoliopsida; order Myrtales; family Myrtaceae; genus Syzygium; species Syzygium jambos. Next base: position 22,317,993 of record CM062227.1, read on the forward strand.
AGTGTCAGAGCTTTCCCCTGCAGCCCTGCTGCTGCTTTCCCCGGTAGCCCTGCTGATTATGTGCCTGCCACACTTGACATTGTCCGCAGAAGCAATCGATTCAAGCTCAACCCTTTCTTCTGGTGTAAGCTCCACAGACAGAGCTCCAATGTTCTCAATGAGATTCTTGATCTGGGTTGTGCCTGGAATCGGACAGACATCGTTGCCCTGGTGGTGTACCCAGGCGAGGGCTAACTGCGACAGGGTGCATCCCTTTGCTTGCGCTATTTTACTAACTCGGTGGAATGCCGTCACTAGGTCAGGCGAGTTCTCCGGCTGGAACCTTGGAAGGGTCTGCATAAACATAGAGCACTGTCTCAGCAAAGAGCATGAGAGCAACCGTAATATTCCTTGTAACACCAAATTCTACTGCAGCGAGGTCAAACAATACTAGAAGTGGTTGTGTTGGATGCCATCAGATTGTCTTGTTACTTGATATGATAACATTTGGAAGTTCGCAAGCACTGTGTATCTGGACAGTGTGATTAGTAAAAGATAATCTTGAAAGGATCAAAATATCTAGATCAAAATCATAAGCATTCAAATGTAGAGCAAAGTGCTCTAGCAGCTACCCCATAAGACCGATGGTTTTGATGTAAGATGTGACAACAACGAAAAAATCGACAATTTAAGTTTCTCTACATGTAATGGTATCCGCTTATCACACCTAAAAGAAAGAAATCACAAATCTAGATGATGTGTAGAAAGAACATTATTGGAAGTAAAGTTCTTTTTAGCTAAAAAAACACTAGCTACTTCACTTGCCCGGCACAATCACTAGTCAAACACTAATTGCAGGAAGTAACGCACATTTGGCTTTATGTCAGATGGGAACTTGATCCCAAACTTCCATAGGAAGGGTGTGAGGGAGTCCTCACTCAAGAATTGGTTCTATCGAGATATAGTGTATCTTTTGAAGAAAGATGAGAATAGAAAAGGATAGAAAGACTGAGGACAGAGACCGGTGTTGGTTATATTGAGGAAAGACCGCTAACCCTGTGAAGTAGGATGAGAGAAAAAGGATGGGTGGAAAGTGGGGAAAGGATAGCAAATAGCAACTGGTGGGAAGGCTGGGAAGGAGAGGAACTTACAAATAAATCTGTGTGTTTCTTCCGAAAGCATGAGAATCTGGGAAACTGCCTCTTTCAGGCTCATTAAGCCATTAATTATCTCTCTCTACTGATCTAGAATCACGAGAGGTGGGATGTATAGAGAGTGCAGGATTGAAGACATATGAGAATATACAGCATTTGCGTCACCGATTGTTATTCATCCCATCCAGGTATCTTTTCTGTATCTTTCAGGCTCAACTGCCTCTTTCAGGCCCTTGGCCCCGTTTGGTTCAGCATTGCAAATGAGCATTTGAGCTCTAAAGTCCCTTGGTCAAACGCAAATGGCGTTTGGCAAATTTTTTTACTCACTTTGGGGAGATGCAATTGCATTTCCAATGCTCCCCAAGGGCCCTTTGGCCAATGCTCCTCCGGAGATACTTTGAGAAGTTGCATTTTCGGAATGCAACTTGCACTGTTCATGAACACTGTTCATGAACAGTGACCCGAGGCTCCGGCGACCACCAACCGCCGCCTGAGGGCGACCGCCGCCTGAGGCGACCACCGCCTGGGGGTCGCGCGGCCCCGGCGACCGCCGCCTGGGGTCGCCGGACCCCGGGGGTCGCCGGCGTCGCGCGACCCAGGCCAAGCGTTGCCTGGGTCGCGCGACCCAGGCGACGCCCGGGGTCCGGCGACCCCAGGCGGCGGTCGCCGGGGCCGCGCGACCCCAAGGCGACCGCGGCCTGGGGGTCGCGCGGCCCCGGCGACCGCCGCCTGGGGTCGCCGGACCCCGGCGTCGCCTGGGTCGCGCGACCCAGGCCACGCTTGGCCTGGGTCGCGCGACCCAGGCGACGCCCGGGGTCCGGCGACCCCAGGCGGCGGTCGCCGGGGCCGCGCGACCCCAGGCGACCGCCGCCTGGGGGTCGCGCGGCCCCGGCGACCGCCGCCTGGGGGTCGCGCGGCCCCGGCGACCGCCGCCTGGGGTCGCCGGACCCCGGCGTCGCCTGGGTCGCGCGACCCAGGCAACGCTTGGCCTGGGTCGCGCGACCCAGGCGACGCCCGGGGTCCGGCGACCCCAGGCGGCGGTCGCCGGGGTCGCGCGACCCCAGGCGGTGGTCGCCGGCGACCAGATCTGGCCGTCGGCGGTTGGCCGGCGACCAGATCTGGCCGGCGGCGGTGGCCGGCGACCCCCAGGCTGATCGGAGCTCTTTTTTAAAAAAAAAAATTGCAAATGAGCATTTGGGCCAAGTTGATTTTAAAAAAAACTTACCAAACACCAACTGCATTTTGGAAAACCCCTTTAGTCCAAAGGTATTTGCATTTCCCCAAATGCATTCCCCCAAAGCCGAACCAAACGGGCCCAAGAACTGGTAATCTTCCAGCACTTCAATAAGAATGACAATCACAGTAAAAATCTACTTATGTTAATCAGCAGCAACAGACCTGTCCCAAGTAATCCTCAGAGGGATTCTCCGAGAACTTGGAACCAGCAGACAAGAATCCTCGTCCTAAAGGACTGGACGCAACAATACCAATGCCAAGCTCCCTATCAACCATTTTAAGGAAGAGCAGATTCAGAAGAAAGCTGTTGTTACTGGATAAACAAATTAAACAGAGTGATTTCATACCTGCACGTGGGAATGATCTCTGCCTCCCCATCTCTTGCCCACAGCGACCACTCCAATTGCACCGCTGTGATGGGATGAACAGCATGTGCTTTTCTGATTGTTGATGCAGAGGCCTCGCATAAACCGATGTACTTGATTTTACCCTCTTCAACGAGTTTCTTCAGCTCTCCCATCTTTGCATATTCACATGACAATACAATAGCAGTCAAGACCTTACATGTTAAGATCCACAAATTCATGCAGATTATTAGCTTGTATCGTGTCCCTAATCCCTGAATTTTGACTAAAAGTTCTTAGCAAAGATCAATCAATCTTGATGCATCTCAATGCAACAAAAAAGTAGCCAGGCATTAAAACGGAGGTAGATTTCTCTAATCTCTCACAGAAGAGGGCAAATAACAGAATTCCAAGTGCTTTTTCATATTATACAATGACATATCAAGAATCAAATGTCTCTACAGGAAGTCCACGAACAACCTTCAAAGTGGTTTTCGTATATCAATTAGGGTGAACCCAAAAGCGCTTTCATCTCAAAGGAAAATTCTTATCGACCCTCAACTAGTAAAAGATGCCCACAAGACAATAACTCAGCCACCCAAATACTAAATTCCACCTCTTAAACAACATCGTGCCGCATCTCAACCTCAACTATCAACCGAACTAAAGTCTCATCTAACAATATCTTACAAGTCAAACATCACGCCACAAGATCCAAGAAACTTTGAACAACATGAGGATGCATCATTAAGACCAATCTAGGTTAGCAACTGATCATTTGGCTCAGAGAAAATCTTAAGAGAGGAGGTTCAATGAGGATCCATACAGTGACTTCAATGGGGACTCGAGGGTCGGTACGGTGTTGGTAGTAGAGGTCGATACACTCAATGCCGAGCCGCTTCAAGCTGGCCTCACAAGCCATCCTCACGTAGGCCGGATCGCCCTGGACCTCCCTCCTTCCATTCTCGAAGCTGACTCCAAACTTGGTCGCCACTTTCACCTTCTCTCTCACCCCTCCCTTCAGTGCCTGCTTAAAATCGACACCAAATCAACACAAGAAAACCCCAAGTTTACCCGAAGTTAAGTGCAGCACGGCTCAATATAGACAAAACTGACCTTTCCTATGAGGATTTCATTGGTGTGATTGCCGTAGATGTCGGAAGTGTCGAAGAAAGTGACGCCCAAGGGTGCGGCAACGCGGATGAGCGCGATCATGTCTGGCTCAGGCTTGGGTGGGCCATAGAATGGGGTCAGGGACATGCACCCCAGCCCCTGTGCCGAGACCTCAAGACCCTCTGACCCCAATTTCATCCTCATCATCTTCACCGGTCCCATTGCCGTCGTCTTGGTGAATATCGAAGCAAGAAGAGAATCGAGAAGAAACAATTTGAGAGCGCTCCACTCCTTACACTGAGACGACAGGAAGCTTTTTGAGGAGCCGAGCTTTATAGGCGAGACGAGAACACTTAGGTGGGAAGACTCGAGACGGCAACAGAACTTGCTTCCCAAAAGAAGAGGTTGTCCTCAACCACTCCTGGAACGGCCGTGTGAAAACTTGAGAGGAGGCAAAACCTGGTGACTTTCTGTAGAATCTGTCGACAAAATCCATAGCCTTTGGTACGGCGGAGCTCATGATTGTGATAGCCAAGTTTTAGTTGGAATAAGGACACGAGAATAACAGACGAATAAGGACGCGAGAATAACAGATAAGTCCAACCTATGACCTGGATCCTGCCACTTGGTCTTGGATCCCCCCTTTTCAGGAATCTTGATGTAGGCGATTGGTGACGGGCACTTTTTGAAAGTGTCTCTCCCTTCTCTCCCGCGACGACCTCTGCTCTGTCTTTTTTGTCCAATAAATCATGCCACCGCCGCCGCCTCCGCCGTCACCGCCGCCACCTCCGCCGTCGATTCAACACACAAGAGAATCAAAGATGGGTCGTCTTGGAACTTACAACTTACCAATTCTTCCAGGAAACATGCTTTCTCCTCCAACTTCGCTCGAATCGAGCCACCCTCTGCACCAAATCCATTCCTCTGCACTTCCTTGCCTTCCCTTTGTCATCCCCATCTCAAGTACCAATTCCCAAAAAATTTCAGGTCCCCTGCGACCAAAAGCATCGGCCCTAGATTCAACCCCTTACCCTTTTGCGCCAAGATTGATTACAGCCCGGTGGAAGACGATGAAGCTGAGGAGGATGAGGGATTGGATGAGGACGAACCAGCGAGCGGAGATGGGATTTTGAAAATAAGTTACTTACACACTAACATGTGCCTTTAGCGACACCAGTTAAATTAACTAGATATGGAAATAACATTGCTCAAGAGACTTTGAAAATAAGTTACTTACTCCAGATGGAGAGGTTTACGTTTCCAAAATATTTATTTAATTAAGTCTAACAAGTGCTCGCCCTGAGGATACTCTTAAGCATTGGCTCATGTAATATTGATGAAAGTTCTCGTGACTATCGATGCATAGACGAGGTTTGCAACCTAGAGAGATAGTTACACTAGAGAATTCTCACATGATACTTGTAAAATTTATTTCATACATATCAAATGAATGACATAAAATGGTTCAATTTTTCATATACTGAAGCTCCACCACATCTTTCAAGATGTCAATATTGAATTAAGAAAAGTGAACGTGTTTACACTTGGGTTTGATTTCATTCGGTGTCACATAGATTTGTTTACTCATCCTAAGGGTGCGCTCGACTTGCCCCGTCTTATGTGCCAATTAATGAAGTTGACAAAATGTTCCGCATTGGCAAAATGTTACAAAAGTTGGAGCCCGGCGACCCCAACGAAGGCATTGCTGAGGTTGCTCAACTCAAGGTGAGACAAATCTCATCTGGGTGAAAGCTTGCCAACATCGAGCGACCCTCGACAAGCTAGATCCCATCGAGCATCAACTAGAGGCTATGAAAGGTGACGCAACCCCAGCCAAGGTGGCACCGAGGTTGCTCGACCCAATGTGAGACAGATATCGCCAAGATGAGGCTTGCTGATCGAGCAACCCTTGGCGAAGCTTGTCGGTGTTGTGCGACCCTCGGCGAGCTAGATCTAGAACTCGGCAAGAGTCAACCATAGGCCGCGAGACTAGTCAAGGCTCATTGGGGTTGCACGACCCTCGCCAAGGTGGCACTATTGGATGCCTTTTCGGAAACATCATCGTTAGCGTTAGGAAGCTTCCATGCAAGAGCCCCGCGGATGGCGCTACTGTGTCGACATTCTGAACCTTCACCAGTTGATTCTGTTTGAAATTTCTCTTTCCATGGTTTCATTTTTCGCGGCCGAGTCTATTTATTGACAGGTTATTGGTCTAAGTAAGTATTAGTTCATAGAATCGAATTACAATGTCATTAGCCACAAATATAAACCAAAGCAATATAATTACAATGTCATGGCTTTTGGATTACATGTAAAGCACTCTGTTGTTATTATGAAAGATCGGAACCTAAGTATCATCGACACCGATACGTGACATGACACGCCGACATGTCATTTCTCAAAAAATAGAGAATTCTGATATATTGGAACATGTTGTATATTAAATGTATTTTTTTATATAATCATGATAAATTATCATTTTTATGATTATTTCAATCAAATTAATTCGATTCAAATCCACAAATAAATAAATAATGAAAAAAAGCCTAGAATGAATTTACACTAAAAACATTAATCCACCATTTGTTAATATCATCCATTGTTTTGAATTGACAAATTCAACTACATTCCATTTTGTTAGGGATTCACAATTAAATTTTTGCGGGGCTGGCTGGGTATGTTAATTTTGTGGTGGCTAGGAATATGACTTTAGTATATATATTTTTGATATATTTAAATCTTGATTCCTAATTTGTTGAAAATGTTTAAAATTGACTACGTGCATGTCGGAATGGCATGTTGGGATGCTGGACTCACGTGTCGCTGGCTTGTCCGGAGCGCTGGTCACATGTTGGATGTCTAACACCTATTGACCACATACCGGTCGCGTGTCGGTGTCTGACATCGACGTGGAGGTCCTCGGAGGGTGTCTAATACCGACGCGGAGGCCTCCGGAGAGTGTCCGTGCTTCCTAGATCGTAACAACCGAAAGGGGAACTACAAAGTGAAGTTGTAGGAGAGTCGCTCTCTTGTTTGATGAACTTCTATGGATTCTCTTTTGGCACGGAATATATCCGAGAATTTTGCTATTTGGTGCGACTTTCTTGTAGTAGTATAAACTATAAAAAAGAACAGTGCAATCGAATCTTTTCAGCAGCTTTTTGGAAGCTACGCTCCTACGAGAAAGCCCAATTTAAGTAGGTGAATTCCGGACGCACAAAACACTCCACTAACCTCATGAATCAAATAAGAGGTGAGTCAAAGGCGTGGATGGGTTGCCCAAATATGGAAGTGCTTTCAAATCGATGGCATGAGGAATCGAAACTGCAACCGTGAATACCCAAGTTTGTTTATTGACCATGGAGCCAAACTCCTAGGAGCGTTTTGTCTCGTGGTTGTAAAACATGTGTTGCCAAGCCCATAAGTATAGTGGGTGATTATCATTAGGAATTTTAGTGGTTCTATAATAACCGGCAAGAGCATGTCCAGGATTCATCATTCCTTCATTTTATAAAAATTTATCACTGTGTGGAAAGGCGCACCAAATACATAACACTAGTAAGTATTTTTAAGTATCATCTCATAACACTAGTACCTAAGAATATTGTTTTTCTGTCATGACTGCACTGCTCTTTTTTTTAGTTCAGAACGCTACAAGAAAGCCGCACTACCGTGCGGGGGTTCCCTGGGTTATCAAAAAAAAAAAAAGAAAGAAAGCCGCACCAAATAGCATCTAGCAGTAATTCTCGGGTAAATTCCATGCTAAAAGAAAATCCAAAGAAGTTGATCAACTAGAGAGACTCTGCTACAACTTCTCTTTACAGTTCCCCTTTCGATTGTTACGATCTTTAATAATAACCACACGGTGTTGTACATGTAATAAAAAAGCCATGACATTGTAATTGAGATGCTTCAGTTTATATTTGTGAATAATGACATTCTAATTCGATTCTAGTGAACTAGTACTTACTTAGACCGATAAATCTATCAATAAATAAATTCGGCTACAAAATTTGAAACCATGAAAAGAGAAATTTCAAATAGAATCAATGGTTAATACCATGAAAAACCCCAAACTGATACACTTATGACAAATTTATCTCAAATTAATTTTTTGATCACAAAAAACCTCAAACTAGTACACTTGTGATAAATTTATCCCAAACTAATTTTTTGATCACTAAAAACCCTCAATTGGTGCACTTGTGACAAACTTACCCTTAGTTAAATTGAATTAATACCATGCAAAATCACAAATTGGTAAATCTGTGACAAACGGAGGGGTAAAATCCCAAATTTGGTAGATTTGTCAATTGCCACGTATCATACAATTCAAAATTTTGATAGTAAAATTTAATGAAAACTAATAAAGGATAAATTTGTCACATGTATACCAATTTGAAATTTTTTATGATTGAAAAATTAATTTATAATAAATTTATTATAAATATATTAATTTAGTATTTTTCATGATATTAACTCTAGAATCAACTGGTGTAGGCTCATACCACAGTAGCGCCAGCTAGGCGGTTCTTGCACTGAAGTTTCCCAACGACGATGTTACCTTTTTCTAATTTTCCTACGTAAGAATCGTGAGGTCATGTTCAAGTGAAATTAATGCGCACCCAACTTTTCTTGTTGAAATAATAGCCAGATTTCCTGTTTGACTTTTTCGTATTCTCCTCTCGCCCACGTACTAATTATGAATGATAGAGATGAAATGGTTGATTTGAGCCACAAAGAAATGTATCGTCGTCTTTCTGGTGGTTTATGACATGCTTATCCTACTTGTATCATTCAGATCGCCTTTTTTTTTTTTTATCAACCACATTTAAGAGAAAGTGGTTTCAGATAAAATCTAGAATTTGAAATTTACCCATTAAAATAGATTTCTCAATTTTTAGAATCTGAAATTTACATTGCATACTTTGGAACATGGAACCTACTTTATTATAAGTTCCGGGATTTACTCGGATTCCACTTGTATAATTTATTAAACTATTATAGTGAATCATTATTTTTAATGATCATCACTTGCTACTAGAATCTACTCACTAGAACTTATATTTACACATATGAAGAATATAAAACATTAACAAAGTAAAAGTCTCAGTTATAAAATAGAAATTCAGACTAGTGGCTCTAGATTATATACTTGTCATCGGACGCCATAAAATACCACATGATCGCGCGAATACATAGACCAAGAGAATTATAAAAACTTGTTTCAGATTTAGATTCCAACTACCTAGAACTTGGAACCTACCTATCGAAACAGGTTTTCCAATTTTTTGAACTTAGAACCTAGGTTACATACCCTCGAATTATGCTCACCCTAATAATATTTCTTTGTAAAGTATTTTTGAACTAGTTTATGTATGTCTAATACCACTTCCATTTACTATTATTTTCCACGCCTAATATGTTGTTATCAATCATTCTTTCGTATGACCGCATTAACTTTGCGTGTTTTGTATATTTTTCCATCATGTCTCGTCTTAATTTGATGAGAATTTGCTAAGATATAAATTACACAGAAATGTCCCTCTCTGACAGTCCAAGCACTTAATGATAGACAGCACATTCGACTTCATGATGCATGTGATATTTTCTTTTATCACTCTATTGTTTTTGTTTTCCTCTACGATGATATAAAGGTTGATTAGGTAGCTTGAATTATGAACATCATATTTCCTCACCTATTTCCTTGGAATTTGTTATTATTATAGATCCACTATAATTCCATTGAATGCGACTAACTAGGAAACACGACCAAAGCATTGTCCCTCTCGCTAGACCCCTGCAGCACCGATTAAGGCATAATTATATGCACTCGAAAGAGTAAGATTCGACGTCGAATGTTTGGCTTTAAGTAGCCCGGAAAGCCATTAGACCGTTCCATGGGGTTAGCGTATACCCCGAAGCACAATCTCCATCCTCAATCGCTCCAGTGTTTTCACACGTTTGGACAAGAAATAATGTGAACCCAAATCGCATCGCGGAATCCTCTCGAATTGTTCGAACGCAACCAACTGCTTCTCTGACCTTCAAGCTTGGTCATGTTGTTCGGCGTGAGTTTCACGGACACAGCCCCGATAGTCTGGTCCAAGTCCAAGTGTTACCTTCACAACAAGTATGATCATAGATCCGATTGTGCCTCAGGAGCCTTCAACGATCTTTCAAATAGAAGCAACACGGAGCAACACGCGTTGGAATGGCGATCAGAGTAGTTTTAGGACCGCCAGAGCATCAGGTCACAATATACTTTTCTGTAACGCCGATGCCATCCGTTCAGCAATGTGCTGTTATAGAAAACGTGCCTCTTGGCATTGCTTCAATGAATAGTAACCAATCCTGTGAGATTGTTTTATTCGTGATTCTGCAAGTCACCCTGATGAATTGGCATGGTCTGGCTCGGTTAGTATTCAGCTCACCTAGTGTTTCTTGAGTAATCTTCCCAATAAGCTTATCACACATCTATAATCTTCTCATAGTGAATGTCACTTATACAAAATGATAAAAGTCACTCTCTGAAGTTCAGATTTTATTACAGGACAACAGGTACTCTCTTCTTACACATACTTATGACAGCCACACAACATGGCCCGAAAGTTATTCAGCAGCAAATCCTCGAACTGCGCATATCAAAGATGCAGCCACAGAAGCAGACATGTTTCTAAGCAGCTTTCCATGAAGAAAGGGGTGGAGTCTCAGAGTTTTCCCATGTAGAGATGCTGCTATGATACCTGCCACCCTTGACATTGTCTGCAGAAGCAATCAATTCCAGCTCGGCCATCTCTTCCGGTGTAAGCTTCACGGACAGAGCTCCAATGTTCTGGTTGAAATTCTCAATCTTGGTTGTGCCGGGAATTGGGCAGACATCATCGCCCTGGTGGTGTACCCAGGCGAGGGCTAACTGTGACGGGGTGCATCCCTTTCTTTGCGCAATTTCATTCACTCGGTCAAATAACTTCTCATTGTGAGCCAAGTTCTCTGGCTGGAACCTTGGTAGGTTCTGAGTGACATAGAGAACTGTCTCAGCGGAAAGCATTTGAGCAACTATCATTTTTTCTTTTAACATGAAATTCTACTGCAACAAGTGCAAACAATACTAGAAGTGGTTGCATTGCATGCCATCAGATTGTCTTCTTACTTGATATGATAGGCATTTGGAAGTTTGCAATCACTGTGTGGAGAGCATGATCAGTAAAAGATTATCTTGAAAGTATTGGAATATCCAGTTCAAAATCATAAGCATTCGAAATGTGGAATGTAAGTGCACTAGCAACTACCATGCAAGGCTGATGGTGTTGATGTAAGATGTGACAACAAAAACAAAATCGACAATATAAGTTTTATACATGGGATGGCATCCATTTATCGCACTTAAAAACAATGAAATCGTAAATCTAGATGATACGTAGAAGACTATTATCAGAAGTAAAGCTCTATTTAGCTAAAAAACAATAGCTACATCACCCAGCGCAATCGCTAGTCAAACACTAGTTGCAGTCAGTAACCCACAATTGGATTTATGTAAGATAGGAACTTGATCCCAAAGTTTCAATAATAAGGGTGTGAGGGAGTCCTCACTCAAGAACAGGCTTGTGAAGAAAGATGAGTATAAAAAAGGACGGAGGCCCGAGGCCGGATACTGGTGTCAGTTATATGGAGGAGATATCGTAATCTTGTAAAGAAAGATGAGAGAAAAAGGATGGGTGGAAAGTGGGAAAAGGATAGTGAATAGCAAATGGTGGGAAGGCCGGGAAACAGAGGAACTTACAAATAAATCTATATTAGTTCATTCCAGAAACAAGAGAATCCGGGAAATTGCCTCTTTCAGGCTCATTAAGTTATTGATTATGATTTTACACTAATCTATAATCACGAGAGGTGGGATGTATGGTGAGTGCAGGATTGAAGACGAGAATATAAAGCATTTGTGTCACCAATTGTTATTCATACCATCCAGATACATTTTCTGTATACCACAAGAACTAGTAATTATCCAGCACTTCAATAAGAATGACTGTCACTGTGAGCATCTGATTATGTTTAGCAGAAACAGACCTGTCTGAAGTCATCCTTGGAAAGATTCTCCAACAACTTGGAACCAACAGAAAAAAATCCACGTCCTAAGGGACTGTATGCAACGATTCCAATCCCAAGCTCCCTAGTCACAATGTCCAGGAAGCGCAGAGTCAGAAAAAAGCTGTCGTTACTGCATAAACAAATTGACAGAGTGATTTATTACCTGCAAGTGGGAATGATCTCTGCCTCCACATCTCTCGACCACAGCGACCACTCCAATTGCACAGCTGTGATGGGATGAACAGCATGTGCTCTTCTGATTGCTGATGCAGAGGCCTCTGATAAACCGATGTACTTGATTTTACCCTCTTCAACGAGTTTCTTTAGCTCTCCCATCTATGAATATTCACACAACAAAACAATAACAGTCAAGACCTTACATGTTAAGATCCAGAAATTTATGCACATTATTAGCTTTAATTGTGTCCCCGATCCCTGAATAGCATGTGTTTCCCAACTACTCAGCCACTGGAATACTAAATTCCATGACCTCTGATACAACCTTGCGCTGCATCTCGACCTCAACCATTAACTGAACTTAAGCCTCTTTTAACAATCTCCCAAGCCAAAAGGCAATGCAATACTCAATTTTCTGCCACAAAATCCAACAAACCATTTACAACACGACCATGCATCATCAACACCAATCTAGTTTGGCAACTGATCAAATATAAGGCAAAGGTTTAAATGAGGATCCGTACAGTGATTTCAATGGGGACCCGAGTGTCGATACGGTGCTGGTAGTAGAGATCGATGCAATCGATGTCAAGCCGCTTCAAGCTGGCCTCGCAAGCCGCCCTCACGTACGCCGGATCGCCCCGGACGTCCCGCTTCCCGTCCGTGAAGCCGAGCCCGAACTTGGTCGCCAATTCCACCTTCTGTCTCACCCCTCCTCCCTTTAGCGCCTGCTCAAAACCGACACCATATCACCATCAAGTAAACACCCCCCGAATCGCCCCCAAAAGTTAGAAAACACCAAAATGCAGGATATCTTAGAACCCGGCATGACTACTTCACGCGGAACCTGAGACTAAGCTTTAACACACTCAAGCCTTAACCAAGAAAACTGACCTTCCCGAGAAGGATTTCGTTGGTGTGGGGGCCGTAGACGTCGGAGGTGTCGAGGAAGGTGACGCCGGAGCCGACGGCGTGGTGGAGGAGCGCGATCATGTCGTGCTCGGACTTGGGAGGGCCGTAGGCGGCGGACATGCCCATGCAACCCAGCCCCTGCGCCGAGACCTCGAGGCCCTGCGACCCCAGCTTGATCCTCCTCACTGTCGACGCCGCCATCGCCGCCGTCGTCTAGCTCGAGGTCGATGCAAGAACAGAACGGAGAAGAAACGGTTCGAGAGCTCGCTCGATCACTCCCAGATGCACTGAGACGACGGAGCTTTTGTAGGAGTTGCAGAGTCAACAGCAGACCGCGGAAGACGCACGTGCTGACGTTAGGCTCTCGTCACCTACTTCCCCGACGGCCAGCGGCCCATCGGAAAAAATGCTGACCTGACAGAAAAAAGGAAAAAATCTACGTAAGGATATCAAGTGGACGAATCGTCTCGTCTGAAGTAGTCAGATCGCCTCAAATAAAGACTTTTGGCCGGCGTCGGGCATGGGCTGTCCAGCTCATATCAGGCAAGGTCGAGTTGGGCAAGGGCTGCCTTGCGTAGGCTAGGGGGCGAGAGCGACCCTCGCCAGATCTTGCCCTTGCTTGGGCTAAGCAACCCTCCTTAGATTCGGCAAGAGCAATCCTCGCCCTCGCCTACGCAAGCGAGAGTGGCCTCTGTCTAAGGCCAGCGGAGGTCATCAACCCCGGCCAAGAGACGAAAAGGAAAAGGAAAAGGAAAAGAAAAAAATAGAAAAAGGAAAAAAGAAAGAAAGAAAAAGTTTAGAAAAGTAAAATATGAAAATGCTCTTTGGCCGGTGAGGTCAAATCCTTATTTGATGCGATATGATCACTTCAAGTCCTTATTTGAGACAAAATCCACTTTTGGTCCTTATTTAATAAAATGAGGACACTTCAAACTCTTATTTGAGATAAGGTCCACTCCAGACCCTTATTTGAGAAAATGAAGGTACTTCATACCCATATTTGGAATTTTCCTAAAAAATAATCATAATTAGAATTTATTAAAGCATATTGCATAAGGTCCAAAATTTCAAACCTTCGAGAATTTGTTGCGCTATTATTATTTTTCAAAAAAAACAAGTACGTTTGTAATCAGTGTACGATATTTGTTCCACTAATAAAGGTAATCTTGTAACTTAAAAGCGCATCCCAATTCAATATCGGTCAACTATAATTATTCAAAAAAAGTAGGGATAATAACACAAATAGTCCCTAAACTTTGACCAAATGTACAATATAGTTCTTGAACTTTAGCCCGAAGTGCAATGTCGTCTATTAACTTTTAATTTGTTCAATATAGTCCTTGGACTTTTGATCAATTTTGTCCCTAAACTATATAAAATATTCAATATTGTCTATCCATTAATTCAAGTTCAGGGACAACATTAAACAATTTTATACACTTCAAGGACTAAATTGAACATATACTAAAAGTTCATGGACCATATTAAACAAATTAAAAGTTGAGGGACGACATTGAATTTTTTCATACACTTCAAGGACTAAATTGAATATGTACCAAAAGTTTAGAGATCACATTAAACAAATTAAAAGTTGAGGAAAGACATTAAATATTTTCATACACTTCAAGGACTAAATTGAACATGTACCAAAAGTTCAAGGACCACATTAAATAAATTAAAAATTTAGGGACACAAGTGTCAATACGATGTTGGGGGTGATAATGGAAGAGATGACATCCAATTTCTGAGCTAGGAATCTTTTGACGCTCCAACCAATTGCGCAAACTCTACTTGGATGATTATAACATACTATTAATAAAACAATTTTATTTTCGTTATTTTTTGTACATGTATTTCTTTTTAAGATTTTCACATCGTATCGCAAACTCATGACTATGAGCTAGAGCTTTCACTACAAGGTGTGACATCCACGATTTGGATTCGGAAATGGAAATGACTAGGAAATCGGTATGTGAATCGATTTGAGGGTTGGTCACGGACCAATTGGTTTGGTCAAAACAAGTAACTAAAGGATTGGTTATGGTTCGATCAAAGGATCGTCTATGGATAGCCAAAGGATCGACAGTGAAATGACTCCCTAATCACGCAAGTTGATTAGAATGATTTAACCATGGATCGATCGCTTGACCATAAGGGTCGGCAGTGAGACGATCTCGGACGACCATGAATCGATGTCACACAGGCATATGTTGGTCACGGGTGATTCTGCTCGGCAATGCACCGGTCGCGAGCATCCATAGACCAATTCCGTTGTGTTCAATTCCACGCAGTTACATGACAATCGAAGGTCAACCATGGATCGTTGATATTTGAACATAAACCGCTCGCGAATTGGCCATGGATCGTTGCGTTGAGTTGGGTAGGCCATGGACAGGCCATGTACCAAGCCAAGAGCATTGTTGCTTGGAAGGATACCAAGCTTTGTGCCGGCCGTGCAAGCCAGGCCTTATGCCAGGTCATGGACAGGCCGTTGTGCCTGTCAATGAGGCCACAAGCCGACCGTGTGCTAGTTATTGTGCCTAACGCTTGTGCCAAGCTTTATGCCCGTCAGTTCCGGCCAATACCAGGTCCAGTGCCGATCAGGCTTGGCCACGGATCAGGCATTGCGCCAATCCGTGTGCCAATGCATGTGTTTGGCCCATGTGCTGAGCCCTCGCTCGTGCATCCTCTTCAAGTGCTCGGCACCGCGCCCATATAGCCAGGCCTGTGCCCGTATGGCTTGGCCATGTGCCTAGCCCTACACCCATGTGGCTTGGCTGCGTGTCAAACCTTGTGCCCGGTCAGACCCGACCGAACAAGCCTTGCGCCTGATTAATTTGGTTGGTTCGACCTTGCGCTGTCCAGCCAGATCTTTGGCTCAGTTGTGTCCGATCATACTTGGACATATTTTACACCGAACCTCGATTCCAAAAAGGATGGTTGATTATGTATGGCACTTAAAACCCCTAATTACCTTAGTTGCTTATTAAAATTAAGCCTTAGTAAAGTTTAGTGCCCAAGGAAAAATGAGCCATTAGACGCTAATGAGGAGCGCCGATTATTGAGTGTTCTTGAGAGAAAGCACATGATTCACGCCTAAAGGAATTCATGGGCAAGAAGACAAGTTGACTTGGTAAGTCAATGACATTATTGGCTACTTCCTTTGCAAGTTGGCCAATAATGACGCTTGTCTTACAAGACCGAATAATAGAGCCATGGACCAAAGGACCAATAATAAAACTTAGTATTGACACTTAAATTTTGCCCAATCATTTAAGGTTTTATCGCATAAATTTTTTTTTTAGAGTTTAATTTTTAAACCACTAAACAAAAAATATTTTCATTAAATTACATGGCATATAGACATTAGGCACATTTGCATTAATAGGGACTATTAGGACACAAAAAAAAGATTTTCGAGCCGGGTTCGTCGGCCCATTCCTTTTTCCTCTTCTTTTTATTTTTATGCGGCCCATTTTTATCTTCTCCTCCCGTTTCATTTCCCCCGTGGGCCGGCCCTCTTCCTTCGGCCTGGCCCGCGTCTGTTCATCTCCCCCCTTCCCAGTCAACGTTTCAGAATGTACGGGGCAGGAACGGTGCAGAAGAACAGAGAAGCTAGAGGGGCGCGGGGCACGCCGGCATGATCCTTGGGTCGGGAGCAGGCCAGCCACGGCAGGCTGGCGGTGGCAGGGGCCATGCGCGCTTGCCGGCCGGCTCCGCGCCACTGGCCGTCCTTAAATCCGAGGAGAGAGAGAAATCAAAAAGAGAACGGAGAGCTGGGGAGAGAGAACCGAGAGATATCGGAGGGAGAGAGTGAGGCCGAGAGCATTGGCTAGAGAGATCCAAGGCCGAACGGGCTCCCGTTGACGACCGTTGCGCCTCAACCGTGGCCGGTGAAGCTCTGACGTTTCTCGCGGTAGGTTCCAGCCCCGAGTTTCGTTGGGTTTTTTTGTTCGATTTGATTCGGGGTAATTTCCCGAAGATTCCAGCTTGGGGGCGTGCGAGGCGAACGGATGTAGTCCGATCCATCAAGTTCGCCGTCGTTTGCCGCCCCCAAGCCTGATAGGGAGTGCCACAACGGCGACCCCCCTCCCGTGTTTTCTGTTGTTTATTCCCCTGTTCCTTGGTTTCACTGGTCGGAGCTCGCGGCCGTCTGGCTCGCGCGAGTTCCGGCATGTGACACCTCGAACTGGGTCCTACTTGTCTGTGCATTATTGTGTGTGAATCTCGAACACATTTAAGCCTCGATTGAACCAAAAATCTCATGTTTTTTGTCGCGCGCTCCAACCGTTTGATGTTATGCATGTGTGAAATCCGTTTACTCTCCTTTTGTATATGAGCTGTTTTAGAGTTGCGAAGTGTCTCTCTTTGTTTGTGGTGTCTCGAGTGCGTCGCTGAGCATGGGGGGAAGCTTTACTGTCGGCTGGTGTCTTGGGTGGCCGTGGAGGCTCGCCGCTGGACGACGGTCCGGGCGTGACCTCAGGGAGGAAATGGAAAGCCGATCCCTCGCCAGGATTTGGCTGGTCCGTGACCAGCTAGTCCCTTGTCGGGGCTTGGACGGTCTCGGTTGGTCGTCGTGGCAGTGACGCGGCTGGTTGGGTTGGCAGGCAGCGGTTGGGCACAGGCCCACCGCAGGGCTGAGTTTCCCGGCCACGAAGGCCGGGGCTCGGCAGGTGGCGGCCGAGCATGGGCTCGCCCGCCGGACCGAAAACCCTGACCGCGGAGGCCAGGGTTCGGTGGGCGGAGGCCGGTGTTCACGCCGGCCGGCGAAGGCGCTCCAAGCTGGAGAGGGCGGCATTCGAGTCAGGTCAGGTGCGTGGGGCGAACCAGGGAGGGTTTCCGGCGATTTGGGTTCGCGGCTGTGAGTCGGGTCGATGGTCAGTAACCGAGTCGAGCGAATGGGTCATAACCGGGTAGGGTTTTGTTGGTGTTGGGCTTGGTTTTAGGTTTATTATGTTTTTATTAGGTTTTGGGCCTTTTTTATTTCAGAATTAGAGTAGTTTTTTTTAGGTTTTGGGCCATTTCGTGGTAGGCTGGATTGGTCAATTTGGGCTGAAGTCTTATTAATGTTTTATTTTCTTGTTGGGCTTTGGGCCCTTGTTTAAAAAAAAAAAGAACTTCGGGCTGGGCCTTTTTCTAAAAAAAATAAAATAATTTCAAAAAAATTAGATCGGGATTAATAAATGAGCCCAGTTCGATTGCGGACTCGGGCAGACGCGTCCGAGTCAATCCCAATTGGGGTCGGATGTGGAGATCCGACCCGGATCTCTTTTATATTACTCTAATATTATTTTATTATTTTAATTTTAAAAAAATTAAAAATAAAAAATTATTTAAAAAAATATTTTATCTAGGTCGGATGTGGAGATCCGACCCGGTCTGTTTTATATTATTTTAATATTAAAAAAAATTTCAAAAAATCAGAAAATTTATTTGGACTTTGGAATTAGCTTTTCTTGCCCTTTTTTGCATGATTAGTGCCATTTTTGATTGCATGTTGCTTGTTTCATACGCTTTGAATTGTGCGTTTAACTTAATTTCGCATGTGGTCGATTATGCATGTTAGGTTTAGATATTGATTGTTGATTCCCTTAACTTAGCTAGGAATGGAATTTTGAAACTCCCGATTAGTGTGAACACGTTCGGCGGTAATTGAACAAGGTTAGGTATCAAAAGGGCACTAATTGGTCAATTAGTGTAATCAAATCCCCGTACCCATTGAATCTCTGGTTCGTAGAAGTGAAGCATTTCTCCCATGCTTCCCTTAGGTGTCTAATCGATCCACCAAAAACCGATTAGTGGCAACTCCAAGATGAAATTGATTTGCATGTTAATAACTTAAACTTAAGTCGCGAATTGATATGGGCTTGCGAAAGCTCGAGCTATATTTAACTTAGTAATCCATTAGCCAAACTCCTTAGGCGGCGGGCCCAGTTCAGGGAGGTCGCGACACTTAGTTCTCAAGACACCAATAATAGAGTGTCTTGAAGAAGCCACCAATAATGAGGTGCCATGAAAGTCAAGACAAAAAAAGGTTCAAGCCCAAAGAGAAGAAGAATAGGAGACCAAGTCAAAGAAATTATTGGAAGGCCATTATTAGAAGCTTTGGTGTCTTCTTAGCCATTAATGAGGAAGATGATTCATATGCCTTAAACCTAGGGCATGATGCCTCTAATGAGAGACTTGGAAACCAAGTTAGGGAATGGATTAGCTTAATTGAAGCTTAAAGAATAAAGCTAATGATGGCAATAACTTTCAAGGCCCTTTTATCATTAGCTTAGACTTTGGTCTTTTCTTCATAATGACCTTTGTAGGCCATACCATAAATAGAGGAGTGTCCCTACTTGATTCTTTTTTCCTCATACCATCACCAACTCTCACGCCTCTCTCTCACACGCCTATCCCACCACTCAGCCAACCCCTTGCTTATGCCACTCCCTCTCTCTCTCACGTCATACACTCTCTCACTCTCACGCCAAATTGCCTTCTTGGCCGTTTGTTCCCCACACTTCTTTAGGGACCACTTCTTAGTCTATATGGTAGTAAGTAGATTCCCTAATTTCGGGATATGATGTTGAGATGCGTTATTGGCTAGTGTTCTTACTTGACCTGTGTTTGGATCTTATTTGGTGTTTGTTTGTTTGTATGTTGCTTGCATATTGTATGCATGAGTCAAGACACGATTCGATCGCAAAAGAGAGAACGTATGTCTTGTACGCACGCTATGGTGGTTGGATTGAGATTTTCTTGGTAAAAGTTCGATATTGAGGCATATCAGATCCAAGCTAAGCATGGTTTTGTTCAATGTTTGGCACGTCGGATCAAGTCATGGGCTCTGGACCGTGGCTGACATATTAGTTGATTATGGTTTATTGTCTATGGTTCACACTTGCACACACGCCTTCGGGCAATCTTGTTTACATGAAATACTAAAGAAAGATAAGAAATCGGTTTGATTGATTGCTTGTGACGCATGTACACACGAGGTATTAAAGCCATCTACGATAGATTTCGAGACGTTGCCCGATGGATTTCGAATGCTCGATGGATTTCGGAAGAACCGATAGATTTCGGTTAAGAATAAATCAATCCTGTGTGTTTATTTTTGCATACATCACTTATGTACCATGCTGGATGTTCTCTTGGTCGATACATGTGCCATGAATAGCAAATCGGCGAGGTAAGATACATCTTTGCTATTGATTTGCCATCGACACCCGAGTGGTAAGGTTGAACGTGTGGGTGAATGACGATTGCTTCCTCCTAACTTGATATTAGTAGATTTACTTATTGAGTCAATGACTCACTTCCCATTGTTTTTCCAGACTTGTAGGATGGAGGCTCCTCCTATTTGCTTCGGAACTCCCGTAGAGATGACAGTAGATGTGATTAATGTAATAGACGCATCCAAGGGGAGAGCCTATTGTAAGGTTATCTCCCAAGTCATGGTCGACGAAGGTCTTGATAACCCTATTCCGCATACATACGAGGCATGGTATACGTGGACGGAGGGAGGACTGTTCGGTCCTCTCCACGGGTTCATTTGCCCTTTTGGGGGAGCCAATGGACCAACACCTGTCACGCCCCGAATCCTACGGCGCGCAACATCCCTGCCGAGGTCGAATTTGTGCAACGCCCAAGGAAGCGTCGCCGACCCATTACCCAACACAGAGATCATTGCACATGTAGAAGAAATATAAACACCTGTACAATTTAAAACACCTGACCAAGGATAGCACAACACCAACAACATTATGAATATACAAATATACACTTGTATTAATCGAGGAAACATATACATTATCCATTTACAGAAAATGCATACCACAAATCAAAAGCGGTTCAACGGCTACCACTAACAAAAATGGATAGGTGGCCAGGCAGATAGAATACTACTTAAGGTGGGGCTCCGGTAAAAAAGGTACTGAACCGACCTAACTGAGATTAAGGCTAACCCTACGGACCCTAGTCTGGGTCGGATCCCGAGGACTTGGGAGAACTATTAGACAGCTCGACCTCGGAGTTTAGGGAATCCAGCTCGGACTCGGCCTCTGCCGGCTCCTCCTCAGAGTCTATCTCCTCAGGCTTGCCCTCCTGCTTGGGGTCTTGCCCCATAAGATCTGGCTCCTCATCCGACTCCATCGGCTCCGGGTCAGAGTCCTAATCCACCGGCTCTTCGTCCATCGAGTTCGGCTCATCCATCTCCCAGATAGCAGGTCTAGCGCTAGAGCTCGAACTCCCTTCGGCTGTAGCTTCGGGGCTCGCAAGATCTCCATCGGCACATTGCGGATCCATCTCACCCAGCCTGTTGAATGGGACATCAAAAGTCTGAAGAGGTCCATACTCCCCAGAGTAATCCCTAAAGCACCAAGCTACATACTCTTGGGTTTGGTAATACGATTCCCCCACATCAACCCATACTATAGTATAATGCCTAATATACGTATCCTCATTCCTTACGAGGTACTCGGTCACCGCTCTCTCTATCTGATGTGGGATCCCAAAACGTACTGGAACTTCTGACATCCTCAGGTCCGGGGCATGAAAAGTTGGGTTTTAATAACAATGAGACGAATCTCAGCGAGTAAAACTCCCTAAACCTAAACTAGGCTAACATGCACCTCCTGAGAGGCAACAATTCACATACAACTAGTAATAATTGACAATCAATTGACCTAGGCCCTCAGGCCTAGATTGAGCACACAATTAACCCTGCAGGTTTGGCATAATATAATCACCATAATGGCACGTACGCAACAGGCCTAGTCACACGTACGCTATACATATGCTCGTGCTCTAACTCAATAATGCACATTGGCACACTGCTTATTTCTCAATTAGAGTTTGACCCGCGTCAAACGCATCAGGTCTATCAATCAATACCAACACTTATGGCCTGCGTACGCATCAGGCCTAGTGTTTCTAGCCCGCGTAAAACGCATCAGGGTAACATTGATATCCATATATGGACCAAAACCCACGTAAGACGCATTAGGCTGGCCGTCTTCCGGTAGAACCGGACATCGTCTTGCGTAAAACGCATCATGACTCATAGTGATCACACGTGCACACAACCAATTTTATCTGAACCCCGCGTAAAACGCATCAGGGCAATTAGGTGATCACATGCTCATGTCAGGTACGCATACTCGCACAATTCTCATCTCAAGCCAATACTTAACATGCAAAATGTGTGGCCATGCAGTCCAGCACTTGGGCAATAATGCAACTCACCATGAGCACAAAAATACCAACATAGGCACATCAATAAATTATGCCAAAATCAACGTGCATTACAACGTGCTCAATGCCACCAATAACTTGATTAAATGCTTCAACAACTCAATCCGGCCATAACATGGTTGACTAATAATTTAGCACACTTAAAACATCACATTGATATGCCCAATTAGTCAATTTAATTCCAATTGGATCACGGCCCACAATGACACATAAGTCACATGCACTTAGTCATGTAAAACACATAATTAATGGCCCGATACTTCCTCACTATTTGGCCATAGTGAGCATGCGACATAGCATCACAAAATCAATCAATAAACAACACAAATAAGCCAATTCAAGGCAATCATGGCAATTACACGGTTAAGCCTAAATTAGCCAAACTCAGTCCAATCTAATCCACATTGGCCAGTCACACTCAGGCCACTCTAGGGTATTAAATTCGCCTCCAAATCATCGTATTAGGCTAACAAAATCACCACAACATCAGCCATAATCAACCAGCCGCTAATTACCCCTAACTTGCACTAATTAATCACTAAAGTACCCTAAACCTATCTAGAAATGCATAATTATCCTAATTAGGGTTTAAGGACTAATACTCACCTAGGCTCTTAAGCTCCAACTAGCTAATCGGGAGAGAAAAACGGGTCGATTGAGCTAGTTCATGGCGGTGCAAGCGGTGGCTTCCGCGGCGGCGCTTGGGCGGCGGCGGTGACCGGCAGTCCTTGGCAATCATGACGGCGAAGGGGAGAGGGTGATGGTCGGTGGTGATGGCGGACAGGGGAGAGAGAGAATGGTGGTCAGGTGGTGGTGTTGACGGCTCATGCGGACGGCGGCGGTGATTGGCCTTGGCGAGCGGCGGTCCGGCGAGTGGCGGCGGCGGCTCCTCCCACGCGGTCGAGGGGAAGGAAAGAGGGAGAGAGTGAGACGTGAGGGTGGCAAAAGGGTGAGGGACGGTCAGTTGGTGGTGGCGCAAGAGCGGCTGAGGACGGTGGCTTGGCAGCGGCGCTCCTCTGGCAATCGGCGGCTCGCGGTCGAGAGGAAGAGGGAGAGGTTCGGCAAGAGAGAGAGGAGAGGGGAAGTGGCCTGAAGAGTGAAGATTGAGGGTGAGAGAGAGATTGAATTATTGGTCTAAAAAGGGGTTTGACCAAACTTTTCCTAATGCCCATCTTGCCCTTTACTCCAAGGGTTAAGATAATCCAAGGCCAAAATATCCAAGGGCAAATTAGTCTCAAAATTCTGAATTATTGGGGCTAATATTATCCATTTAAATCCCCAAAATGACCTCCCATAATTTTTCAAAATTCGGAATACAAAGATAGGGCTTAAGGGCAAAATCGTAATTTTTCGATTCCGAGTCGAATTTTCATTTTTCGACTGTACTGATTTCAAATATAGTTAGCCACACTAAAATAACGTCGTCCTCGCAAAATAGTCGCGCACATCCACGAAGTTCGACGTCCAAGTCCGGATCCAATTTCGCGATCAAAATTGCTCAATTACAATTTTAGGGTCTTTCACTAACGGGCGGCGGTTTAGAAGTTACGCGTATCGATCTAGGGTTACTCAAATCATGACGGTCTCGATTATTGGGAGAGCGCGAGGATTTATCGCTAGTTCCGAAGGTCGCGATTGTTCGGTTTAAGTTTGGGATTTGTTCGCCACGCGTACTCTTGGTTGTGCAGAATCACCCGCGATCCGATCGTACGTCATTGGCCAAACTAAATCCGTCACCTTCCTAGGATCGGCCCAAAATATTTCCTCATCGTTTCTCGAAATCGGTACCCGATTCGCGATCGGTTCCGTGGTCCACGTACCGTTTTTCTAGTGAGCCATTCCCGGAAATGTGTGGCCAATGACGTGTGAGACTTACTAAAATTAAATGAGAATAATATCAATATCATTGATCCCGGAAATGGGTCGAAATTTAGGATCTTACAGCACTTGAGAATGCCGCAAATGGTGCCTAGGCGGCGGACCTGACTTGGGAGGAACCGAGCGTGTTTTGGGGGAAAAGCTTTTTGGGAGGACCCTTTTTGGAGGAAACCACAGTAGCGGAGATAAGAGTAACCCGACCGTGCATGTTATAGCGGATAGGCGTACAAGTATCGGCCTGTATGAAAAAGGGCATGTAAAAATGGCTAGCTTGTAAAATATATGCCATCATATAAATATAAAGTTTGCTTATGATGTGCTTTGCCTAACCCCGTTGTCTGATTTATGTTGTTGTGATTGTCCCTAGTATATGCTTCCGCTCACTCGTAAAGAAAGATAAAAATAAACGGAACATCACAAAAGTAACCCCGCGGGTCACGGTCTAATAGCCGGGACGCGACACAAGGTGTCTATGGTATAAACTAATAATTATCTGAGACAATTATGCCATCCCACACCACATGATCCTTGTTTGACTTTCAAAAGGGATTGCATTTTAGTCTCTAGAAATCATTGATCTATAAGGCTCTTGGGCCTCAAAAGCTTTTTTGTTTTGAAGATCTACGGAGTGTTAGTGAAGAGTATACTTGCTGAAACAACTCATTGTATTGGATTAATAATGTAACTCTAAGCTTTTAATGACATTGGACTTTGAGGAAGAGAAGAAAAGTGTTTAGAAAGGCAGAGTATATAAATGGAATCTTTCAAACTCTGATCTTCTTCAACTTCATCGGGAAATACACCAGTAGTGCAAGCACATGATTTAGAACGATAATACAAAATGTAGATAGACGCTAGATGCAAAAGAACACACATGTATCACGGACCGTAATTCTTTTGAACTATTTCGTGGTTAAGGAACTGCCGGTCCGTGACACATGCATCTTGTAAGATGCTTTTTCGGACGAAATGACAACACTAAAAAGATTTTGGCCAAGAGTAAGACTCTTATTACACAGTATGATAATATGATCGACAAGCTTCTTTGGTACTTGTCCAACGGAATTTATCCATTTAATATTGACAGATTAAAAAAAAAGTCCAAGTTCACAATATCCACACTTCCCGTGAGGAAATGCCCTTTTTACAAGTGTGAAGCTCAAAATCTCTTATGGTTCTTTTTCTATAAGAAAATTTGTTAGAAAAGAGTCGAAACTCCATATGTATAGCAACTAGCATGAAACTCCACACATGAGCACCTTCTTGATAAGTATGATGATTGATCGAGGCTCTCCCGATAGTGCCATAGGAGGCCTTGACGGTCTTTCGAGAGAAGCAATGGTGCTGTTCTAGAAAATGTGCCTCTTAGCATTGCTTCTTTGTCTAGTATCCAATCCCGAGAAAACGTTGTACACGGTCTAAGTATTGAATTCATGGTTGAGGTGAACAAAGTGTCACTCTAGTATGTATGGAGGAGTTGAAATCCTCGAAATCCCGGTTTCATGATTCTCAGACACCCTGATGAATTGGCATTACGGGCTCGGTTAGTATTCAACTCACTCTATGTTTCTTGAGTGATCTTTCCCCAATAAGCTTACTACACGTCTATAATCTTCTCATAGTGAATGCCATTTTTACAAAATGATAACAGTTACTCTTTGAAGTTCAGATTTTATTACAGGATAACAAGTACTCTCTTCGTACACGTACTTATAACAGACGCAACATTGCCTTAAAATACTTTAGCAGCAAATGCTCAAACTTTTGCATATAAAAGATGCGGCAACAGAAGCAGACATGTTTCTAAGCAGCTTTCCATGAAGAAAGGGGTGGACTATCGGAGTTTTCCCACGTAGGCATGCTGCTTGCATACCTGCCACCCTTGATATTGTCTGCAGAAGCAATCGATTCCAGATCAGCCATTTCTTCTGGTGTAAGCTTCACAAATAGAGCTCCAATGTTTTGGTTGAAATTCTCGATCTTGGTTTGTGCCGGGAATAGGGCAGACGTCATCGCCCTGGTGGTGTACCCAGGCGAGGGCTAACTGCGATGGAGTGCATCCCTTTCTTTGCACAATTTCATTCACTCAGTCGAATAACTTTGCATTGTGAGCCAAGTTCTTGTTGTTCGTCGTTCGGCTAAGTTCGTATACCAGAAATCGAAATCAAATACGAGAAGACTAACCTGAAAGCAGCATAAATAATTAAAGCAGAATGTTGATCCGAGCCCGATGAAATAACGTCGTGTCCTTAAGACGAATTTGGCCCCTCAATCAATACCCGAGGATATCGGACAATCGTCTCCCAGGATAGAATGGATCTCGCTCCTCCGAAGAGGCACGTATTTGGAGGACTCCTTCGAATGCAATTTCGCAGAATAATCGCACAAGAAATGATAATGATGAAGTGAAAAAATGTCTCTAGTGCGTCGGGAAAACGTCTCGCGGGAATGCAAAAATGGCATGAAGTGTCACTCTCTGAACTAAACCGTTCGGATATATGTATATGGCGAAAATCGAAGAGTTGCAAGAGTGAAAGGTCGCCGGCGGTTCGCTTGAACCGGTTCTGTTCGTGAATAGTCACGAAGGGCTTCGGTTTTTTCGTTTAGGCGAATCAAACCTCACGAACAGACATGTTTGTTTGTCCAAAAAAATAAAAATAATAAATAAATAAATTCTAAACAACATGTCTGTTTGGAAAAATAAAAAACCGATAGAGGGTAGAACCGAACCGAGCCGAGCCAGAGGACGGCGGCGGCGGTGCGCGCGCGGGGGGTGGACCGACCTAGCTTGACGTAGGTCCTCTCTCTTCCACAAAAGTAGGGTACCCCTTGGGGCCCAAACCCATTTATGCGGCTCAACTATTTGAACCCATCTCCTATCTCTCTTCTACCCTATGTGGGACACTTTCACCCACACACTTCTCATTCAATTCTATGGGATTTTGGTGCCAAAATCCCAGCAATTTCCCACATGAATGAGAAGTTCAGATATCATGACTCTTCGTGTATGCATGAGATGCAATGTGCGATTATTCCATGAGAAAACGTTGTATTGGGATAAGTAGTCCGAGACTTTGAACTTTCCTTAGTGAAACCTATCGGACTTACTCGGTCAATCAGTAGACTTGATGTCTTTGAACTGTCAACCTTTCGTGTAAGCCTAGACAATAGGAATCATACAACTATTTTTCAAACAAAATTGGTTCTCACTGTTGTGTTTGTTTTGGCCATGAACACCGCCTGGTCTCATGAGTGTTTTAGAGAATTCGGCTTTTTCAATTCTCACAGAAGCGGCCTTCACTTCACACTCACATAGGTGATTTCTGAACATATAGTATATCACATACTCAATTCAGAATCATTAAAAGCTTTTGCTTAACCTTCACATATTAGTACTGTCTTCATCCAGGAATGAGTAAAAAATTTGACAGTACTCTACACTGTCTTCATAACTTAGTTGTCCCTTTGAACCTAGATCTTGGGATCTCCAGTCAACTAGGTAGGGTTTCCGCTATGATGACTTGTTTATAGGCCTTAAATCCATTCCTCTTGATGTTTTCGCAACCATCTCTCTAGTTAGGTCTTTTATCAATGGATCCGCAACATTATCTTTTGACTTCACATAGTCAATGGTGATAATTCCACTAGAAAGAAGTTGTCTTGCTGTGTCATGTCTTCGACGTATGTGTCGAGACTTACCGTTATACATGACATTCCTTGCCCTTCCTATTGCCGCTTGACTATCACAATGTATACATACAGCGGGCACTGGTTTAGGCCAATTAGGAATATCTTCTAAGAAATTTCGAAGCCACTCGGCTTCTTCACCGGCTTTATCCAAAGCAATAAATTCTGATTCCATTGTGGATCTAGCAATACAAGTTTGTTTGGATGATTTCCAAGACATTGCCGCTCCCCCAAGTGTGAATACATATCCACTTGTTGATTTTGTGTCTTTAGTGCCGGTTATCCAATTTGCATCACAGTATCCTTCAAGTACCGCTGGATATTCTGTGTAATGCAAAGCATAATCTTGAGTATACTTTAAGTAGCTCAATAAATGTTTCATAGCTTTCCAATGATTTTCATTTGGACTAACTGTAAATCGACTTAGCTTGCTCACAGCACAAGCTATGTCCGGCCTAGTACAGTTCATGACATACATTAAACTGCCTAGTATACTAGCATACTCATTTTGAGCCTTACTTTCGCCAGTATTCTTTGAAAGATGTAAATTAACATCTATCGGAGTCTTTATTGGTACAATATCCAGATTCTCGCACTTTCCAAGAATCGTCTCAATATAATGGGATTGTGATAGAGCTAATCCTCCATATGTCTTATGGATTTTAACTCCTAAAATAACATCTACAACCCCCATATCTTTCATATCAAATTTACTTCTGAGCATGCGTTTGGTCGCCTTAACAACCTCTCCATCGCTGCCCATTATAAGCATGTTGTCTACATATAAGCACAAAATGGCAAAACGGCAAAAGGACACTATAAGTGCCATAACTTGTGTACGGCGCTCATTTTGGTGCCATAACTTTTTTTCGGATCACTTTGGTGCCAAGTCGGAGGAAAAACGATCACTTAAGTGTCATAACTTTTTTTTGGATCACTTTAGTGCTAAAATTTTTGAAAAACGATCACTTAAGTGCTAAAATTTTTTAAAAACAATTATTTAAGTGCTAAAAATTTTGAAAAACGATCACTTAAGTGCCAATCTCCGGCGAGACTCCGGCGAGCCACGTCAGTTTCAGAAATTAATAAAAAAAATGCCACGTCAAATTTCCGGCAAAAAATTGTGTACGGTACCGGAGTTGGCACTTAAGTGATCGTTTTTCAAAAATTTTAGCACTTAAATGATCGTTTTTCAAAAATTTTAGCACTAAAGTGATCCAAAAAAAAGTTATGGCACTAAAGTGAGCGTCATACACAAGTTATGGCACTTGTAGTGTACTTTTGCCATGGCAAAACCATTATGAGTGTTCTTAACATATACACATTGTCGTGACCTACCCCTCGAGGGCCGAACTCGGATGAGGCGGGTTTAGAGATAAGTGTTCATGAGATGGTTCATATGGCATCTTATAAAAAATGATTTTACTGAAGTGTAAATCTTTTGTTTAGCCATATGATCCATTGATCATGAACGTGGATTTTCCCTAAATCCATATCTCACGTGACAGCGGATTGATTTTATTTTTTAGGAGTCGCCACTAGCCTAGGTCGGGGGTCTGCTAGAATACCCAACCGAAACGCAGGAATTTCGTTTCGGTTTCTACGAAAACCAGAGATCAAAAGTTCGGGGACTAGCTTACGTTAATATTTCTATTAACGCCCTTTCGGTACCGCTAAACTTAACATGGTTGTTATCTAAGTCGTCATGCATTTGTTTTTTTTACCATTTTCATGCCAAAGTCTTAGTCCACTAGGTGATCATGCATCTTGTTTTTGTGTTTTCATTTAAGATTCTAAACTAATCCTATCTTAGTCTAGAAAAAGAAAGAAACAATCGATTGTATTTGAAGGACATTTCGTAAAATAAACACTCGAAGTATTGAAAAGAGAGCTAATTCTAAGTGCGAGAAAGTAAAAAGTAAAAACCCACAACTCGTCGGGTATTTATTACAACACGAATTGAAAACCCGAGACATGATCGGGGAATGAATGAATTGAATACAAATCGAAACCGGATTGGACATCGGTTTAATACCATCAAATGAGTACAAATCGAGACCGGATTGGACATCGGTCAATCACCTTGATCTTCTACCATTTCGGATTATTCTCCTATGGACCGCCTCTCGGGTGTCGGTGTTTACATTCATAACAAATGACATATGAAAGAACAATAGTGCAAGCATTTCACTAATTAAGCACGGGCCTCGGGATCGGCCTTTGTTTTTCATGCATTTCGATAATGGTTAATGATACTGAGCTACCATTTGCATTTACAAAACGGCAACTCATATCAATTAACCCCTAAAGTCGGGTTCTAATGATCATGAATGGGCTACCCGCCGAACATGCATCGGGCCTAATATTCATCTAACAAACACATGCATAATAATAAAATGAGCATGCATTCAAGCCCATGGGCCTTGTTTCGAAGCCAATCAAACAATAAGAAGTGGGCTTTATAAAAAAAGACCACTTATCCAATTAATGTCTAATTCGGATTGCTTCTGTTCAAGTATGATTAATTATCCTAATGACGACCAAATGAAGTGGTTCAGGTGTCATTAGAAAGCTTATGACATGAGGATCAAAAGTCAAGCAGAACATTTTTTCTAAATCCTAGTCAATTTTCCCGAAAATATCGAATTAAATCTCAGTGACAGGCTGGACTCGGTTCAGTTATGAATTTCAAAATAATGGCGGGAAAAATAACAAACATTATCAAAACAGAGCGAAAATTTTTGTACGGTTAGGATTCCCTGTGTGCAACAACTTTCATGTTTTGAGTTTTTGCTAAAAAGCCCTCCAAATTGACCCGTGAAGGACTCAATTGCAAATGGAATTTTAACCCGTGAAGACTTTTCAAGCAAATTGACCCTCCAAAAATTGCAATTAGGTCCTCAAAATTTCCAGTTGACATAATGAGACCCCAATGAGAAACTTTGTAATTTTGATTTTTTGCAAAAAAGGACTCTAACTTTATCAAATTCGGAGAAACATCTTTTGAACTCTAAAGGAATGAAAATCAGATCTGGACACAGATTCTGATCAAATCGTGAGAATTCCTTTTGAAAATTCAAATGATCTCCGATTTTGATGAAATTAGTATCAATAGAAAGATCTCGATCTCAGGAAGAACTTTAGTGAAGAAACTTTTTTCATATCTCGAACACACGAATTTATGAAAATCGAAGAACATACGACGGTCGACTGAAATCAGTATGTCACCCGATTCACATGCATATGACGTTGCAAATCGTACTAGGCTAACACGCTCAAAATTTTGTAAAAATTTTATTGTGAACAGATCAGGATGTGCTCTACAACTCTCATGAAGGAAGTTTTTCCAGAAAATGATCGTAAAAAAAAAACATAAAAATCATCAAACAGCACAACGTCAATCAGTAAGACATCAGAATGGATTTGAGCAACATATTCCAAGTTCTGATCCTAACTTCTAAAAATGTTTTGACATAGCAAATCAAGTCCGATCGAGGCATATGATATATCAAATCGAAGCTTAAGACGAGTTCTACGACTCTCTAGTTTATCACTTCACCAGATTTCGACAGTAACAAGCTCAAATCAGCATATCAAACCAATAGGTTTCCATGGACATGAATTTACAGAATCATGTTCAAGTGTTCTTACCTTGTTTCACAATGCTCAAATGCTCAATCGAGCGATCCGGCCTCCGTATTCAGATCAGAAATGTCACGGAGAAGCCTCGGAAAGCTCGGCCAACCTATGACAATAGAGTGTACAAAATATTGTGAGAATTGATTCGTTTTCTCACAAATAGGCTAATTAGTAAAAATTCAAGCTAAGGATGCGATCCGGTGGCCGTTCGATGAGAGGCCGGCCACCACAACGACGTGAGGACGCCGAGGGAGGCTGTCGGATGCTCTGGATCGCCGGAGGAGGTCGCCGGAGGGCCGGTTCAGCCGGTTGAACCAGCTGATCACATCACCGGCGGTAATGCCGGTGATGCTGCCGAGAAGAAGATCTCGCCGGAGGGAGATGCTCCGGCCACCAGCGAAGGTGGCTGGTGTTGCGACTGGCCTTAGGCCACCGTGGGGGATGCCGGTGGGGCAGCAGCTCGCCGGAAAGTGGCCGGCAAGGGGCCGGAAGGGGCTGTCGCCGAGAGAAAGCTTGAGAGAGAGGTGATCGTGAGAGGGAGAGAGAGAGAGAGAGAGAGAGAGAGAGAGAGAGAGAGAGAGAGAGAGAGAGAGAGAGAGAGAGAGAGAAAACAGATCTGAAAAATGAACCCCCCTTTTTAATTTTTGGAGGGAAAAACACTATATACTTCCCTCAACTTTGAATTTTAGCCCTTAGATTGATCCAATGGCCCAAAATGCATCCTTAATGATTAAGAATATTTCTTAATGGCTAAGGATTGGTGACATGGCATCATGGATGGACATGATCAATTCTAAATGAATGGCCATGATTAATTTGCTTATCCCCTAATTAATTTGCTTAATCCTTGAAGAAGGGCATTTTTGTCATTTCTCTTAGGGGCATTTTTTATAATTCTCAATTAAGGGCATTTTTTATAATTCTCAATTAAGGGCATTTTTGTCATTTTCGCGCTCAAGAGGATGTGACCGGCCCTGGTTGGTCTGAATGGATTGTCGATCATCAAAATTTTCGACCGGAAAATGACTAGTCCGATCGAATTAGTTCAATTTGAATCAAACCGGTTTGAGTCAATTAGCTCTGAATTTGGGTAATTGCATGACCAAGCTAGACTAACAAGTTTAATTGAGGTCTAATTAACCAAATTGAGTCTCAATTCATCAAATTGAATATTAGTCTAGAGTAGGTCAAGTTGAATTGCACTAATTAGACCAATTACTCTTAGACTTCCTAATCATTGGATCACTAAATTGATCAAATTGACCCAAATTCATGTGAATCTTCCAAAAGTGATTTTGAATTTGGATTTCATATAAGAAATTAGGCTCATTCGTGCCTCAATTGCGCACATCATGAAGAATCGATCAAAATCACTGATTAGGGCCAAAATTGGAGGTTTTTGGGTTTGGCTTGGAATCACAAAATTGGTTCAAAAATTGGATATAAAATGGCCTCTAGATCAAATGTCGTGAAGAAAACTAACCTAAAAAATGACTAGAAATGAAGTAATTTCATTTTTGGCCGATTTGAATCAAATTCCGCAATTTGGGAAAAAGTTGATTCTAAATCGATTTTTGTAAAATTTCTAATGCCAAAGGTAAATTGAATGTAAAATAAGATAATTTTTGTATTTTTCAATTTTTTTGGTCAAAGGTTTGACCAAAAGTCAAACCCTAGTTGACTTTTCACTAGGAGCTTGATTTTATGATCAAATCTTTGAATTTTTCTGAAATTTCCACTTCTAAAGTGAAATTGGACTTGAAAGGAATCTTTTTATGCGAAAAGCCCCAATTTGACCTGGGGTTGACTTTTGATCAAAGGGTTGACCAAAAAGTCAACGCCAAAGTCAACCATTTGACTTTTCGGGTTTTTGCATGAAATGAATAGACAATCGCTTATAAAAGCTAAGCCAACAGACAGAATTAAAAAACGACACTTTTTGCTCAAGAAACAGGCTCCGTCGCGATCGGAAACCATAATCTCGAATTTTTTATTTTTAATGACGCATCGGCTAAAAATTAGGTGTCAACAGCTGCCCCTCTTTGAGTGGGAGTTCGAAGAGGTTTCGCTCAAAGACCGATTGGCACCTGCAAATTTTTAGTCGATTCCATTTGGGAAATAAAATAAAGACAAAGACATTTGATCAGAGTCTTACCTGAAGCACTTACCGTTGGATTGTCAGATTATTCGCGTGTTCTTCTCTTCTCTCTCTCATGTGTTGGAATGAAGGAAGAAAGGAAATAGAAATGGTTTTATGGGAAATCTATAGTTTAAGGAAAACCAAGAACCAAAGGACAAGGTTTAAGAATGACCTAGAACCTTAGGACAAGGTTTAAGGATGACCTGGAACCTAAGACAAGGTTTAAGGATGACCTAGAACCTAAGACAAGGTTTAAGGATGACCTAGAACCTAAGACAAGGTTTAAGGATGACCTAGAACCTAAGGAAAGGTTTAAGGATGACCAGGAACCTAAGACAAGGTTTAAGGATAACCTAGAACCTAAGGACAAGGTTTAAGGATGACCTAGAACCTAAAGACAAGGTTTAAGGATGACCTAGAACCTAAGGACAAGGTTTAAGGATGACCTAGAACCTAAAGACAAGGTTTAAGGATGACCTAGAACCTAAGACAAGGTTTAAGGATGACCAGGAACCTAAGACAAGGGGTTATGGTTTAGGCTGACCAAAAACCGAAAATGAAAGTTATGGTTTAGGCTAACCAAAAATCGAAAATGAAAGTTATGGTTTAGGATGACCAAAAACAGAAAATGAAAGTTATGGTTTGGGCTGACCAAAAACCGATCCACTGGGGAAAGATATTTTGAAAAAAGTTCCGAGATTGTTTAACAACAAATCAAACGGAATTTTTCAACTTTTGATGAAAGGCACAGATTATCAAAATCCTTAAGAGGAAATTTTAACAAAATAATCTTTGAATAACCACTTAAAGAGGTTAGATAAAAATGCCAAATTGGAAATAACCTAATCAAAAAGGTTTTTCACACTGGCTCTCATAAAGGCTTTGATTCCCATTCATCGATGTGGGAAAACTATTCAATTCTCACTGGTGATGTCTCACGAACCTATGTCGAAGGTTTTTGGAAACATTCACATTGAATACAAATTGGTTGATCAGAAATGTCTTTCAAAAGGACCGTAATGTAGGCTTGGTCATGGGCTTACACAAAGGGTATTTGCTTTGAGGCCAAAAACAGAAATATACGATCAATATCTTCAGCGGGTTTACAAGTCAAGAACCTTGAAGATAAGACAAGATAGGATTACTTCTACTCCTTCTAGCGGTAGTTTCTTTATGAAAACTTTATATTAACTCAAACCATCCCAATCGGAAGAAACTTCGGAGAGGGTTGTAATGTCGGTTCGGGTTAGGCTCAAAAGGCTTGAAATTTGGTAGAAGGGGTTTGAAAGAAGAATGATGATTATCTTGGCATCATTACCAAATCATTCAAATTTGACATCATTTGATTTTTGAAAACCAAATTGTCTCGAGAGCTTTGCTCTTTCTAAGCATCTTTTGCAATGAGAATTTTGCTTTCATCATAAGCATATTGCTTTTTCTTGCTTTTGCTTTTGCTTTTGACTTTGATATATTTTTTTCATGGGCATCGGCCTTGCTTTTACCAGGCACACTGCTTTTTCATGCCCCCTAATATTTATCTTTTGAGCTCTTTGGACTCTCGAGACACTTTATACATATTCACCAATTTTCTAAATTTCCTTGGTAAATCATATGCATTGCCCCAATGTGGGGAGATAATCAACACTTTGGGTTTTGAAATGAAGATACTTAAGGCTCAATTTGGCTAAGCAAAGGATAATTGTGTTTGGGGTAGAGGAAAAGAATGCTCTTCTTCACTTTGGGATATTTCGAGCTTCCATAAAGATCCATCTGAAACTATCACAAGAAGGTTGATGCAAGTGAAAGCAATAAAATCTTTCTTAATCTTTTTGCTCCAAAAATAATCAACCATAACTTCTTATTTTGCCCCAATGTGGGGTGGTTCTTGACAGGGATATTTTGAGAATTCTCCTTATTTGGCTCAAAGTGGCTAGCAAAGGATAACGTGAGTGTTTAGGATAGAGAAATGAAATGCCTTTTATCATTTCAATCCATGTATTCAATGTGAACGAATCCTACATCCTACGACATGGCTTTTTCGCTCAATTCTCTCAAAATGAGTATAGGGATGTGTTTGATCAAAGGTTTGCCTTTTATCATCCTAGACATTTCCATTTGGCATTTTTGAGAAATCCTCTTTTTGTTTTTCCAAAGGATCATCTGGTTAAATCTCTCGTCTGTGAGGAATTTTGATAAATCAAGACATTTGATTTTTTTTTGACTCCTCTGGGGATTTTTTATTTCAAACTTGAAAAACCTTTTGGACAGAAAAAGGTTTTCACACATAGGATCTACTTCCTAAATTCTAAGGAGAAGATTGATTTGATGTAGCAACTTCCTTGGGCTTGACTCCTTGAGGTTTGGAATAGCTTCCCTGGGGAACAGTTGAGTACCTACAAAATGAACAAATATGCAAAAATGCCATGTATGCATGAAATGCATGATGCAAATGTTCTAAAGAAACTTGGATTCAGTCCAAAGCAACTCGAAACTTTTTATTCAGGGAAAATATTTCTTGACAGCATCAGCGTTCACAGGTTTTGACAACTCTCGGCCATCCATTTCTACAAGAATTAATGCTCCACCAGGCAACACTTTCTTGATGACATACGGCCCTTCATAATTGGGGGTAAACTTTCCACGATCTGGAATAATGGGTAAGACTTTCCTCAAAACCAGGTCATTGATCTCAAAATGCCTGGGTCGAACTTTACGGTTGAATGACTTAGCCACTCGCTTTTGGTAGCTTTGTCCATGGCACAAGGCTTTTACCCTTTTTTCATCAATCATATTAAGCTGTTCAAATCTTTGTTGAATCCATTCTGCTTCGGAAAGCTTTATTTGCGAAAGTACTCTTAATGAAGGAATTTCCACTTCAACAGGTAAAACTGCTTCCATCCCATATACCAATGAGAATGGTGTTGCCCCAATCGAAGTACGAATAGAAGTTCGATAAGCCATTAACGCATACGGCAACCGATCATGCCAATCTCGGTAATTCTCTGCCGTCTTGGACAGAATCTTCTTTATATTCTTGTTTGCCGCCTCGACAGCTCCATTCATTTGTGGGCGGTAAGGAGAAGAATTCAAGTGGCGAATGTGAAACTTACTGAGTAGCTCATCCACTACTTTGTTATTCAGGTTTGACCCATTATCCGTGATAATTGTTTCGGGAACCCCATATCGAGCAATGATGTCTCGACGAATAAATTTTGCCACACTTCTCGCAGTGACGTGAGCATAAGAATTGGCTTCGATCCATTTGGTGAAGTAATCAATAGCCACTAGAATGAAGCGGTGTCCATTTGACGCCTTAGGATTAATTGGTCCGATAATGTCAATCCCCCACATTGAAAAAGGCCATG
Source organism: Syzygium jambos (assembly GCA_031216235.1). Lineage (NCBI taxonomy): Eukaryota > Viridiplantae > Streptophyta > Magnoliopsida > Myrtales > Myrtaceae > Syzygium > Syzygium jambos. Next base: position 22,354,951 of record CM062227.1, read on the forward strand.
CCTCGGACATTTGATGTAATTCATTTGGGGGAGCATTGATTTTGTTCCCATAAATTTGACATTGATAACAACATCTAACATGTTGAATGCAATCGGCTTCCATGGTTAACCAATAATAACCTAGCCTTATGATCTTCCTTGCTAGAAGATGGCCATTCATATGAGGACCACATTCTCCTTCATGTATCTCCTTCATTAATAAATTGGCCTCTTTGGTGTCTACGCACTTCAGCAGGACCGAATCGAAAGATCTCTTGTACAAAGCACCTCCACTAAGAAAGAATTTGGAAGCTAATTTAGTCAAGTATTTTCGATCCGTAGCTTGACTTCCTTGGGGGAATCTTCCTTCTCGAAGGTAATTCATGATATCATAGTACCATGGTTGACCATCGAGTTCTTCTTCTATAACCATGCAATATGCAGGCTCCTTTAAAATATCGATTTGCAAAGGATCAACGTTCAATCCATTAGTTACTTGTAACATTGAGGATAATGTTGCCAAAGCATCAGCAAATTGATTCTGAGATCTTGGCAAATAATCGAATGAAATCTCTTCGAATTCCTCCACCAAATCTTTAAGATACTCATGATAAGGAATCAGTTTTGAATCACGAGTCTGCCATTCACCTCCTGTTTGGAGGATGATAAGTGCGGAATCACCATAAACTTGTAATCTCTTAACCTTCATATCGATGGCTAATTGGAGACCGAGGATGCAAGCTTCATATTCTGAAATGTTATTGGTACAAGGAAATACCAACTTTGCGGCTACTGGATAATGCTGACCCGCTGGGGATATCAGGACTGCTCCAGTACCTGAACTGGAGAGGTTAACGGCTCCATCAAAATACATGACCCACTTGTCTTGTGACACCAAATGGATTCTTTCATCAATTTCATCCCAATCATCTGACTTTAAGGGATTTTCAGCCAACATATCAGCTATGGCTCGACCTTTGACGGACTTCTGAGACATGCTCTGGATATCAAACTCAGAGAGCAATATTTGCCATTTGGCAAGCCTTTCAACCAGTGCAGGCTTTTCCAAAAGATATTTGATAGGATCATTTTCATTCACAAGTAGGATACGATGGTGAAGAGTGTATTGCCGTAGTCTGTGTAATACCCAAATTAAGGCTACACATGTTTTCTCAACCTTTGGGTATTGAGCTTCACCAAAAGTAAACTTTTTGCTGAGGTAGTAAATAGCACGTTCCATTCCATCTTCTGATCTCTTCTGCGCTAACATAGCTCCTAAAGACTCATCATGAATGGTGAGGTACAAAATCAAAGGTATACCCGGAGTGGGCGGTACCAAAACTGGTGCCTGTGAAAGATATTGCTTCAATCGTTGAAAGGATTTTTGACAATCTTCGTTCCATTCAACCTTGGCATTCTTTTTCAACAGCTTGAAGAATGGTTTGGCTGTTTCTGATAACTGGGAAATGAATCTTGCAACATAATTCAATCTTCCCAACAAACTTCGGACTTCCTTAACAGTAGAAGGAGGTTTCAAATCACAAATGGCCTTCACCTTCGAGGGATCAATCTTGATGCCCTTGTTACTAACCATAAATCCAAGGAGCTTTCCAGACTTTGCCCCAAAAATGCATTTAGCGGGGTTAAGCCTTAGCTTGAATTTTCTAAGTCGATCAAACAGTTTCTTCAAGACTTCAATGTGGTCTTCACCTTGTCGCGATTTAGCGATCATGTCATCGACGTAAACTTCAATCTCCTTATGCATCATGTCATGGAATAATGTCACCATGGCTCTTTGGTAAGTTGCCCCTGCGTTCTTCAAGCCGAAGGGCATAACCTTGTAACAGAATGTTCCCCATGGGGTGATGAAAGATGTTTTAGTCTTATCTTCTTCCTTCATTCGGATTTGGTTATAGCCAGAGAAACCATCCATGAAAGAAAATAATTCGAATCCTGCGGTGCTATCGACCAATACGTCAATATGTGGTAATGGGAAATCATCTTTGGGACTTGCTTTGTTCAAGTCGCGGTAATCAACACATACCCAAACTCGCCCATCTTTCTTCATGACTGGGACAACATTAGCAATCCAGTCAGCATAATGAGTAACTTCAATGAAATCAACTTTTAACAGTTTCATGACTTCTTCCTCAATCTTCTTGGATAATTCTGGCTTCGTCCTCCTAAGCTTCTGTTTCTTAGGTGGAATGGCAGGATCAAGAGGCAACATGTGTTCTACAATGTTGGGGTCCAGACCCGGCATGTCAGCATAAGACCAAGCAAAGACATCCCGATACTCCTTCAATAGTTCGATCAGTCGATCAGCATCTGTTTGAGAGAGACTTGCTCCAATTTTTGTTTCTTTGGGATTTTCAGAATCGCCCAAATTTATAACAACAGTTTGCTCTTCCGTGGGAGGTGTGGATTCTTCATGTCGGATCCATTCTCTTTTAATAACTTGGGAATCTTCTTCATTTTCGGGATCAGAATAATCAGATTCGTATGAGTTTTTCGGACATGAATCCAAGCCATGCATATGACTATTATGGTTATGTAAAGTGTCATGCCTGAGATGTAACAAAAAAATGGTCAGTATATGAAAATAAGAAATGCAATGCATGAAGATATGATGAAAAACTTTTTGAATTCCAGATTTTCGAAAATTTCATGGGAAACTCGTCCTCATATCATTGGACATCTTTGTTCCAAAAAATTATTTTGAAAACTATAGATCGTGCAAAAGCCCAGGCCTCAAAGCATCATCATAGGGCTGGTTTGGTATACTTTTGCACGTCTATTAACAAAACATGCATATGCTTTTATTGAATTGAAAATGAATGCTATATAGTGTTTTGGATCCGAAGCTCGTGATCCGAATTATTACAACATATGAAATGAACGAAGCAAATGAAATGAACAAATGGAATTCCCTCGCAGGGGAGAATTAAATGGATTACAACTAAAAACAAAGTAAAACATGGAAACATCCCTTACACAGCGGGATTAGTAAGTGGATCATCCTCGAAGCTTTCGGAAATGGCACCCACTGAACTCTCTTCAAATAAGTCGACGATATCATAAATGTCTGTTTCTTCATCTTGAAGGAACTTTGACGGTCCAGGGAAGAAATCTTTCAACGGAGGAGGGAGTAAACGTCGGTAACTCTTTTCTTTGATGCTCGGGCCTTTCTGATTACCTTGATCTTGTTGATCGCCTTGGTAACCTAAGCCTTCTCGTTTCTTTCTCTTAGTCACCTCAATGGGTGTGAGAATGCCTTGGGACAGCTTTCCCAATCCTTTACCAATAGTGAATCCATACTCGATTAACACTTTGCTAGACATAAGGGCCGCCTTTGAATAGTGAGGCTTTCTCACAACAGTGCCCGCGGGCACATGAGATACTGACACTAACTCAAATGAGTAGTAACTTGATTCTCCTTTTACTTCTGGCTCCACATAAGGAATTGCAGTATTGTTGAAAGTTTCGGTATCCTTCTCGCAATGAACAGTTATAATCTTGCCACACACGACAAAGCGGATCATCTGATGTAAGCTTGAGGGTATAACTCCCGTAGCGTGAATCCAAGGTCGTCCCAACAACAAACTGAAGTTACTTGGGATATCAAGCACTTGAAATTTCTGAGTGAACATAACTGGACCAATCATCAGTTGTAAGTCAATTTCACCAAGAGCTTCCTTTTTCATGCCATCAAAGGCCTTGACTGGAGTCTTAGAAGGACGAACATTATCCATACCCACACCTAGACGACGCAAAGTTGATAACGGACAAATATTGAGAGCTGAACCATTATCAATAAGTACTCTTGATATCCTTGTATCAAAGTGCTGAACAGAGATGTATAATGCTTTAGAGTGTGCTCGCCCTTCCGGCGGCAAATCCTTTTCGGAGAAAGAAATTTGATCCTTAAGAAGGATAGCACCTACAAACTCTTCCAACTGTACCTCTCCAATTGTCTCGAGTACATGTACTTCATTAAGAACTTTTAAAAGAGTATTTCTATGTTTCTCGGAAGACTTGAATAGTTCGAGTAACGAGATTTGAGCCGGCATTTTCCTTAACTGCTCGATCACTTCTGCTTCACTCGTTTTGAGAGTTTTGAGAAGTTGTTCCGCCTCTTCTTCGGTTACAGCTTTTTTCTCAACACCTTCACGAGATGGAAAACATCGGCCTGACCGAGTAACAGCGTCTATCTCATTAGACTCATAATTCCATGGAACTACCTTGGAATCATAAACAAGAGGTATTCTTGCTTTCAAATTCTCATCTTTCTTCGGTGGCAACTCGATCACAACAGGCCCAATATCTTCATTAGAGATCTCTATATTTCCGAAGCCATCAGCCATTAGATCTATAACCACAGGTTCCATAACATGCGCTTGGATTTCACAAGTAGCATTCAATTCAATCACAACAGGATCAATCATGGCCACCATGCCATCATCTTCAAATTCGGACCCCCATCCACTCGGGACGATAGTCTTAGGGTCAATAAAAGCGCTTGGAGGAGGAGAGTATTTTACCATGAAATCGTATTTTCCACTTGGCTGCCCGAGAGTGTCAATAATTTCGCCCTTTTCAATCGCTTTCCTAACGAACTCCCTATCCCAGTGGGAGGTATGGCATTCGAATTCCGAATCAGCATCGGAAAGAACTTCTCCATTATCTTCATCATCCATGCCTCCCCATCCATCGGGAACGATATCCCTTGGGTCGACGAAGAAACTTGGAGGTGGCGTGTATTTGACTATGAAGTCATATTTACCACTCGGCTGTCCGAGGGTATCAACAATTTCACCTTTTTCGATAGCCTTCTTCATAAATTCACGATCTCGACAGGCATTCTTACTCTCACATTCCAAATCACTATCGGAATATGTGTCAATCCAAGGTTCATCAACATCTGGCTCGTATCCATCATCTTTTGGCTTAGAGCATGAGGCTTCACCTGCGAATTTGCATGAGAATTTTTCGGACGACAAATCAATTACAGCGGTCTCGGTGGACCCTTCGGGCTTCCTTCCTTGAAGAGGCTGAATTATGCCTAAAGCAACCATCTTGGCTAAACAATACATTTTCTCCTCCCGGGATACATTTCCTTCTTTCGGTTGATCTCTAGCTATAGTCAATAGCTCTTCCAACTTCGACACATCGAACAAGAAAGACTTCTCATTCTCATTTCCAAATATCACATTAACGGCTTCGGTATGATTAGGGAGCGGATTTTGCTGAACATTTGGTATGGTATCTTTAAACGACAAGATCTTCTTATCCAACAGGTTCTGAATCTTGACCTTGAGAGTGTAACAGTTGTTCACATCATGGCCCTTCTCACCCATGTGATATACACAAGATTTTGCCAAATCAAACCCAACAAACTTTGGTGGGTTGTCTCTCGGGATTTCTTTTGCTACGAGTCTTTGTTCAATCAACATCGGTAGTAATTGAGACATAGGTCTTGGCAACGGAGTGAATTGCCTTTGCGGAGCTTTTCCTTTTCGGTCAAAATTCCGGGAAGAACCCCCTGTTTCCATAACGGACCTTTGAACTGGTGTGCTTAATGGCTTTTGAGCATTAGGATTTTGAATATAGGCAACCTCCACCGTTGGCTCTTTATCCTTCTTTAAGGTAAATCTGCGAGTCGTCGTCTCGGATAATCGACCCTCTCGCATGATTCCTTCAATACGTTCTCCTAATTCAACCATTGCGGGAAAATTGATGCAAGTGTTATTGAACATCTTATCGAAGTATTCTCGAGGTAAAGCTCGAAGAAACAACTGCATGATCTCTTTCTCGGACAACGGAGGTTTGACTTGAGATGCCATAGTTCTCCACCTTTGGGCATATGCTCTAAAAGTTTCATTCCTCCTTTTGTCAACCCGGACCAGCTCTTCACGGGTTGGAGCAATTTCGGTATTAAACTTGTATTGTTGGAGGAATTCATCTGCAAGATCTTCCCAGGTGTAAATTTTCTCCAAATCCAATTCGATGAACCACGTTAAGGCGGAATCAGCCAAGCTATCTTGAAAATTGTTGATCAACAACGGGGTGTTATCGGAATAACGAGCCATCTTGCTCAAATAATATTTCAAGTGGGTTTTAGGGCACCCAGTTCCATCGTACTTCCTTGAAAACTCGGGTTCCTTGTAAAAATCAGGGACTTTCACCTTTGTAAAAGGCGACAACTTATCAAAACCTTGGAGTTGATAACCTTGCAACATGCACAGGCATTCCTCCAATTTTGCAAGACGTCTCGCGCTCTCTTCATCCATATGAGCGACAGGCGACTCCTTAGGTGGAGCTTCCAAATCAATGACGGTGGGAATGGCATTAACGGGGACCTCTTCAACAGGTCCTTTGTCAACAGGATCTATCACCGGCGCATTAGTGGGCACATTAGGAGTAGAAGCCGCAGCAGCAGGAGCCACAGGCGTGAAGTTCTTTACTTGATTTGCAAGATCAGTTAAGAGCGCCATCATTTGTGTCATTTGATTCTCAATGGTGATAACGCGAGTACGAGTGTCTTCGTTCTCCATCCTTGCTTGGTGACGGGTGCGTATAATAAAGCGCGATTCAGCCGTATTTTAATACCTTCTGTAAAAAACAGAAATCAAATTAGTATACGGAAAATGAATTTAGACGAAAATATAAAACCCTTCAATTTTATATTTTCTTTAGATGAAATAGAGATAAGAAATATTCTCATGATCCCAATATCACGTGAATAATCTCTTATCATAATTTCTTCACAAGAAATTATACAATTAAAGGGGTAACACGCGATGATTAATCAAGATGCCCCATCTATATTCCATTGGAATCTCAGAAAAGAAAGTACGCACAAGGAGAAATTTCACTATTAACAACAAAATTCGTGAAATACAATCCCTATAGATCAAACTAAAGACAAGAAAAGAATCCTATTACATCATTACTAAAATGAGTAAAAAGGAAACCTTATACATCAAATCTATAAAAGGAAAATTACATGAAAGGAGAATTCCTCATGGAATATAGCCAAAATCCTGATGAATCTTCTTTAGATGCGAGGCGAATTCGTTTGTTTTCTTGGGTCAAACGTTCAACCTCGACTAAAGCTTCATTCTTTTCCTTAAGAGCTCTTGCGGCTATAGCTTGCTGTTGAGTTGGCTTCTCGGGGACATTAGGGAGATCCACTTTAAGCTCGGGCTCAAGACGACGGTGTACGTACTCCAGCAATGCGTGATGTATCTTCATTTCCCCTTCCAATTCTGACTCATCGGTAATGAGAATTGGCTCCGGGCAGCATTTGTACCACATATCAATGATAGACTTGACCATTTCCTTCACGTCCGTCATTTGGTCCTTTTGGATGACATCTTTGCGATAGTCAAAATGATATAATCCCAGCTTGAGGAATGGTGGAATCTTTTGAAGCGCGCGATATTGACGGATCACCCTAAAAGGGTAATATGACGTAGACCCCGTAAGACCCAAGAGTGGGATTGGGTTGTCGGATCCGTTATTAAGGCGCACCTCGGGATTTCCAAGCTAACGAACATGCCATTGGATTTGATTTGGAAGAAGGTTCTTGAAAAAACTAAACCAAGTTGAGAATGACCAAAAGGGAAAGATTTTTTCTTTTCTCGGAAGAGCAAGATAGGATGACAATCTTTGGACACATCTATGATTTTCAAGCTCAAACCAAAATCTTTGAGGTGAGAGACCAACCAAATTTGGAGTAAACCTATTGGGGCTCTAAAGATACCATTTTTGTTTTGTTTGAACCTATTGAGTGATACGAAGGTCTCGCCTAAGATCATATTGGAGAATCTTTTGAACATACACACTTGATTGACAATGTGAACTACCAAAGGATCCATGGTCTTTTTGGTAAACGGGAAAACCACAAAACCAAAGAAGGCTAAGAGAAAAACTCGAGGAATTTGATTACCCGATTCTTTTGGCAAGCTAGAAAAATGTCGTTCTAAGAATGTGAAAGAAAGTGCATTGGAATTTCCTCTAAGAACGCCTTTGATTTGGAGAATATCGATTCCTAAGAATTGGCTCAAAAGAGTTATAGGATCTATATCTATCGGAGGACTGACTAGACCAAAAGACCCGACTCTACCAATGGCAATATCGTACTCCTCAATTGTAGGGGTTAACTCATTTCGACCAAACACAAAAGTGGATGTCTTTGAGTTTCAAAAATGGGACAATGTTTTGATCATGGCGATACGAGGCTCGATGTATAAGAGTGCGGGAAGATATCCAATCCTCTTTTCCACGTAGTCTTTATGCTTTGACTCGAGACTTTCCCACATGGTCACAAGAGCTCTTGGAACGGGGACGATTCGAATCTCCGACATATCCATTTTGACTAACCCTAATTTGGGGCATCGAGATTAATCACCACGCATTATAGAAAAGAATATAACGTGGAATTGAAATGGCGTAATTGAAATTGTAGAACGATACAATCAACCTTACCACGAAGATAAAATGGCAAACACATCGACACATCGCATGAGGACATGTGAGTTTTGACATCTAAGGGTAAGATTCTAAAGGTTTAAGGTCCCCACCTTAATTAGATAAGAAGAGTTTACCCACCACTACTAACGTCGGCCGGTGCACTTCTTACTAATCAAGATGAGCGGTATTGAAGAATGGATTACCACATGGATTCACATGCAGATTCCACTCTTAATACCTCCTAAAGGTGCCCTAAAGCGATCCGGGGTTTTAGACCGCAGGATGTGAGTGCATTGTGTCGTGCTAAAGCAAGTAAACATGCATTTAAATCTAAAGCAAACAACACTTCAATATAATCTCATACATTCGACATTCACCTGAACACCACCTACAAAACAAAGGGTTTGCATTCACTCCACCCCTTATGGCTCCCACCTATAAAACCATTTAACACATGGTTAGTGGACTAACCTCATTTTTCCACGCGACTTTGACATGCAGTCGATGCTACAAAATGTAGACGAGTGAGATAACAACCAACAAGTTTATTACGGCTTTAATCCACTTAGGTTTGTAACCTAGTTCCCCAGCGGAGTCGCCAAGCCTGTCGCGACCTACCCCTCGAGGGCCGAACTCGGATGAGGCGGGTTTAGAGATAAGTGTTCATGAGATGGTTCATATGGCATCTTATAAAAAATGATTTTACTAAAGTGTAAATCTTTTGTTTAACCATATGATCCATTGATCATGAACGTGGATTTTCCCTAAATCCATATCTCGCGTGACAGCGGATTGATTTTATTTTTTAGGAGTCGCCACTAGCTTAGGTCGGGGGTCGGCTAGAATACCCAACCGAAACGCGGGAATTTCGTTTCGGTTTCTACGAAAACCAGAGATCAAAAGTTCGGGGACTAGCTTACGTTAATATTTCTATTAACGCCCTTTCGGTATCGCTAAACTTAACATGGTTGTTATCTAAGTCGTCATGCATTTGTTTTTTTAACCATTTTCATGTCAAAGTCTTAGTCCACTAGGTGATCATGCATCTTGTTTTTGTGTTTTCATTTAAGATTCTAAACTAATCCTATCTTAGTCTAGAAAAAGAAAGAAACAATCAATTGCATTTGAAGGACATTTCGTAAAATAAACACTCGAAGTATTGAAAAGACGAGCTAATTCTAAGTGCGAGAAAGTAAAAAGTAAAAACCCGCAACTCGTCGGGTGTTTATTACAACACGAATTGAAAACCCGAGACATGATCGGGGAATGAATGAATTGAATACAAATCGAAACCGGATTGGACATCGGTTTAATACCATCAAATGAGTACAAATCGAGACCGGATTGGACATCGGTCAATCACCTTGATCTTCTACCATTTCGGATTATTCTCCCATGGACCGCCTCTCGGGTGTCGGTGTTTACATTCATAACATTCATTCATAACAAATGACATATGAAAGAATAATAGTGCAAGCATTTCACTAATTAAGCACGGGCCTCGGGATCGGCCTTTGTTTTTCATGCGTTTCGATTCATCACCCACCTAATCACCTAATATTGTTTGATTAATGGTTAATGATAATGAGCTACCATTTGCATTCACAAAACGGCGACTCATATCAATTAACCCCTAAAGTCGGGTTCTAATGATCATGAATGGGCTACCCGCCGAACATGCATCGGGCCTAACATTCATCTAACAAACACATGCATAATAATAAAATGAGCATGCATTCAAGCCCATGGGCTTTGTTTCGAAGCCAATCAAACAATGAGAAGTGGGCTTTATAAAAAAAGACCACTTATCCAATTAATGTCTAATTCGGATTGCTTCTGTTCAAGTATGATTAATTATTCTAATGACGTCCAAATGAAGTGGTTCAGGTGTCATTAGAAAGCTTATGACATGAGGATCAAAAGTCAAGAAGACCATTTTTTCTAAATCCTAGCCAATTTTCCCGAAAATATCGAATTAAATCTCAGTGACAGGCTGGACTCGGTTCAGTTATGAATTTCAAAATAATGGCGGGAAAAATAACAAACATTATCAAAACAGCGCGAAAATTTTTGTGCGGTTAGGATTCCCTGTGTGCAACAACTTTCATGTTTTGCGTTTTTGCTAAAAAGCCCTCCAAATTTTTATAAAATTCGGTTTTCGCGAAGGACTCAATTGCAAATGGAATTTTAACCCGTGAAGACTTTTCAAGCAAATTGACCCTCCAAAAATTGCAATTAGGTCCTCAAAATTTCCAGTTGACATAATGAGACCCCAATGAGAAACTTTGTAATTTTGATTTTTTGCAAAAAAGGACTCTAACTTTATCAAATTCGGAGAAACATCTTTTGAACTCTAAAGGAATGAAAATCAGATCTGGACACAGATTCTGATCAAATCGTGAGAATTCCTTTTGAAAATTCAAATGATCTCGGATTTTGATGAAATTAGTATCAATAGAAAGATCTCGATCTCAGAAAGAACTTTTGTGAAGAAAATTTTTTCATATCTCGAACACACGAATTTATGAAAATCGAAGAACACACGAAGGTCGACTGAAATCAGTATGTCACCCGATTCACATGCATATGACGTTGCAAATCGTACTAGGCTAACATGCTCAAAATTTTGTGAAAATTTTATTGTGAACAGATCAGGATGTGCTCTACAACTCTCATGAAGGAAGTTTTTCCAGAAAATGATCGTAAAAAAAACATAAAAATCATCAAACAGCACAACGTCAATCAGTAAGACATCAGAATGGATTTGAGCAACATATTCCAGGTTCTGATCCTAACTTCTAAAAATGTTTTGACATAGCAAATCAAGTCCGATCGAGGCATATGATATATCAAATCGAAGCTTAAGACGAGTTCTACGACTCTCTAGTTTATCACTTCACCATATTTCGACAATAACAAGCTCAAATCAGCATATCAAACCAACAGGTTTCCATGGACACGAATTTACAGAATCATGTTCAAGTGTTCTTACCTTGTTTCACAATGCTCTAATGCTCAATCGAGCGATCCGGCCTCCGTATTCAGATCAGAAATGTCACGGAAAAGCCTCGGAAAGCTCGGCCAACCTATGACAATAGAGTGTACAAAATATTGTGAGAATTGATTCGTTTTCTCACAAATAGGCTAATAAGTAAAAATTCAAGCTAAGGATGCGATCCGGTGGCCGTTTGATGAGAGGCCGGCCACCACAGCGACGTGAGGACGCCGAGGGAGGCTGTCGGATGTTCTGGATCGCCGGAGGAGGTCGCCGGAGGGCCGGTTCAGCCGGTTGAACCGGCTGATCACATCACCGGCGGTAATGCCGGTGATGCTGCCGAGAAGAAGATCTCGCCGGAGGGAGATGCTCCGGCCACCAACGAAGGTGGCTGGTGTTGCGACTGGCCTTAGGCCACCGTGGGGGATGCCGGTGGGGCAGCAGCTCGCCGGAAAGTGGCCGGCAAGGGGCCGGAAGGGGCTGTCGCCGAGAGAGAGCTTGAGAGAGAGGTGATCGTGAGAGGGAGAGAGAGAGAGAGAGAGAGAGAGAGAGAGAGAGAGAGAGAGAGAGAGAAAACAGATCTGAAAAATGAACCCCCCTTTTTAATTTTTGGAGGGAAAAACACTATATACTTCCCTCAACTTTGAATTTTAGCCCTTAGATTGATCCAATGGCCCAAAATGCATCCTTAATGATTAAGAATATTCCTTAATGGCTAAGGATTGGTAACATGGCATCATGGATGGACATGATCAATTCTAAATGAATGGCCATGATTGATTTGCTTATCCCCTAATTAATTTGTTTAATCCTTGAAGAAGGGCATTTTTGTCATTTCTCTTAGGGGCATTTTTTATAATTCTCAATTAAGGGCATTTTTGTCATTTTCGCGCTCAAGAGGATGTGATCGGCCCTGGTTGGTCTGAATGGATTGTCGATCATCAAAATTTTCGACCGGAAAATGACTAGTCCGATCGAATTAGTTCAATTTGAATCAAACCGGTTTGAGTCAATTTGCTCTGAATTTGGGTAATTGCATGACCAAGCTAGACTAACAAGTTTAATTGAGGTCTAATTAACCAAATTGAGTCTCAATTCATCAAATTGAATATTAGTCTAGAGTAGGTCAAGTTGAATTGCACTAATTAGACCAATTACTCTTAGACTTCCTAATCATTGGATCACTAAATTGATCAAATTGACCCAAATTCATGTGAATCTTCCAAAATTGATTTTGGATTTGGATTTCATATAAGAAATTAGGCTCATTCGTGCCTCAATTGCGCACATCATGAAGAATCGATCAAAATCACTGATTAGGGCCAAAATTGGGGGTTTTTGGGTTTGGCTTGGAATCATAAAATTGGTTCAAAAATTGAATATAAAATGACCTCTAGATCAAATGTCGTGAAGAAAACTAACCTAAAAAATGACTAGAAATGAAGTAATTTCATTTTTGGCCGATTTGAATCAAATTCCGCAATTTGGGAAAAAGTTGATTCTAAATCGATTTTTGTAAAATTTCTAATGCCAAAGGTAAATTGAATGTAAAATAAGATAATTTTTGGATTTTTGTATGTTTCAATTTTTTTTGTCAAAGGTTTGACCAAAAGTCAAACCCTAGTTGACTTTTCACTAGGAGCTTGATTTTATGATCAAATCTTTGAATTTTTCTGAAATTTCCACTTCTAAAGTGAAATTGGACTTGAAAGGAATCTTTTTATGGGAAAAGCCCCAATTTGACCTGGGGTTGACTTTTGGTCAAAGGGTTGATCAAAAAGTCAACGCCAAAGTCAACCATTTGACTTTTCGGGTTTTTGCATGAAATGAATAGACAATCGCTTATAAAAGCTAAGCCAACAGACAGAATTAAAAAACGACACTTTTTGCTCAAGAAACAGGCTCCGTTGCGATCGGAAACCATAATCTCGAATTTTTTATTTTTAATGACGCATCGGCTAAAAATTAGGTGTCAACACACATTTATCGCACTCATTAATCTTGAAACCATTCGACAACATGACTTCGTCAAATTTAGCATGCCATTGTTTTGGTGCTTGTTTCAATCCATAGAGTGACTTGATAAGCCGACATACTTTCTGCTCTTGTCCCGGAACAATGAACCCTTCAGGTTGTTCCAAATATATTTCTTCTTCCAAATCCCCATTTAAGAAGGCCGTTTTCACATCCATTTGATGGATTTCAAGCTTATACACCGCTGCTATAGCAATTAGCATCCTTATAGATGTAATTCTAGTAACAGGTGAATAAGTATCAAAATAATCAAGACCTTCTCGTTGCTTGTATTCTTTTACTACAAGTCTAGCCTTATATTTATCAATAGTACCATCCGCTTTCATTTTCCTCTTGAAAATCCACTTACATTGTAGTGGTTTATTACCAGGAGGAAGGTCATCCAATTCTCATGTATGGTTTGACAAGATGGATTCAACTTCACTATTGATGGCTTCTTTCCAGAACGGGGCTTCTGGCAAAGTCACAGCTTCTTTGAATGTCCGAGGCTCATTCTCTAACAGATACGTTAAGAAATCAGGTCCAAAAGACGTGGAAGTCCTTTGTCTTTTACTACGTCTAGGTTCATCCTCCATTGGATTACTTCTAGATATAGTATCTCGAGACCTCTTATTATTATCAATTGGCTCATATACTATGTTATACGGAAATATATTTTCAAAGAACGAAGCGTCCCTTGATTCAATGATCGTATTGACATGTATATCTAGGATTTCTGACTTGTGAATAAGAAAACGATATGCATTGCTATTCTGAGCATATCCAACAAAAACACAGTCAACAGTCTTTGGTCCTATCTTAACCTTTTTAGACTTAGGAATCGCAACCTTAGCCAAACACCCCCACACTTTGAGATAATTCAAGTTAGGCATTCTGCCTTTCCATTTCTCATAGGGAGTTTGTTGTGTTTTTCTGTGGGGCACTCTATTTAAAATAAAATTCGCCGTCAAAACAGCTTCCCCCCACAAATTCTGTGGTAAACCGGAACTATTCAACAATGCATTCATTGTTTCCTTTAAAGATCGGTTTTTCCTTTTTGCCACTCCATTAGATTGTGGTGTATAAGGAGCAGTCATTTGGTGAATGATACCAAACTCGGTACAAATTTCCTCAAAAGGAAATTCATATTCACCTCCTCTGTCACTCCTTATGATTTTAATTTTCTTGTTCAACTGAGTTTTAACTTCGGACTTATAAGTTTTAAAAGCATTCACAGCCTCATCTTTACTACTAAGCAAATAAACGTAACAATACCTCGAGCAGTCATCTATAAAAGTAATAAAATACTTATTACCACCTCTTGACGGTATTGATTTCATATCGCATATATCTGTGTGTATTAAATCTAAAGGTTCTAAGACTCTATTGTCTACAGAATGAAAAGGAGGTTTAGAAAATTTAGATTCAACACACACTTGGCATTTCTCACTTGGACAGTCAAAATTCGGCAACAGTTCCATATTCATTAATTTCTTTATCGACTTATAGTTAACATGTCCTAATCTAGCATGCCATAAATTAGGAGACTCAAGCACATAAGCAGAAATAACTTTATTCATAACATCATTGGGTACAACAGTCATTACATTCGGCTTGAACAAACCATCACTAAGGTAACACTTTCCTATATACATCTCATTCTTGGAGAGTACAAACTTATCGGACACAAACACCAGCTTGAAACTATTCTTGCTAAGAAGAGATCCGGACACTAAATTCTTGCGTATGTTTGGCACATGTAGCACATTGTTTAGTGTCACAACTTTCCCAGATGTCATCTTTAGAGCAATCTTTCAGACACCTTCAACCTTAGAGGTTGATGAATTACCCATATAAAGTTTTTCATCACCCCCCACAGTTGTGTAGGACGAGAACATCGATCTGTTTGCACAAATATGACGAGTTGCTCCAGTATCAATCCACCACTCCTTGGGGTTTCCCACCATATTACACTCGGATATCATAGCAGTTAGATTGATATCATCAACACCATTGAAAATTTCTTCCACCACATTAGCCTGAGTTTTCTGTCTTTTCTTGGCTCTGCAGTCTTTGGCTCGATATCCATACTTGCCACAGTTGAAGCACTTGCCAACGAACTTCTTCAAGCCTTGGGTGAATCCCTCTCCAGACTTGCTAGACATTTTCCTCTTCTTGTTGGGTTTCGATCCTTCTTCAACAATATTGGCCTTTGAGACCTCTAGGTTCTTCCCAACTTTCTTCTCAGACAGCTTATTATCTTCCTCAATTCTCAACTGAACAATCAAGTCTTCAAGTGACAACTCCTTTCTCTTGTGTTTGAGATAATTTTTGAAATCTCTCCAGGATGGTGGCAGTTTTTCAATGAATGCAGCCACTTGAAATGTCTCACTTAGAGTCATTCCTTCAGTATGAATATCATGCATAATCACTTGAACCTCTTGAACTTGACTTAAGACGGTCTTTGAGTCAATCATCTTGAAGTCCAGAAATTTACCGACAATGAATTTCTTCAATCCGGCATCTTCGGTTTTGTATTTCTTGTCCAGACTATCCCATAACTCCTTAGCCGTTTTTAGCGGACTATAGACGTTATAGAGAGTATTGTCTAGACCGTTGAGGACATAGTTGCGACATAGGAAGTCAGAATGCTTCCATGCATCCATAGCAGCCAACTTTTCTTTATTTGTCTCTCCAACGTCCAATTTAGGACCATCCTCATTGAGGAATCTAGCCAAGTTTAAGGTCGTGAGATAGAACAACATCTTTTGTTGCCATCTCTTGAAATCCGTACCATTAAACTTTTCTGGCTTTTCTCCATGATTCGGAATAGGGTTAACCGGAGTTGAAGCCGAAGCCATTTCTGAAATATAAAAACAGAACATATTCACGAAAGAAATCGGTAATATATGACTACGAACAGAATCGTTGTTCATGAATAGAATTTTAAATTTTAATATAAAGAGAAACGAAAAATCTGTTCACAAATAGAATCGAAAAATTGTAACGAAAAATTATATGAACAGAATCGTATTCTGAATACGAAAATTTCCGAATATTGTAATAGAATTTCGACACAAGCAGAATTGAATGATGTGATAGAAATTCGTCAAAAACTAAGCAATCATACGAACAACAAAGGTTCAATTTAAAGGAATGGCAATATGATATTTGACAGAAAAACTCAATGAACAGAATGTTGGTATACGAACAGAACCGAAGCAAATTCGTCTTAAGATTGCTGTTCGTCGTTTGGCTAAGTTCGTATACCAGAAATCGAAATCAAATACAAGAAGACTAACCTGAAAGCAGCACAAATAATTAAAGCAGAATATTGATCCGAGCCCGATGAAATAACGTCGTGTCCTTAAGACGAATTTGGCCCCTCAATTAGTACCCGAGGATATCGGACAATCGGACAATCGTCTCCCAAGGGCTTCGGTTTTTTCGTTAGGGCGAACCGAACCTCACGAACAGACATGTTTGTTTGTCCAAAAAAATAAAAATAATAAATAAATAAATTCTAAACAACGTGTCTGTTCGGAAAAATAAAAAATCGATAGAGAGCCGAGCCGGCCGGACAGACGGCGGCGCGCGCGCGGGGGGTGGACCGACCTAGCTTGACGTAGGTCCTCTCTCTTCCACAAAAGTGGGGTACCCCTTGGGGCCCAAATCCATTTGTGAGGCTCAACTATTTAAACCCATCTCCCATCTCTCTTCTACCCTATGTGGGACACTTTCACCCACACACTTCTCATTCAATTCTATGGGATTTTGGTGCCAAAATCCCAACAGTTCTTTGGCTGGAACCTTGGTATGGACTGCACAACACATAGAGCATTGTCTCAGTGGAGAGCATACGAAACTTTTATTTTCTTTTTAGCACCAAATTGTACAGCAACAAGTGCAACCAATACTGGAAGTGGTTGCATTGCATGCCATCAGATTGTCTTGTTACTTGATATGATAAGCATTTGGAAGTTCGCAATCACTGTGTAACTGGAAAGCATGATTGAAAGGATTAAATATCTTGTTCAAAATCATAAGCATTCAAAATGTGGAGAGAAATGCTTCAGCAACTACCATGCAAGGCTGATGGTTTTTATGTGGCAAAAGTACACTACAAGTGCCATAACTTGTGTACGGCGCTCACTTTAGTGCCATAACTTTTTTTTGGATCACTTTAGTGCTAAAATTTTTGAAAAACGATCACTTAAGTGCTAAAATTTTTGAAAAACGATCACTTAAGTGCCAACTCCGGTGCCGTACACAATTTTTCGCCGGAAATCTGATGTGGCATTTTTTTTATTAATTTCTGAAGCTGACGTGGCTCGCCGGAGTCTCGCCGGAGATTGGCACTTAAGTGATCGTTTTTCAAAAATTTTAGCACTTAAATGATCGTTTTTCAAAAATTTTAGCACTTAAGTGATCGTTTTTCAAAAATTTTAGCACTAAAGTGATCCAAAAAAAAGTTATGACACTTAAGTGATCGTTTTTCCTCCGACTTGGCACCAAAGTGATCCGAAAAAAAGTTATGGCACCAAAGTGAGCGCCGTACACAAGTTATGGCACTTATCGTGTTCTTTTGCCGTTTTTATGTAAGATGTGACAACAGAAACAAAAGCGACAATCTATCAACATGTGATGGCATCCATTTATCATGCTTAAAAGAAAGAAATCACAAATCTAAATGATTTGTAGAAGAATATTATTGGAAGCAAAGCTCTTTTTAGCTAAAAAAAACTATAGCTACTACACCAGGTGCAATCACTAGTCAAACACTAATTGCAGGCAGTAACCCACAATTAAGTTTATATCAGACAGGAACTTTATCCCACAACTTCCATAAGAAGGGTGTTAGGGAGTCCTCAGTCAAGAACAGGTGTGTCAAGATATAATTCATCTTGTGAAGAAGATGAGTATTAAAAAGGACGGAGGCCCAAGGGTGGATACCGGTGTCGGTTATTTAGAGGAGATATCGTAATCTTGTGAAGAAAGATGAGAGAAAAAGGATGGCTGGACAGTGGGGAAAGGATAGTGAATAACAAATGGTGGGAAGGCTGGCAAACAGAGGAACTTACAGATAAATCTATATTAGTTCAGTCCAAAAGCATGAGAATCCGGGAAATTGCCTCTTTCAAGCTCATTAAGCTATTGATTATGATTTTACGCTGATCTATAACCACGAGAGGTGGGATGTATGGCAAGTGCTGGATTGGAGACATGCGAGAATATAAAGCATTTGTGTCACCAATTGTTATTCATACCATCCAGATACTTTTTCTGTATGTCACAAGAACTAGTAATTATCCAGCACTTCAATTCGAATGACTGTCATTGTGAGCATCTAATTATGTTGTTTAGAAGAAACAGACCTGTCTGAAGTCATCCTTGGAGAGATTCTCCAACAATTTGGAACCAACGGAAAAGAATCCTCGTCCTAAAGGACTGTAGGCAACAATTCCAATGCCAAGCTCCCTATCAATCATTTTAAGGAAGAGCAGAGTCGGAAGAAAGCTGTTGTTACTGCGTAAACAATTTCAACGGAGTGATTTCTTACCTGCATGCGGGAATGATCTCTGCCTCCACATCTCTTGACCACAGCGACCACTCCAATTGCACCGCTGTGATGGGATGAACAGCATGTGCTCTTCTGATTGTTGACGCAGAGGCCACGGATAAACCAATGTACTTGATTTTACCCTCTCCAATGAGTTTCTTTAGCTCTCCAATCTTTGAATATTCACATGACATAACAAGAACAGTCAAGACCTTACATTTAAAGATCCGATAGCACCTTCATCTCAGAGGAAGATTTCGAATAATTCTCATGCTTGTTGACCCTTAACTCGTAAAAGATGCCCATAAAACACAAAACTCAAGCCACTCAAAAGACTAAATTCCGGGACCTCTTTAACAAGGTTGCGCCGCATCTCAACCTCAACTATCAACTGAACTTAAGCCTTGTTTAACAATATCTTACGAGTCAAAAGGCAAGGCAACTGTCAATTTCTGCCACAACATCCAACAAACTATGAAAACATGATGATTGGTCAACACAAATCTAGTTTTAGCAACTGATCATATGACTCAGAGAAAGCTTAAGAGAAAAGAAAGGTCTAATGAGGAACCATACGGTGATTTTGATGGGGATGCGAGTGTCGATACGGTGTTGGTAGTAGAGGTCGATGCAATCGACGTCGAGCCACTTCAAGCTGGCCTCGCAAGCGGCCCTCACGTACGCCGGATCGCCCCAGATCTCTGCCTTCCCGTCCGCGAAGCTGCCTCTAAACTTGGTCGCCAATTCCACCTTCTATCTCACCCCTCCCTTCAGTGCCTGCTCAAGATCCACACCAAATCACCATCAAGAAAACCCAAAATCGCACACAAAATTGGAAAATCAAGATGCAGGATATCTTAGAATTCGGCATGACTATAGCCATATCTACTATTTCATGCGGAAGCCGAGACTAAGCTTTAACACACTCTAAGCGTGAAAATGGATCAGATTAGAGAGGCTAACAAAGGCTGATTAACATAATGTTCGCTCGTTTTCACGAGGAATATCCTTCACCGAAACTTCGATCTTCGGTTTTTATTAAAGTAGGTTCTGTGGTTTGATTACTAGGAGAGTTGTGGCGAAAAATAAGGTGTGACACAGGATTGTGTGGAATGGATAGAAATCGGATGGATTGAAAATGGATATGGGATCAGCAGAGTTTCAAGCTACGTTACAATACTCCTATGAAAGCTGTAAAGGACTCGAAAGTTAACTAAAGTTATAAGAAACTATAAATACAGGAAGTAAAGATGCATAGGAAGCTAAAGTGCAAATAAACTTGAGTGTTTTTGCATTGTTGTTCGTGTCTTTCTCTTTGCTTCCTCTGAGTATTTGTATCTGCTCCTATCCTGCAACTGCTCGTCGGTTACTTCCATGTTTTCAAACTTTGAATATTTTGGCGCTTTCAATAACTGCCTTTTCTAACCACGTTTTTCCAGTTTTATTGTCCGCCAAAACTTGATCTCAACCGCTAAGATGATTTCAAATCTGGACAAGTAACTTCCCATAATATGCTCGTGCTCACTATCCTCGCTTTTGCTCATAACTTCTTGTTATCGTGATTTACATGGCTGGGTTGTGATTCTTCAATGTATTCCCGAAGTGTGAATCTCCCGAATTTCGAGAAAGGGTCGCTGTCCTGAGGCATTAATATTCCACCATCCCGAATTACAACTCTCCATATTTCAGTAAATATACATATTTTCATCACTTACCGAACTCGGGACACGATGCCATTTACACTTGCTTCTCAACATGTTTCCGAATTTGGTCAGACGTGTTTCGGAAGATGGCTGATTTTCATTATACGCCAGATTCGGCATTAAAGCCGATTCGGCACTTATGCCGATTCTTATTTTGGTGTCAACATATGCCTCCTTTTAAAAGGATTAAAAGAACTTTTAATTCTTTTAAATACCAAAAGGAAAGACACTTACGTTTTATTATTGCTGTCGCTTTGTCACCTTGCTTCGCGCGCTCTACCCTTTCGTCTTCAAAATACTTCTTCTAAAAATCGTTCCTTTCTTCGTGCCCTTACATTCTCACATTTTCAACTCTCTGCAACTTCTCGATTCTCTGTGCTCTCTCTCGATAGTCATCTAAACCCAATGGCTTCCAAGGAGCAAACTTTTTCTTTTTCTGTCTCAGACGCTCTTAATCGCTATCATATATTCCGAGATTCTGAAGATTTCAACGAAGAATTTCATCTGTTCTCCGTGGAGAATGATTTGGAAGATTCTTTCATCCTTGGTCTAGCAGTGCACAATCAGTTCTCTGTTCCAAGGTGCCTATCTAGCCACTTCCCACGTCATCAATTTAAAGTGCTTCCAGTCCACGAGTCATCTATCTTGGCATATCAATGGCACTCTCGTCCTCCTCACCTTAGGGCTTTTTCTGTCTTTGAGCTAGACTTCTACTAGTGGTATCTTCGACTCCTCCCGTCTAAGGGTCCCCTTTGGGATACCCTTTTAATTCATAATGCTTTGCGTCTTAGCTGTTTTGATTACCATTTGAATCATGAACTAATCGGAGCATTACCTTGCTTTTGGTCGCCTTTCACTAATTGCTTCTTTTTCCCTTTCTCTCCTATGTCGGTAACTCTGCTTGATGTATACTGCCTCACTGGACTCTCTCCTTTAGGTGCAGACCCATCTACCTTGTCTCCCGATTCTCGTTCAATATTTGGTAAATTATCTGATTCTGAAATGACCTATGGAGCATTCATAAAAAATTAATTCAAAAAGGAGAGTATAGTTATTGACGAGGAGCATACTGCTTTTCTTCTATACTGGCTCTGTAAATTCCTTTTCTGTCATCCCAAAGTTAGGATTTCAAATGACTTTGTTATTGTTGCCTCCACTCTAGCATCAGGGACCCCACTGGCTTTGGGCAAAACCATGTTAGCTTTGTTGTATCGGGGTTTAGCCCATGTTTCCTCCTCTATTGCTTCAGAAGAAGTTAGTGGAGTTTTTGGTGGTCCTCTCTGGCTCCTTCAAGCATGGGCGGCTTTCTATTTCCCTGCCTAGTTTTCTAAGGACCAAGTTATCCAGCCCCTTTCGATCTCCATTCCTGACCATCCAGTTTGTTAGGCTTTGAGTAGGAAATTAATCTCTGTTGCCGAAGAGCCATCTTCTTATTTTCGGTATTTTATTTCTCAAATCTATTCTGCTGAGGAGAACCCATATTCCTTCACTCATTTCTTTGTTTCCCAATTCAAATCCTACCTCCCTGCTTTCCAGAAAAATAGGAGTGACTTTTGGCAGACCGTTCTGACTTCTGTTAATCTTCCTGTAAGATTTTCAACAAAAGGCAGATTCGTTGCTGGTTTTGAAATTTACTCTCCCTAATACCGTGTCAAACAGCTTGGGCTAATTTAAGGGGTTTCTGTTCTAGCCCTGTATACCTTTTCTTATACTTCCTTCGACAAACTATCGTGTAAGCTAAAAGATAACCAACCTTTTATTGAACTGATCACACTGGTTTGGGGTGTTTATCGATTGTTTCGAGTTGTCGAGTTCATTGGATATCCCAACCGTTCTTCAGCCGATTTTGACCTCTGGTGGGATGGTTATCGAAAGACCATATTTTCAGATTCTCTGGATCAAATTCTCCTGAAGATAAAGGATGCTATTCCTCTTATATTGTCAAAAACAATCGAAGCTGCCAATGTACCTTCAACTAAACTAGCAGAGACTTTTAAAGGTAACTTGATTCTGCTTTTCCATATCCATGTATTTTGTTTGATGCTCAACTTCCAATCTGACTTTCTATTCTTATAGTGAATAAGAAAAGGAAAGCTTCAGACTCACCTACTCTTGCTCCAAAGAAAGTACCAGCAAAACACAATGTGAGAAAAGTACTTATTCGATCCTCAGAGTCACCTCCAGAGAGCTCTCCCTCAATAAGTCAATCTCCAGAACCCACACTACAAGCCATGATCAAGCCAAGCACTCCAAAAGGTAATTTTCAGGCTTTACTTTTGGAGATTATTACAGCCTTAACTTGTTTATCTTCTGATTAATCCAGGAACTCTTAAGACCTATCAGCCCCGTGTTGCTTCTCCTGTTTCTCTTCCTGGCAAGGCTCCTACTCCACCAGCTTCCAATCCTTTACCATTGATTCTTGCTCCTATGTCAAAGGCTAAATCAATTCAAGAACAACCTTCTGTTCCACATCCGAAAGAGAGTATACCGCTAAATGATACTCTTATCCCTGCTGTAGAATCTGAAAAAGATCTTACTTCGTCTTTCATCGGTAAATATTATTATCTTTTGTATGATTCAAGATTTTATGCTGTTGTCTAACATGCATAGGCCAACATTTGCAGTTACTGATGAGACTATTCTTGTGTTTTAAGAAACTTCAATTTCTAAAGAAACATCAAATGTACTACTACTCGCAATTATCGATGAGCCCATCTCTGTGCTTCAAGAGACTCCAACTTCTGAAAGAGCATCAAGTGTACCACTACCTGCAGTCACTGATGAACCTCAAGAAACTTTAATTTCTGAAAGAGCATCAAGTGTACCACCTACTACTTATACAATTACTATTTTGCCTCCCTCTACATCTTAGGCTGTGCTTAGTCCACCTGCCAAGATAGAAATCTTTTCTCAAGCTGAACAAGCAAAACTGGAAAGGATATTGGCAGGTTCTTATCCTAGCTCCTCCACAGCTCCTGATTCTCCAGAGTCCTCAACTTTATCAATGTCAGCCAAAATCTCCAAAGAGGTAGCCAAAGCCAAATGGGAAAAACTCCTTAACTTATTGGAACCCGGCTATGGGAAGTTTATTAATGACTCTGATAAGGAACGCCAGGCAAGGATTCTTTTCCAGGAAGTATGCTCTGGTAATCTATCCTTCGTTTTATCTTAGCCTTTCCAGGACAAGATTGATCTTTTTGCTGTTGGCTTTGTGAATGCTCTGAGCACAATAAGAATTAATCTTGATCAACTCCCATGCCTTCTCTTTGGAGAAAATCGAGGACTGGCAATTCAAGATGAATTGGCCCGTAAGTGTGAAGATGCTTGTCTTTTCTACAACAATTTCAAAGTTGAAGAGAGCAAACTTCAACGCATGGAGGCCAGGAAAGAAGAGCACGAGGCAGAGCTGAGGATAGTAAATGCTCAATTAGAAGAACAGAAGCTCACAGTTTTAACTTTTTGCCCTACACTTAGGAGCAAAATGAAGCAATGTCGGGAGTTGGAGACAGAATTTGATGCCACTATTGGAATGGTCAGAGTGTATGAAAAGAAGAGAGCTAAGATTATGGATGAAAACCATAGACTTGAGACTGAATTGAGAGACTTTATAATTGAGGCTAATACTCTGTTGGCCAAATAGCAATGAATTGAAAGTCTTCCTTACTAAATTTTGATCTCCTTTACATTCACTCAATATCCCGATGATATAAACTCCCGACGCTGTACTTTGTTCACATTAATAATTTAACCCTCATAACCAAAGGTTAAATCTAATCTTCGTTTGGCTCCTTTGACATTTAAAACAACTCAAAGAAAATTGTTCCATTGTTTCGTTACAACGAGAAATATCCTCTCTGAAATTACTGACTTCAAAAATAACTGATTGTCTACCTGCATAAATAACGTTCAGCCTCTATCTCAGTTTCCCCAAAAGAACTTTGGCGCATTACTATCCACGATCTGCTCCATATCCTTTACTTTTATAACTGCTCAAGCTACCAAATCTTTCCTGAGAACTTACAGTCTTGTTCATGATGTCTTCACATGGTTCTTCCTCTCAATTGCTTTTTTGGTCCCAATCACAAAGACGTTGCATTTCCTATGAAGGTAAATTTTCCATTGAACATTACCAGATTTGGATTTTGACAACTGTAACATGGACAGCTTGTTTGTTCTACTATCTAGGTGATCGGTCCTTATGGAGGCGTCTGCATGAATTACTATCTCAAGGGCATCATGCCTTATTATTGAAAAGCAAGTATAAGGTAGAAGTTACCGATCTGGCCAACTTCTTTAGATCCAAAGTGTTTCTGTCTGCAGATTCTGTCTTCTTAGATTTGGTTTGGGAGCTATGCTCTTTATTTCCTGCTAGCTTTGATTAATTCGAGCATAATGTGAGGGAAATTTGGAATTTGGAGCCTACTATTGTGGAAGTCAACGTCCTTCATCTTCAAATTGAGGAAGAATCTTCCCGATTACAAAATTCCAAAGAGAAATATGCTCAAGCTCAGGACTCCTGCACTCAAGCTAGAGATGACGTTGAGATGACACGTCAACTTCTCAATTTCTTTTCCAATCATCATCATGTGGAGCGAAGGATACTCAGAGATGAAATTTCCCGTGTCAAGTCTATGGTTGAATTTGCTTCAAACAAGTACAGGCGATTACTTCAAGAAGCTTGGGAGAAGTTTGAAATTGTCCGCTTTCATTCTCGTCACCTGGAGTATCTCGAGAGACAACAATCTAAACTCCATTAGGATCTTGCCTTGCATTCTCATCATGTGGCTAAAAACCTCAAACTTGTTAATGACTTGTAGACTTTTGTCACCAAGATTAGAATGTACTTTCATTTCGAATGAATACATTAATTTCCTTGTGTTTCCCAGATTGATGGATGATATTCCTTTAAAAATTTCCCATTTATAGAATGTGATAGTTCTTTTCCATTAACATCCATCAATCGGTATGCATTCCCATTAAACACTTCGGTAACCAAATATGGACCTTCCAATTTGATGACCATTTACCAAATTCCCTGTTTTGGAGGTTAAATGGCAAAATTGCTTTTCACACTAAATCCCCCACAATAAACTGTTTGACCTTAATCCTTTTATTAAAAGCTCTGGTCACTCTTCTCTTTTGTGCAATCAACTGATCCAAAGAAGCCGCACGAACCTCATCTAGCTCATCCAAATTTATGTGCATCCAATCTCTATAATCTTCAGACAACATCTCGCTCTACAATTGGACTCTTAAAGATTGTACTGTTATTTCCATCGGTAAAACTGCTTCCTGTCTATATGTAAGCATATAAGGACTGACACCTGTGCTCGATCTTCGTGATGTTCGGTATGCCCACAATACCATTGACAATAAAACATCTCATTCTCTTGGATTTTCTTCTAGGTGTTTCTTGATTAGTCCAATAACAATCTTATTAGTTGCTTCAGCTTGTCCATTCTTCTTTTTCATAGGGATAATATTTGAAATCCACTCTACGTACCTGGCTGTTTCAATAAATTTTGCCTTCAGCAGCTTTTCTATTTCCTCTTTTACTTTATCAACTACATCAGGAGCAAATCTTCTTGCTAGTTGCTTATGTGGATGAAATCCCTTCTTGATTGGAAGACAATGTTCTACAATATCTCTTGATAAACCAGGCATTTCATGATAGTCCCATGCAAAGCAATCCTTATACTCTTTGATCAGACTAATCAACTTGTCTTTCATGTCCCCTTGCAAAAATATACTTACATACATGGGCGGAAAAGACCGGGTTCTCTTTTATCAACCTCTAGTAATGGATCTTGAGCCTCCATTGTTCTGTCTTCTTTGACTAATACATCTTCCCATTCATCAATACAATATGAGGCTTCAACATTTTACTTTGCCATTTCCGCCAAGTGTGTAAAGTACCTTTCACAAACTTCTTGCAATATGAACTTGTTTTCCATAAAGAATGTGTAATTCTTCTAATACCAAGCTTGATTTGGGGATCCATTCAGCTTTCTTATCCTCGAAGCGGCAATAAGCAAGGAACTGTGGATCTGTCTTTGGTAATTCAATAGCATAACACTCATAAAGACAATCCCGATGTTCTTGACGAATATCAGTCCACCCGATTGAAGCATATCCCGAATCTGCCTCAACATATTCCACTTTCTCGCCATTCCAAAATGCCAATATTTGATGCAAAGTTGAAGGTACACATTGATTAGAGTGTGTCCAATCTCTTCCAAGCAATAGATTATATGAACCATCAGATTCTACTACATAGAAAGTCGTTTCAACCGACTTGGATCCTATGGTTAAATCAAGAACAATTGCCCACTTGACTTCGGTAACCTCCCCAAGAAAATCAGATAACTGAACATTAGATGGGATGATATCATTATCATCTTTTCCTAATTTCTTGAAGTATTTATAAGATATGATGATCAAAGTAGCTCCAGCATCTACAAAGATTTTATCGACAGACCTATCATTGACCATTTCTGAAACAATTAAGGATCTTAAATATTTTGTTCTTTCAAAAGGTACCTTATTAAACTTGATGGCTTCTTTATCGGGAAACTGAAATTCTGCCATGGCTGTCTCTTTTTTTAAAATATGTTCGATATCTTCTTCCACTATCAAATTAGTTCCATATTTCGCTAGAAGTCTAGCGTGGATCATGTTAATCCGTATTGGAGAACCATATTTCTTCGATATCTTGGAATAGCCAGTTCGGTAACTTCTGCCATCCTTTTGTGACAATTTAGGATTCAAGTCTTTTTGTTCCACCTTCCCTTGTTGCTTTGGATTGAAAGCTACAGTAATCTGCCCAAAATTAATTGTTTGTGGACCCTGAGCAACTCCTTTCTCTTTTTTCATTTCGATGTGAGAGCTATTTCCCGAATCACCTGGTTCTAGTTTACTCTGATCTTTTTCATCGGGATTTCTTCTCCATACCCAATTACCTTTCTTGCTGACAGATGTGAAAGGAAAACCTTGCCTTGCCATACCTTTGACTTGGCCATTCTCAAAATTCCTTTGCCTATTTCTTATTCACTGGAAACGCCTCTTAATAGTTCTGTAGGATGCCTGTCCCGACGATTTAACTGTTGACCATTTTCCTTCGGAAGGATCATACGGCACATTAACCGTTTTTCTTCTGTGGGTTTCCTGAGATTTTAATGGTGGTGGATCATCAAATTCATCTCCTCAACCGGTTGGCTCAACTGGCAATGATGGAGGCGGATAATCGTCCGTATTTTCATAATAGATCACATAGTCAAACTTCCCACTAGGTTCTCCAAGCAATCCGACTTTGAGATCACCTTCCTTATATCTCTACCATAAACTCTTTTTCTCTGCAGGCTTCGGTAACGTTTCATTTTTTTCATGAATTTGCGTAATTGACTCCCGAATTGGAGGGGCTAGTTGAGATGAACCAGGGTGGTATTCCTTCCTCTCATGCCTATGACTAGCATCTTTTCTTTCAAGCACTTGTGCTGTCTGTCTTGGGTAAATTTTCTCTTCTCTTGCTCGTACCGAAGAGTTTTCAATAGCTACAATCTTAGATTTTACCTGTGGTTTGCTTATTTTGCGAATAAATGATCCCGATCTGTATCTTCCTCTCGTTCCCCTCATGAATTGGAACTTGGGAAACTCCCGATTCAACTCCCGATCTTGCCGAATTAACTCCTGGTAGCAGCGAGTGCAAAGTTGTTTGTTGTCATCATCTGTCGTCTCTCGTATATTGACCATGCTGATCATTTTCGGGAAAGGATCTGAATCTACTTCCATTAGGGCCTTGCCTTTGTCTTCGGCAAATTTAATCTTGCCTTGGCGAATTGTCTCTTGGCTTGTCTTTCTAAACACAATGCAATTCACCGTATCATGAGTTGTAGAGTGATGCCATTTGCAATATCTCTTATATGCTATTTCCTCCTTTGACGGGATTACTTGTTCTTCAGATAATTTTTTTTTTGTTCTTCAGATAATTTGATCATTCCATATTTCAACAGCAGGTCAAATATTTCATCTAACTTGTAGATATCAAAGGAATAGTTATTTGTCTCCTTAACCTTGAACTTGGACACATATCTCACTCTGGTCGGTTTAAGTGCTGGGCACACATATGGTTTTTCAAGTACCATAGTTGTTACAGCTATCTCATTCTCCTCTTCGGCTATCCTACCATGTTCGGTACTTTCGGCAAATACAACTGCCTGCCGATTATCCTTATTCGGCTTCTTATCTTTCTCCTTCAACGAATGTTCATACTTAAAAACCCGGGCATTTAACTGAAAGAGATTGTCAAAGGCTTGTCCTTCAAATCTTTCCTTAAGATTAAACCTCAAGCCGTTAAAAGCCAAATCTGTGAACTCCTTCTCAGTAAGTGATGTTAAACATCGGTTTCTGGATTTCTTGAAACGGGCAATAAACTGATCTACTGTTTCAGTATTATATTGGTACATCCTGACCAAATCGGCTACTGTTACCTCTGGTACTGTTCGGTAAAACTGAGAATGAATATGCTTTTCCATCTCAACCCATGTTTGAATAGAATTCGCAGATAAATTTGTATACCAAGTAAACGCTGTTCTTGACAAAGACAATGGGAACAATCTTAACCTTAGATACTCATTAGTTCTAGCTTCTCCATATTGTGCCAGGAATCGACCCATATGTTCCACAGTTGATTGATCTTCCTCTCTAGTAAATACAGCAAAGTCTGGCATCTTGAAACCCCTTGGATATGGTATATTATCAACCCAATCGGGATGTGGCTTCCTATATACTGGCCTTGGCAATCCTCTCTCTACTCCCAACTGTTGCATCACAAACTCTGCAACTCTATCTAGGTTCCATGACCTTAAATTTTGCTGGCCTAACCAAGGATCTTGACCCCTAGGATCAAATTGTTGAGGTCGATTCACCCCTTACTGTTTCATGTTGAAATTAACAAGTGGTGGTGGCCTATAAAGAAGGTTTTCTATCACATGAAGATATGGTTGAGGCGCAGGTGGTCTAATATGATCAGCATTAGGCATATTTACTGGTGGAGGTACATTAATCATTGGTGGTGCATTTGTGACCATGAGATTAACCAAATTAACATCATTATGGACATTTTGAGGAAAATTATAAGCACTCACACCATTCACAAGGTTTATAGGGGTAGGATTCTCTGGCTTTGGTATAATTCTAATAGGAGGTTGAGAATTTGATCTTCCATTGCAGTTATACCCCATATGAAGAGGTCCCGAAGTTGGTGGTAAAAATGTTGCCCCCTGAGGATTTGCATAAAAGGATGGAACTTGAGAAGATGAACTGGGACGTGATATTACCTCATTCATAGCATTGACCACCATGGATTTTATTACATCTGTCACATGTCGCATTATATGCTTGGTAAGCTTGTTCTGCTGTTCTTCAAACAGCCATTTCATCGTGGCTACCAAGGTATTATCTGGTGTCAACGTGCGGGCTTGTTCTTCAGTTAATTGTCGAGGAATATCGGCACTTTCTTCTACTTGATTAGTAGAAGAATGCTCAGAACGTGCTTCCTCAACTGGATTGTTGATGTTATTCACCGGTATTCCTTCGAATTGCCTGGTTCTCACCATTTCTCCAAATCTTACCACGCGTGTCCCACCGGGCGTGTCAAAAAGATATTTGCTCGTTTTCACGAGGAATATCCTTCATCGAAACTTCGATCTTCGATTTTTATTAAAGTAGATTGTATGGTTTGATTACTAGGAGAGTTGTGACGAAAAATAAGGTGTGACACAGGATTGTATGGAATGGATAGAAATCAGATGGATTGAAAATGGATCTGGGATCAACAGAGTTCCAAGCTACGTCATAATACTCCTATGAAAGCTATAAAGGACTCGAAGGTTAACTAAAGTTATAGGAAACTGTAAATACAGGAAGTAAAGATGTATAGAAAGCTAAAGTGCAAATAAGCTTGAGTGTTTTTGCATTGTTATTCGTGTCTTTCTCTTTGCTTCCTCTAACTATTTGTATCTCCTCCTATCCTGCAACTGCTCGTCGGTTACTTCCATGTTTTCAAACTTTGAATATTTTGGCGCTTCCAATAACTGCCTTTTCTAATCACATTTTTCCAGTTTTATTATCCGCTAAAACTTGATCTCAACCGCTAAGATGATTTCAAATATGGACAAGTAACTTCCCATAATATGCTCATGCTCACTATCCCCGCTTTTGCTCATAACTTCTTGTTATCGTGGTTTACGTGGCTGGGTTATGATTCTTCAATGTATTCCCGAAGTGTGAATCTCCCGAATTTCGGGAAAGGGTCGCTGTCCTAAGGCATTAATATTCCACCATCCCGAATTACAACTCTCCATATTTCGGTAAATATACATATTTTCATCACTTACCGAACTCGGGACACGATGCCATTCACACTTGCTTCTCAGCATGTTTCTGAATTTGGTCCAGACGTGTTTCGGAAGATGGCTAATTTTCATTATACGCCAAATTCGGCATTAAAGCCGATTCAGCATTTATGCCGATTCTTATTTTGGTATCAACACATATACATGCGCGAGGACTGCCAGCTAGTTCATCTAAAAAGCCGCCAAATTTTAAAATGGAATGTCCAAAAAGCAGACCGACCTTCCCAAGGAGGATTTCGTTGGTGTGAGGGCCATAGTTGTCAGAGGTGTCGAGGAAGGTGACACCGAAGCCGACGGCGTGGTGGAGTGCGATCATGTCTGGGTCGGACTTGGGAGGGCCGTAGTAGGCGGACATGCCCATGCAGCCCAGCCCCTGCGCCGAGACCTTGAGACCCTGCGACCGCAGCTTGATCCTCCTCACCGTCGACGCCATCGCTGCCGTCGTCTCGCTCGAGGTCGATGCAAGAAGAGTACGGAGAAGACACAATTCGAGAGCTCGCTCGCTCGCTGGCTTGATCACTCCCTGCACCGAGACGACGAGCTTTATAGGAGAGTCAAAAGATTCAAACAGGCTACAAAAGACGCACGCGCTGACGTTGCTCTCTCGTCACCTACTTCTCCAACGGCCAACGGCCCAGAGTAAAATGCTGACCTCCCTCATGTATGATTTACAAAAATGATAATTTGAACTTTATTCAAGAATAAAGGTTTATTACATCTCCTTAGCCTCCTCTTTTTAAGGAGATGTAATAAACCTTTGACAACTAAATTGCTTTCGTTAGTTTCCGTTAAATTTACCTTTCGTTAACGAAAGGTTTACCTTTTTAAGGAGATGTAATAAACCTTTCACCCGTTAACTATCAACATGTGATGGTATCCATTTATCATGCTTAAACAAAAGAAATCACAAATCTAGATGATTTGTAGAAGAATATTATTGGAAGTAAAGCTCTTTTTAGATTAAAAAAAACTACAGCTACTACACCGGTGCAGTCACGAGTCAAACACTAAGTGCAGGCAGTAACCCACAATTAAGTTTATATCAGATAGGAACTTTATCCCACAACTTCCATAGGAAGGGTGTTAGGGAGTCCTCACTCAAGAACGGGTGTGTCGAGATATAATTCATCTTGTGAAGAAGATGAGTATTAAAAAGGACGGAGGCCCAAGGGTGGATACCGGTGTCAGTTATTTGGAGGAGATATCGTAATCTTGTGTAGAAAGATGATAGAAAAAGGATGGCTGGAAAGTGTGGAACGGATAGTGAATAGCAAATGGTGGGAAGGCTGGTAAACAAAGGAACTTACAAATAAATCTATATTAGTTCAGTCCAAAAGCATGAGAATCCGGGAAATTTCCTCTTTCAGGCTCATTAAGCTATTGATTATGATTTTACGCTAACCTATAACCACGAGAGGTGGGATGTATGGCGAGTGCTGGATTGGAGACATGCGAGAATATAAAGCATCTGTGTCACTAATTGTTATTCATACCATCCAGATACTTTTTCTGTATGCCACAAGAACTAGTAATTATCCAGCACTTCAATTCGAATGACCGTCACTGTGAGCATCTAATTATGTTGTTTAGCGGAAACAGACCTGTCTGAAGTCATCGTTGGAGAGATTCTCCAGCAACTTGGAACCAACGGAAAAGAATCCTCGTCCTAAAGGACTGTAGGCAACAATTCCAATGCCAAGCTTCCTATCAACCACAAGGAAGAGCAGAGTCAGAAGAAAGCTGTTGTTACTGGATAAACAATTTCAACGGAGTGATTTCTTACCTGCATGTGGGAATGATCTCTGCCTCCACATCTCTTGACCACAGCGACCACTCCAATTGCACCGCTGTGACGGGATGTACTTGATTTTACCCTCTCCAACGAGTTTCTTTAGCTCTCCAATCTTTCAATATTCACATGACATAACAACAACAGTCAAGACCTTACTTGTTAAGATCCGATAGCACCTTCATCTTAAAGGAAGATTTCGAATAATTTTCATGCTTGTTGACCCTTTTTTTTTGGTGTAAAATGTCAATATTATAGATCGAGTGAAGTACAAAAGCTTAGGGGGTATCCCCTAGCATTACAATTGGTGTTAATAGTTCTAGAAGATGGAGGTAGGAAGTCTCCACATAGTAGCCAATACAACATTTGTCTGAGAATGTCTAACACTCTACCTCTTACATTTTTATGCACTTTGGCCAAAATAATATGGATATCAGTTGACTTGTTTTGAAACCATCTTCGGTTGCGTTCCATCCATATGCCATAAATGGTTGCTAGAAAGAATATCTTAAGGAGTCTAGCCGCCAAATCTTTGCCCTTTGTTGCCCTAATTATTCATTAAAGTTCTTCATGCCATCCGCCCAAAGGACGCATAATCCCCTGTTGTACAAGGATACTGCGTCATATGCTGCCTGTCCACTTACACTGGAAGAATAAATGTGTTCTGTCTTATATACCGGCCCTACAGAAGTTACACTGGATATCAATTGAGGTCATCCATTGGATGACGATTTCTGCTGTCGGTAATCTATTTCTGCAAATGAGCTAGCCAATAAAATTATGTTTACTAATACTGTTGGTCCAGATTAGGTCATACCACTCCACAACCGGTCCCGCATGTCTGAGTTCATCATAAGTTTCTCGGCAATAGTACCTTGGGCTATGGATAACCGATGTTAAAAATTGTTGTAATTTAAGGGTACATCGCCAACTCCAAGCCATATTGCTCGTAATGTTGATCTGCATAATTGGAGTGCCTCTTCATTTGGTGTTGTGAACCCATATACTCCAAAGGGAAGAGGATGGACGATTGATGAGATTCCACAGCATGCAGCCTAACAATATTTTGTTCCATAATTTTAGATCGAGCAATCCTAATCCTCCTTCCCTTTTAGGTGAGCAAACAACCTACCATGCCACCTTGTGCGATCCATGATTCGCTGTATTACCTACCCATAGAAATTGACGGATCCTCTTCTCAACCTCGTATATTGTTTGCTTTGGGAGTAAGAACATTTGCATCCAATAGGTGGAGATGGAGGTGAGGACCGATTTGGCTAACTGTAGATGCCCTACGTAACTCATATGCTTCATGCCCCAACTTTCAATTTTCTTGAAGATCTTATCAGTGAGACTTTTACAGTCTATGTGAGTAAGTCTTCTTGTAACAAGGGGAACACCCAAGTATCTGATAGGAGGGTACCTGTGAAAAAAGTCGTGTGACCCCGTATAAGGAGCTTCTCATCTTCATTTAATCCCAGAGAAAAAAGATTTAGCAATTGTCAGGGTTAAACCACAGTCCAGTGATAACTGCAAATTCGTCGAGGGCATCCATAAAGCAAAGTACAGAATCTACATCTCCATGAGCAAATAAGAACAAATCATCTGCAAAGCATAAGTGAGTAATCCGTTGTGTTTTGCAGCGCCAGTGATACTTAAAGGTAGAGGCAGCGACTTTCGCACTAATAATTCGATTGAGAAGTTCCATGACTAGGACAAACAAGTATGACAAAAGAGGATCACCTTGGCGCAGTCCAGTTGTACTATTAAAATAGTCGACCTTTCGCCATTAAAGTTCACTAAGAACCTTGGGGTAGTGATGCACTCGGATATCAGATCAATCAAGTATTGA
>CM062227.1:24189928-24614002 GCA_031216235.1 Syzygium jambos
CAACGACTTTACTTCAAACAGAATTGTACAGACACAAACCTTAACAGAATTTAATCGACGATAAGGCTAAAAAAATACAAATTTTACAACGAAACCAGGCGCAAACAAACTATGGTTTACGCTGGATTTTAATCGAAGACGCGATTCTGAAAGATAAAAGTCAGGTGCAAGAAAGTAAAGATAAATGAAATGTTTTGATTTGTGCGAAGGACCTTTCTAGTATATCATCAGTGGTATTTATAGTGGTTGTGCCATTACTGCTCCTGTGCGGTTTTCCAACCATTGTTCCCATGTTCCTTCTATCTCCGAATGTTTTGTGCCCATACTTATGTGATGCCATGATATTGTTCCCGAACGGTTGTCCCTTTTAAAAACGCATGCTTATTGCTCCACGTCCTTGGTCATCTTGCTTTTTAACGACTTCAAACTTGCAACTGCATCCGGTGCTCTTCAATGGTTCGCCTTTCCCTCGATGCCTTGATAGTTCATCGATCGATTCCTTTATTGACCATCGTTAGCCATACGTCGTCATACATCAACAGCTGTCTGGCAATGATAGTTGATGCGTGCCAAAACCGATACCAGTCTTGGTCATCAATAACGTGTCTGTGCTTGAGGATACATGCCGTTTTAATCACGTGCCTATCACATCAATGATCTTGTCATTTTTTGGTGCAAACAATTACTGATTTGGTAATTATCCCCTTGTTAATCAAACATACTTGTCACTCTTCTATCTTGTGGATACATCACACGCAGTTTTCTCTCAGACGTAATTTTTCAAGTTTATTTCGAAAATAACGTAAAAGAAAAAACAAATGTTTTGTTATTTGAATGAATGGTTGGAGGAGAAAAGAATGGCCAAAAGCAAACACATGTTTGGTCGACGGGCAGTCACCGTCCGTTCAATTGCCACCATCTCAGGTTGAACGCCGTCATAGATCGACTGGACCAAATGCATAGTGCGATTGTATTGAGAAAATGATATCTAGACTTTACTAAATTCAATCGACACTTTTTTCCGATGAAATTTTTCTTTTCGGATGGACCGTGCTTATGAACACGAGCTAAATTGCCCTTCGTGAGACCTGATTCACGGAGAAAGTATCCTCGCAAGAATTTGATGCGTGGCGGCTCCATAAAAGTCTTTTACTCTTTAATGACACGCCGTGTCTTATTTTAACAAAAAAAAAATAAAAGAGAGCAAAGTCAACCTAGCACAATGATATATTGATATCCTTAATCGAGTCAGTAATTAAGTTGGTCAATCGACAATGACAACACGGGAGAACAGCCAAGTTAGGCCGCCATACTGTGGCCAAAACCTAATCCCGAAACCCCCTCGCCGGGTGGGTGCCTAGCAGCGTATTTGCTTCTTTAGCTTCACAATGATGTGTAGGCAAAATCAACTCCCAATTGAGGCGAAATTGTAAGTCTCTACTAGAATGATGATGCTGTTCACTACCAAAAAACACCATATTAGCGACGAAATTTACGACGGAAAATTCGGAAAAATCCGTCGCAAATCGAATTTGAGACGAATTTTGCGACGGAAAAAATTCCATCGATGATAGGTCGTCGCAAAATTTTGCGACGGAAAATTTAAAAGTTCGTCGCAATTAATTCGTCACAAAATTGCGACGAAAATAAATTCGTCGCAAAATTAGTCGCAAATTAGCTACGATACAATCCGTCGCAAAATTCGTCGCAAATATTTTGTCGCAAATTTGCGACGGATTGTATTCGTGGCTAATTTGCGAAATTTGTGACGAACGCTATCCGTCGCAAAATCCGTCGCAAAATTAGTCGGAAAATTCATCGCAAATTTCGTCGGAAAATTCGTCGCAAATTTCGTCGCAAAATTAGTCGAAAATTTCGTCGCAAAATTTGTTGCAAAATGTAATCGTCGCAAATTAGCGACGA
This sequence comes from Syzygium jambos, assembly GCA_031216235.1. Classification (NCBI taxonomy): domain Eukaryota; kingdom Viridiplantae; phylum Streptophyta; class Magnoliopsida; order Myrtales; family Myrtaceae; genus Syzygium; species Syzygium jambos. Next base: position 24,191,852 of record CM062227.1, read on the forward strand.
ACTGTAATGATCGCAAAATTCGGCTTAAAATATTCGTCGCTATTTTTACATCATTTCGGCCATAAATTCTTGTCCATATCAAACAAAGGAGACAATGACATATAATTGAAACAGAAAAACGAACAAACCATAGATTTTGACAAACCAGCCACAATGACATATAATTGAAACAAATAACTGAAGGAAAGTTGCAGAGTCTGACATGATGCTATTTGATATCCTATCTTACAATACATTCAAAACATGAACTAAGAGGCAGGACAACCATAGAAGACGCAGAAAAACCATACACAAGAAGACGCAGTTTGGTACGATTGCAGGACACCAAAATTAGTCACTTTTGTCGAGACCTGAGGAAATGTCGATATATAAATCAGTTCAGAATATAAAAGAAGCGTTTATGCATGGATGTGGAACTAGGTATAAAATAACAAGAGGGTTAACAAAAAAACGTTTCAGGACGAACATAAATGTTCTTACATATGAATATGAGTGAAATTATGAAAAACCAAGATTATGAAGCAAGCTTACCCCCGATTTTGAGAATTTTAACTAGAAAGTCTGGAGAAAATCATCATCATCATCATCATCAGCATTCTCGGCATCAATGTGTTGATCATCATTGTGCCCATCACCTATTGGATTGGCTAGAGGTACAGGAGGATCGTCATAGCGATTGAGGCTAAGGTGTCGCATAACGAGTGCCATTTGTTGTTCCAAGTTATTTATTTGTTCGTCCTTCTGAACAAGTACATTTTTCAGACGATGCACTTCTTGGGTCAATCACTCGTCTTGTCGTGACCTCCTTCGACCAGTTGCAGTGGATGATGAACTGCCACGATTATTCGGCATGTACATCCTTGACAACGATCCCATCCTAAATATTTTCCCTTTTTTCACCCCACCCGTTGCCTCCATCCATAATGTCATATTATCAACTGATGGCCCGGACTCAGGACAATCATCACTACCACTAGCACTGCTCATTAAAAGTTCATCATATTTTTCGTACATTAACAATGTAGATGAAAATAAAATCACTATATATATATATATCTACCATAAATATTGAAAGCATTCACGGTTTTCATTATAGTTTACATATAAGTCAAAGTATAACCTTACATACCTTAACAGCTTTTGCTTGATCGCCAGTCCATATCTTATTTTTCTTTTGAAGTGTGTGTTCAAATGTAGCTGCAAATGTCGGTTCCGTCCCCAATTCTTGTGCCTACAAAATGTAAACATGAGTAATTGCATTAAATTAACTTATAACTCATTTAACAGACTTACCAGTCGTTTTCGATGCTCCGCAATATTGATAGAGCCCCCAGCATATGTGGCTGACCCATCACTAGAACTAGAAGATCGATTCTTCTTATTCTGCTCACAGAGTTGCCGACTCTGTTCAGATGCCCAAAATCTGTTAATTGCCGCCCAATTGTCAGCTGTAATGAAAGACGGTTTCACTTGCTTGATCTTCGCTCTATTCATGACATTTCGCATAAAATCACCGATTTTCTTATCGAAAATTCTTCTCACTTCATTGTCTTCCGCTTCCTCCCACTTGAACTTCCGCTGCAATGAATAAAAACACAAATTGAAAGTTATTATGATGATCACATATTCATAACCATGCACCAGAAAAATATAGACAGATTTTATAAAGTTCACGTCGGGAAAAATATTTGGTCCTTTAGGTATCAAAAACTATAGAGTTGTTCCGGTCCCTTTACATCATTCTTGACCATCAATATACTACACCAAACTTAATTGGTGAGAAAATAAAATATGTAAAACTTACCTTGAACTCATTTCACCACATTTCTTTCACTTCTTGTGGAACACTTATGTAAGTAATATACTCTCCCATCCAAAAGTTTCTTACTATTTTGTTCAATTTCCTCACAACAGATAGAGCATCCGTGAATCTACAATCATACGGATATTGTGCAACATCGACAATTCAGTTGACATCAATATCTAAAGCCCTAAATATTACATATACTAAAATAAAAATGAAGTACTTACGAATCTCCAAATGGGCATATGAAGAATCGGTTATCTTCTTGACCTATGTTTCCGTCAATATTCGATTGTTCCGCCGAATAATGCGGTGGAACGGAAGGAGAGGGAGCTAAAGGAGATTGAACTAGAGGAGATTCAGTTCGCATGTGGCCAAGTCCCGTAACATGTTATTGAGTATTGGAGGAAGGGCCAACGTGTCCATATTGTGACGGACCATATTGTGGTTGAGGGTTAGATGACGGGATAGGGGAAGAGGAAAGGGACGGGGACGAGGACGAGGACGAGGATGAGGAAGAGGCTTGTCTTCTATGCATGTGACCTCCACGTTTATACTGACAAGTAAGAAGGTTATGCGAATATATAAAGAACTATTGACACGTATTACGGACGCATAATGATGTACATGACGAAGCTTACCATTTTGATGGAAAGACTAAGAAAATGTTTCCTTGAAATGAGCCAATGTCAAGTGTTTATGACGTGCAATTTCCTACGAACAAATATACTATGAATCTCATTAATAATTTTTGTCATTTTGTGATATTATGAAATTTTAGTTTTTTAAAAATTTTAAAAAACTTTTACGGTCAAATTTCATATTTGTTGCCAACATATACCGTTTTTTTAATTTTCCATAATTTTTCATAATTTTTTATAGAATTGTTCAATTTTCAAGCATTTTCTGTGAAAACGCTTAATCAATCACCCTATCGTCATTTAACGCTTAATCATCCACATAATAGATAAATTAACCAGTCGACCAACGATCAAAGCCACATGCAATCCTGAAATCGACCCGTAACTTAGCCAACGAAAAGCGATCCTAAATAATCCCTAAACAAGTCCGACTAATTACCTAATTATACTAACTAGGGTTTAGAGAGTTGCTTACTTGGTTCAAGGACAATAAAAATCGGCCGATCGGACAGTGGAGGTCCCGACGCGGGCGTGGGCCTAAATGGTGACTAGTCGGCCAGGCGATGGCGACGGTGATGACGGCGTCGACAGCGGCTGACCAGGGACGACGATGGTTGTGCTTCGGCGAGGGCAGCAATGGGCAGGGGGCTGCTCCGGCGAGAGCCTCGGCCGGCTGATGGTGGGCGGCGATGGCGATGGCGACGGCGGCGGCCCGACGGCGTGGGGCGGCTCCTGGCGGGCGGGCGGGCAAGGACGGCGAGGCTGGGCGGCGACAGTGTCGGTCTGCTGGTCGGCTGCGATGAGGCTTCGGGCCGCTGCTCAGACGCGGCGAGGTGGGGCGGGGGCGAGGGCGCAGCCGGCGAGGGGGCTGCGGGGCTGCTGGCCCATGACCGGCGACGGGCAGGGGGGCCTGCGGGGCAACCGGCGACGGGCGGGGGAGCTACGGGGAGGCTGCGAGGCTGGGCGGCGATGGCGACGGCGACGACTGCGACGGCGAGGGCGCGACCGGCAGGGGGGACCGGGCGACGGGCGGAGGGGCTGCGGGGCGGCTGGCCCGCAACCGTCGACGGGCGAGGGGCCTGCGGGGCTAGGAGGCGACGGACGGGGGAGCTGCGGCGACGGCAACGGTTGCGACGGCGACGGCCGCAGGGGAGCTGCGCAGATCGGGCTTTGGCGACGTCGAGGAAGGGGGAAGAGGAGGAGGAGGGTGTACAAATGTCGCAAATTTGCGACGGACTTTCTAGGTCCGTCGCAAATTTTCGACACTTTAAGTTCCGTCGCAAATTTTCGACAGAACTCCATTGTCCGTCGCAAATTTGCGACGAAAATTTTCAACCGACAAAAAATTTCCGACGGAAATAAAAATCCGTCACAAATTTGCGACGGAGCGCCACTATCCGTCGCAAATTTGCGACGAACTTTCTAGGTCCGTCACAAATTTTCGACCGATAAAAAATTTCCAACGGAAATAAAAATCCGTCGCAAATTTGCGACAGATTAAATTATCCGTCGCAAATTTGCGACGGACAGGTTGAGTCCGTTGCAAATATGCACATACTAAATGATCGTTGTAAATTTATAACGTTTTTTTTGGTCAAAAATTTAGCATCTCATTTATTTGGGTCCTAAATTTGCTACGTCTTTTTTTAGTCCAAAATTTTGGCATCTTAAATTTTGCAATGGAAATTAGAATATCGGAAATGTTAGGGCACGTTAATAATATTTGACTTGTCGGCATTTAGGGACAAAATTTCGGACGATCAATTAAAATAAAAAGAATAATCGACAATAACAATAATAAAAAAGCACAATAATAATAATAACAAGAACAATAATGATAACAACTAAAATAGCACTTGTCGCATTAATAATTACACATCTGTAGTGTTTTGTGACAAAAATTTTAATCTTCGTCTTCATCTTCGTCATCTGTCTGAAAATCAGATTCTGAACATTCTTGTACATTTAATTCGCAAATTTCAGTTGGATCCACATCTATCGTTGCTCCACACAGATCTCGTAAAGTTGGTATATTATATTCCTCAATTTCAACCGTGTTACACACTTCCTCTTGTTGGTAGGCTCTATCCTTCCAGTGTTCCTCGATTTTCCTCCGTACTTTGATTTTACATACAGCCCACCAATCAGCTTTGTCACGTTTCAAACTAGGATATGATGCATAACATACTTGAATTGCTTGTTGTGCCAAGACAAATGGTTCATACTTCATATACATTTTCTTGTGATTTATTTCAACCAAATTGAACTTCGTATGCACCTTCATTCCTTTGACGGGGTCGAACCACGTGCACTTAAATAACACAACCCGCATCATTAATGGTCCAGGGTACTCTATCTCTATGATTTCATCCAACAAGCCATAAAAATCATTTTCTGAACTGCCACCATTGGATGACCGAACAGACACACCACTATTCATTGTGGATTTTCCCATTCCATATTCTTGAGTATGAAAATTATATCCATTTATGAAATATGCTGGCCAACTTCGAACTCTTAACTGTGGACCCAATGACAGATGATATAGCAATCCTTGCCCTTCGATTTCATCATAATTACTGTGAACCTAAGGTTACACATGCAAAGTCAATAATATATATTTTACTAAATGATGTATATAATTTTAATAACTTGACTTTGGTCCATAGGCAACTTACATATGTCTTGAACCATGCTGCAAATTGTTCATCGCACAAACGGTCAAACTCATTTGGTTGTAGTCCAAACATTGAAGTTTGGAAAATCCTAATATTAAAAACCATTTAAATATTAGCAAATATTTGACACATAAAACATATATTTGCAAATTTACACTTACTTGAAGTATGGCTCGACTTCTGGGCAGTTCAGTAAAATATAAATATGGGCTACATGAAATTCTTTGCCTAATAAGTAACGAAACTGACATGCGCCGCTGTTTGGCCTCCTCAAAATAGAAGAATGCAAGCAAACTGGGGACTTTCCCCGTTCAACCGTGTGACCACTTCTTTGGATTAGTAGCCTAGGTTTGGTCTGGGCTTGGGTTTTGGCCGCTGTTTGGCCTCCTCCTTTTGGTTCTCTTTGCTCCTTGTTGTCTGTTTTGTTTTTGCTTTAGTTTGTATAGTTGTTCTTGGCTCTGGTTGGGCTTTTGCCTTAGCCCTGATAGGCTGATTCTCTTTTAGTCGTATCACCTTCAACCCTTATGGACATTCTGTGTCCCTTATGGGTCGAGGTTTTGTGTGCGACTCTTCTTGTACCCGTCAGCATTGAAAAGCAATACATTATTACTGTACCAAAAAAAAAAAAACTGACATGCGCCGCTTGGTCGACCCAGATAATTGAAAATAAAGAATGCTGTGCAATTGGGATCAATGGGGCCCTCATCATTTCTGCCTGCTCTCCGCCTCTTGCACTGAACGTGTGGCTCAAAATAGTATGATGCAAATGTTGTCACTTTTTTCACAATATATGCATTACAAATTGAATCTTCAACACGTGTCTTATTCTTCATTTTTTTCTTCAAATGATATAAGAATCTAGTTGAAATAGAAAGAAGTTTATCGGAACATATTATATGATAAACTAATTTAAACTGCATTTTAAAAAAAACATTATCTCTCAAATGGATACATCCATCGAAATTGGACGGGACCTGCAACTTTAGCCTCATAAGGCAAGTGAACTAAGAGATGCTCCATCGAATCAAAAAACGCTGGAGGAAATATCCTTTCTAAGTTGCAAAGAATAATTGAAATATCTTTCTCTAGTTTTTCCATGTGCGATGCTTTTAACACTGTCGAGCAAATATCATGGAGGAAATTGCTTAACTCTGTAATGGCGCCCCATATAAAGTTCGGTAGAACTTCCTTCAAAGCTATTGGAATTAGTCTTTCCATCAGGATGTGACAATCATGACTCTTCAAACCTGTGAACTTGCATTCATTCAAATCAACACATCTCCCGAGGTTCGAAGCATATCCATCAGGAAACCGCACAGATTTCAACCATTGACAGACAACTCGCCTCTACTCCTTATCCAATGTATAAACTGCTTTCGGTTTTGGTCCCCTGCTGCTTGCATCCACAGCTAGTATTGGCCGATCACAAATATCTCTCATATCTTTTCTTGCGTTCAAGTTGTCTTTCATTTTTCCGGCGACATCCATCACAGTATTTATGACATTGTCGAAAACATTCTTTTCTATGTGCATGACGTCAAAATTATGATGAATAAGATGGGCCTTCTAATATGGTAGATCCCAAAATATACTGCATTTCGTCCGCTTATGTGTACTTCCGTACGCAAAAGTCATGCTGTGCGGGTTCTCAACAATAGTTGGAAAGTCCTGCACACGCTCCCAAATTTGATCGCCGGTCAACCTCAATGGTGGACGCGTTCTTTCAATCCTATTCTTGATGAACTCTTTCTTATTCCTTCTGAAAGGATGACTTGGCGGTAAAAATTGTCCGTGACAGTCAAAATAGCTGGGCTTCTTTCCATGTTTTAATCTAAATGACTTTGACCTCTCCAAACATATCGGACATCCTAAGATCCCAGCTGTACTCCATCCAGATAACATTCTCTAAGCTAGAAAGTCATTTATCGTCCAAAGAAGGGCAGCCTTCATTATAAATATTTGATCGGTAGAAACGTCATACGTAGGGACACCTTCAACCCATAGCCGTTGTAACTCCTCAATCAATGGTTGCATATAAACATCTATCAACTTTTTCGGATTTTGCAGCCCTGTCACGATCAATGCCAAAAACATATAAGGTGTCTTCATGCACATACCAGGTGGAAGATTGTACGGAGTTAAGATAACTGGTCAACATGAATAACTTTTTTCTATTTTCCCAAATTAAGGAAATCCATCCATGAACTCATATTTACTACTAGCAAAGTCTAAAAATAGTTCCAACCCAGTACGAAACTCATCTGTCAATCCTTGACGTCCAGGTAAGTTCTTATTATACATCCAAGCCCTTTCTCTTTGCATTGTGTCTGTATTAAAATAAAAAATTCTGGTAAAATATTTAAAATATCATATATATTGTTCTTAATTAAAACCATAAAATTTTGAAAATTATAATTTTTGTTATTCACGCAACAATTAATATGAAATTGCAAAAATAGAAAAACTTACCATGTAAAGAAGACTTACCCAAATATTTGACTGAAATATTGGTAGGAGAAAGTGGTCTATTTGATGAGAATTGCAACATCCACTTAGATTGCGAGACATTTAATTAGGCACATACCCAAAAAGAATAATCACTTAAGAATCATTTTTTAATAATTTTTAATGTGCGATGGAAACAGAATTCATCCCTCGCAAATTTGTGACGAAATTAACTCTCCGTCGCAAATTTGAGACGAAATTTTCATTTATTCGTCGCAAATTTGCGACGGAAACTATTTCTGTCGCAAAACGGCGTGGCCGTTCGGCCTCATCCAAAGGCCGGCGAGGTGTCGCCAGTCGCTGGTCGTTAAACCGGTGATGCAGATACGAAAAAAAAATAAACATAAACATATATATATATAAAGAAATTACAATCCAACGTTGAATAGTCACGAAGCTAGCTATGATACTTACCGGTACAAAAGCTTCACCGAGATTAATATGTGCGTGCGCGGATTTTGCTGATTTCAGACATATGAAAGAGGGAGAAAAGCGAGAGAGAGCGAGAGAGCGAGAGAGAGAGATAGGGTTGAAATATCACGGGCTGATAAACTACAAATTTGCGACGGACGTTCGTTTTCGTCGCAAATTTGCGACGGATTTATTTTCCGTTGCAAATTTGCGACGACTTTTTTGCCGTCGCAAATTTTCGACGAATTTGGTGGTTTTTTTTTTCTATCGAAAATTTACGACGAACTTTTTTGCGACGGATTTATTTTCCGTTGCAAATTTGCGACGAACTTTTTTCCGTCGTAAATTTGCGACGGTTTTTTTTTCCCTCGGAAATTTGCGACGAACTTTTTTCCATCGCAAATTACATGTTTTTTTGTAGTGGTTGAACTAGACGAAAACAACTGTTCCACCACGTTGAGAAATCTTTAGGTAGACTTTCGGTTGAGTTTGCTCAATCGGTTGCGGATGAAACTATAGAATCTATATATAAGGCTGCTTAAAAGAGAATATTTTCTTGTATTTTGATCGATTTTGTACATGAAAAAGTGTCTTATTGTTAAACATAAGGCCTCAAATTTTGAATGGCTTATAAAAATCTCATCTGTATAGTTTTCCTTTTTTTTCGATAAAAAAAAAAGTTTTCCCTTTTGATAAGAGTCGGTTGTATCAAACTCAACAATGTTTTCAATCAAAGAAAATTATCAAAAAAGTTCTAAATCTATTGCAATTATATTAATTGAGTCCTAAACTTTTTTGCATTTGTGTTAATTTAGTCCATCTAACCGCTAACGTGGACAATTTTTTAAATTTTCATGAAATTATTATTATTATTATTATTATTATTATTATTATTATTCTCTCTTCTTTTCTGTTTTTTCATTGTGCTAGCAAGGTTGCCAAAGACCCTCGCCGTCGTTGGGCGAGGTTAGCCTCGCCATTGCTAGGCTAGCAAGGGTCGAGCTTTGTTGGCCATGGGCTCAGACCTCGCAGCCTCTGGCGAGGGTTGCCAAGGGCTGTGCGAGGCTCGACTCTTGCCGATGGCTAGACAAGACACAACCTCGCTAGATCTAGCAAGGTCAACCTTGCCCAGTGGCGGTGAGGGTCGTTGGCCACAATGAAGAAAACTATAAAAAGGAAAATTTAAAAAAAATCATAAAAATTATTCACATTAGCACCGGTGGCATCACGTCAGCGATTTCTGGCTAAAATGGGCTTAATAGACTAAATTGGTACAAATGCAAAAGATGTATGACTTAATTGGCAAAAATAAAGTTTATGATTGAATCTACACAATTACAATAGGTTTAGGATAGAATTGTAAAAGGAGCTCGTAGAGAAATTTATCACGATATATTAGGGTGAGATTTCCGATATATGCATCAACCTCTCTTTTAATAGACAATATCGATCCAAGAGTCCATAAATTTTCTTTTCTCAAAAAGTTAATGATGACTCGGATTTGTTTCATTCTAATGTGACATGCGCATTAATAACTAATACAATCTCAATTCTGAAACGTTCGATGTCTTGTGTTCTCAATGTTTGATTAAGTAGATATACTCATATCATTCTAAGCAATACTACTCATTTGCACTATATTATCATGTCTACAAATTTTGTTCAACCTAAAGAAAAAAATTGAGATATGATTTTGTACTACTGTTCGAATAAATTTTTAATCGGAGTTTGGACTTGATCGAAAGGAGTCCTCAAAGCCGAGGGGAGACGTGTAAAATTCCCGAATGCCCGACAAGACGACGGCTCTCCTCGCCACGTTGCGTGCTCTCATTGGCTCAGCGGAATAATAGCAGGTACTGTTGCCGAGATGGGACTGCAATGGACTTTGTATTACCACACGTGTCCAAATTCATCCATTCACTCAATCAATCGAATAATTGTTTTAAACCCATGATGAGGCTATTGGGTCTTCGGTTTGGTGAACAAAATTATACAAGACTGTCTTGTTCTAGTCAATCCCAAAATGTAATGTCAATGTTAGAGTTGGGTGTAAATCAACGGATGGTGTATGGATGGATGTAGGTGAGGCTTGTAGGGAATAGACCCCAAATAATTCACTTGTAACTCATCATATTCAATCATTTTCATGCAAATACAAAAATGCATGTGGCTTTATGCCCATGTGAAAATAATCCAACCTATGCCCACTCAATAATTCAAGTAAATTAGGGTTCCGTAATTTCGTGAAAAGATTGTGTTGTCCACTTCGTGCAAGCACCGCCGCCAAAATGGGGGGAAGTATTTGGAGTTGACATCACATCCCCAATGCGCGCAAGTCCCCGACGTGTGGGCAAGGGTCCCTAATGGCTTACCCGGCCGCAAGTCCCCGACGTGTGGGCAAGGGTCCCTAATGGCTTACCCGGCAAGCTGGAATAAAGAATTCGACATCTCAACTCCGAACCCTAGTACAAAACCTGCCTAAAGGTTGGGGAAAAAAAAACGAAAAAATTTACACAATTTTTAATAAAATCGTCCATGTTAACATTAGTTGTGCCATGTATGACTGCTAGAGCTGATTGAATTGTCACGTTAGCGATTTCTTATCGATATTGACCGAAAGAACTACATCAACAAATCGTCAAAATATTTAGGACTAAATTGATCAAATTTAAATGTTACACATCATCCTCATAAACTTTTATTTTTTTATAGCTGTTAACTCTTCGTTATATTTTCCATTAGCACGTGCAATGCATATTACTTTTAAGGGATAAAGATAGGAAATCTCTCTTTTATCCTTGACTTTTGTAAAAAAAAATGAAAAAACAAAAAAAATGACAAAAATAAATAAATTAAAAGCTAATGTGAAAAAAATGCCGATAATAATATTAAAAATTAAAGTCTTAAAATTTGATGGATATTTTTATTGAACCAATAAAAAGAAACTCAATTAAGTAAAAAGGAAGAAAGGCCTTGATAACCAAAAGTTCAAATTACAAAATTGAATGTTCATTATATAATATAAAATGGAGGATTAATTTTAAAAAGTGATTGATCAATAATCTAAAAATATCACCTTAGATTTCGGATTGATCAATAATCTAAAAATATCACCTTAGATGTCGGATTTCGGTTAATCATTTCCCTTCATTAGTTGAGGACATCATTCCTCTTATAATTTTTTAAATATTATTATTAATCAATCGGTTTTTATATTAACTAAACCTTTGTATTTTCATAGTAACCAATTTTTGTCATTTGATTTTCTTATTGAGGCCTTTTCCCCTTTTATTTAATTTGTGTTTGTCATTTTCCTTAAAATATCTTATTTAGTACCATCAAAATTGGCTTATATCAATGAGATTCTAAGAACATTAATATTTAATATTAATAATTAATAATTATCTTTTTCTACCCTTAGTGTTTTAGTTAATCTAGTTTTCTCTCATCACTTTTTCAATTTTTACTGTAATTAAAGGCAAATGGAAGATTTCGTTGAAAATATGAAACAAAAAAAGTACTTTGCGTAACAATTTGCAATAAGAGGGAAAACATTAAGGGCGAGTAAGACAAACCGACCGAACCAAGAACCGCCCAGACCAAAGACCAGCAGGACATCGAAGTTATTGGCCATGACTTGAAGCAAATTCCCAGAACCCATTATGCTATTGACGCGAGTTCTGAGTGCTCTTCGAGTTTCATCTTTTCCACAATGACCGGTTCCATTGGATCGCTCAGGGACTGGATCGGGAGCCGATCATCCTTAATAAACATATATTACCCTTAAAATTCGGTGGAGCTTTTGTGTGATTTCCCAAACTAATGATAGTAATGACAATAATAATAATAATAATAAAACTCGTGACAATTCTTTATTAGCAGCCTTAAAAAAGGGGCAGGACGGTCAAGACTGTCCAAAAAGTCCCTCAAATCAATCGCGCTTCCGGAATTTGCATGAGACGTGCGTCCCCGTCCGTCACTTTGAGATAAAGCAATTAGCAAGCGGAGACCGCCAAAATTCCCGGTGACCAACCCAGCCCCCCTTCCCCCCCTCGACCCTACAAAATCTCCCTCCCTTTTTCCCTCCCCCCACCCGCTCTTTACTCTTTATGCGAAAGAAAAGATGCAATTGAGTGTAAAAGCTCTCTCTCTCTCTCTCTCTCTCTATGTGTGGCGTGTGTTTCAAGGAATTTGAGGATTTGTCCATTCTTGATGGGCTTCGTGGGGGACCCCCCCCCCCCCCCCAACCCCCCTGAAAAAATTTATGTTAATCACTAATCAAGGCCCCTTGCCCTAGACACGAGGGACAAAGAGAAATTGTTAAATTATGATATGTATTCGTGATTTGGGGATGTGAGTGAAGCTTCTAACATACCCAAAGGACAAGGTGGTTAACCTCTTATGATATATGTGCGCAGTTGGGGGTGATCGAGTGGTTCATTTCTCTAAAAGTTGTGTACGAGAAGCCTTGGTCTATTATAACAATGGTTCCACCATCTTATAAAAAAACTTGTCAGTGTTGGCTGTGTTCTAGGGTAGGGAGGAATGGTGGGTAATTGATGGTGTGTTTGTTTCGGGAAAAACTTAATGATAAGAAATCGTTTTTCGGAAAAAAGACTTTTCCCCTTTTCGTGTTAGGGAACTCATTTTCCTAACTTTGAGCATGTATGTTTTCTTTTATGGTGAATGGTATTCCGTTGATCGCTTATATTCAGCAAGTTAAACGCGTGAAAGTTTAGAATTAATTCACGAAAAAAATTCCCACTCGAACAAATTTTGAGTAAATGTGTAGTGGTGGTACCAATACGCGACATTTTGTGAGAGAGAAATCGGTTTTTGATCAATGCAGGGTGAGGTACCGATTAGGAATTAAATTAACCTCTGGTTTTTGTAGAATGGGTAAAAAAATTGCAAAACCCAACTCAATCATCGCGCAAGATTCCCCCGGAATCTGGACCGTCGGATGGCGGGACCCGGAATGATCATCCTTGGTTAAAAAGTCAATGCGCGATAAATGCCATTATAACAATAGTAAGCCCGTGCCCAGCTGGTCCACGTAATCAATGGCCCTTGTTCTACCCCCGAGAGCCTGATCATGATGGACGGCCGAGAGGGCGCACACACCTTTTTGGATGTACGCATGATGGTGGATCATGACGAGGGCAAAACCGTAATTTAAGTGGAGATCGCGATTTTTTTATTTTTTCATTTATTCTATTTTTAACTCAGAGGCGTCAAAAAGGGGGAAAAAAAAACTGCCATGATGGGAGCCACTTGGGATGTTGCATGGGGACATAATCCTGCCCCCCTCTAAATAAAAAGAGGAAAAAAGATTAAAAAAATAAAAAGTTGATGGGCGTTGATCGGGTGAGAGTAAAAAGAGAGTGAACTCGAAGGGCTCGAAGAAGTCAAATTGACCGTTCTTTTTTCTTTTTACTTTTACTTTTTTTCTGTAAAAAAATAATAAATTCGATTTTGCCCTTTTTTTTAAAAATATTTGGGTGAATATCAATGGCACAGTTAGTTTGAACACTCAAATTGGCGCTTCTTTCTCGAAATTCTAAAGACAGTGCCAATCTGTATGATGAAGTAATATTTCTTCCCTTGAAATATTTGGACATGATTTTCCATATTTGTAAAAGGGCGAAGAAGGGCGACCAATGCGGCTGATCCCTCTCTTGAAGCTATACCACAGGTTTCGCACTTATCGTAGAACTTTGGGATCGAGCGATAGCTACACCTTATACACCCGTGACACGAAAGTCCAAGATTGATGAGCATGTCACTACAGCTCTTATGAGCTGAAGCAGTCACAAGGACGTTTCTAAGTACAAAATTAGCAACAGTAGTGTTCAATATGTCCAAGATTATCAGGGCTTCGAAGCATGCATTGCAAATTAATCATGGTGCCCATGCCTTGTGCCTGACAAACACGGTGCACGAACACCTTTGCTATATAAATGGCAAGAAAGCAGTAAACTTTCTTGAACAAATAGAATGGATCGATCCATATAAAAAAATTGCAATTTCTTACCAATTCAGAGATTGAAAGATTGAGAAAAAAAGAAACGAAAACGCTATCATTGATTACTCTCTCTCTCTTCCTTTTTTCTTTTTTTTAAATATATAATTTTTTTTACTCGGGATATAATTTCAAATATGCAAATAATGCAAGGTTGCTTCTTGGGCATGCAACCACGTCCGGGCTCGCCGCAACCACGCAAGATAACATGCCTCCCTTCCAGATGAAAAAAAAAACACGCACTCATCCCTTTCAGAAATCTCTCAATCCCCGCAACTAAAGCTATTGATAGTTTGACTGGCCTTGCCATAGTTTGACCTGAATTTTATTTTATAAAAAAAATTAAATTTATATATATTATCCCCAAGATCTTCGGTGGTCACATGCGACCTTGGACTTGCATACCCCCAAAGACTGTATACATATTAAATCACGGCATGCAAGAATTTAAATTAAGAGCTGAAATGCACGAATTTAAACATTAAAATATTTATAACTCAATTTGACAAGAATTGGCGAAATTTATGACTGAATTGGCAAAAATGCAATAGGTTTATGACTTTTTAGATAATTTTTTTCCCAATAAGCATATGAAAGAAATTGCTTCAGCCTACAAAAATTTCCCAAATCTATATCTTTCTTTTTCGACACCCTAAATTCGTAAATTTAACTCATCGGAGCAACGTGATGCGCGATTTAAGTGGAGGGTGGGGAGAGAAATTGAGGGGAGCTAATAAAGTTATGCTTAACATTTTATCAAGAGTGTTGAGAACAAAACAAATTGGAAAAGCATCAAATGACATCGTCACTGCTCACTTAAAATTGATAAATTTTGCTAAATTGCTAAAAAAACGAAATTTGCACATCCCAACTTTAATATAAGATTAAATAATATATGACTGATATTTTAATTTTAATTTTTTTCTAATTTTGAGTATAATTTTTTTTTTATAAATATTTTGGGCTGAGTCGGGCCAATTGGGGCAGGAGCATCTTAGGTTTGAAAACCAAACCGGCCTAAATGAGAATTCCCAAAACCCACCTGAAGAGGGAAAATTATCCAATAAGTTTTAAACCTATTGAAGTTTTGCTAATTTAATCATAAACATTTTAATTTGGTCAATTGAGTTATAAACATTTTCATATTTTGCCAGTTGAATCCATCCGGCCAATTTTGATAGGAAATTAATGACGTGGACACCTGCCATCCTACGTGGCACGACCAATTGAGTTATAAACTTTTTTTTTTTTTACAACTTTGGCAGGCAAGAAGTGCAAGAAAACTTAACAACAATATTCATATACACAAAGTAGAAAAACTTAACAACAAAAATCGATTGATAATAGCACTAAAACTATTGTGATTCAAGTATGTACACTGTGATAGTATGACTTTTACAAAATGATATTTGTAAGACCACGATTTAGTGAGAATATTATCCTATCATATTCATAGAAGAAGTATGAAAAATACTCAATTACTTTCTCGTTAAAACTCGTGTACTTTTTTTTTTGTAGAACAAAACAGTGATATTGGATGTGCTTTGGACGAGGCAAGTTTTTAGTTGGAATAAAAAAAATGAAGTGAGAAATGCAAGAAAAGTATTAATAAAAATGGATTTTTAGAATGATCAACCTCGTGACTTTTTTGTTATTATGGCTTTGTTTGTTTTGCGAAAAATGTGATATTATTAAAAAAATACTTTTTAGGAAGTCATTTTTCAAGAAAATAACAATATTTTATGGTGTTTGCCGAAACCTAAAAAATGAACTGAAAAATATTTCTCATCATTTTGATATGGAAAATCTGATTTGATTTTTCTAAATAAACACACACTATACGGGCGCTAGTAACTTGTGCATGGGCAATTGGGTATGGGCACTAGAATCCTAGGCTGATCTCGATGGACTAGGACCTGGGTGCCGGGATTAGGGCATGGGCACTTAACTCCTGGGCCTGGGCCCCTATAGACCCTAATGCAAGCACCGAGGTCCCGGGTCAAGCCTAGATGAACCCGAGCACAGCCTCAAAGGACCCGGGAATGCCCTTTGTGGACTTGGGCCCAAACGCAGGAGACCTATTTTCGGATGCTCGGGACCCGGGAACCATCCTTAGGTTTCTGTGCCAAAGCGTAAGGTTTCAAGTTCAAGCGTAGATACTTAGTCATATTTTGGAAAATGATTTCCGATTTTTAAAAGAAGAAATCATTATCTTGAATTTAAGCATAGATTTTGCATTGACTCGTATTTCTAAACGAACCAAACGCCGGAAAAATGTGAAAAAATATTTTTCACGAAACAAATGGAGCGTATATGTTTATAGATGGTGTGCTATTTTTATGTCAAAAAAGGCAAGAGGTAATTAAATGGAGCGATAAATCTTATGAAATTAAAAAAGAGGGGGTTCGCCAAAAATTCAAATGGCGCACTTCATCCGAAGTACCAGCGAAGGCGGAGGATTTTCTGGAAGAAAAATAAAATGCACTTAGCGCGACAATTCCAGTTACTAAGAGAATAGAAAAACTACAAAAATTACTTGAATGTGATAATCCAAAATTCATTCAATTTAAAGCTGTTTTCTTTAAAAACTCAAACTTTCGTCTATATCAAACAAATTTTATATTATTTATCAATTACAAGAAATGATACTAATTATTATCACGTGACTCCAACGAAAAAACACGAAAGCGTGATAAAAAAATTTAAACGGTTTTAGTAATAACATGAAATGACACTAAATCCCATTTAAGGAGAAATTAACGAAGTTGCAAAATAAATAATTGTGAGTGACATTCCTGATGAAATGCATATATATCTCAATTTCAAATACATGTTAAGCGCGCACACAAAATATAGCAGTGTGTTATTTTTCTTAAAGGGTATGATATAGGGGGGTAAAGATAATATTTTTTTGTCGAAAAATAAAGTTTATGTGCTGCGGTTCTTGCAATTGGATAGCAGTCTACCGGTCTTTATTTGTGTAGTGGTGAAGTGGTTATGGATGTAATATACAACATAAAAGGGTCAATACCATGAAAAATCCCAAACTGATACACCTGTAGCAAATTTATCTCAAACTAATTTTTTAATCACAAAAAACTCTAAATCGGTATGTGTGTGATAATTTTACTCTCCGTTAGTTTTTGTTAAATTTTATCGTTAAATTTCTGAGTTGGATAATACATGGTAGTCGATGAGTATACCAATATGGAGTTTTACCCTCTGTTTGTCATAAGTATACAAGTTTGCGAACTTTTGTGGTACGAATTCAATTCAATTGAGGGTAAATTTGTCATAGGTGTACCGGTTTTGGGTTTTTCGTAGTATTAACCCTAACATAAATTTAGTATTAAATCTAATTAATAGATAAAATACAACAAATAAGGAGTTGATAGAAATTAATAGATTCGTGTCAAATTTCTTAAATTAATCGACGATAGATAGATTCATTTCAATATTTCATAAATTCGCTTGTCGGGAACATATCGGACCGAATCTAGCGCTAAGATACTAGCCGAGAGTCGACGACTCTGATAATCATGCATTGCGCGTTGTGCTTAGCACAGAGTTTCCTCCTAAGCACGATTAAATCCAAAGGGCCAGCACGAGCTTCCTCACCAAACCACATGGAATGCGCCTAATTAACGTGTCAACTTTTTAAAGCTGTCGAGGGTCAACGACACAAAGGCTCGAACGGCCGTGATTGGCGCCCGAGACGCACCATCTTGATTTCCCTTCCGACATTTCCGACTCGTTTTTCTTTATCGAATAATAAATATCGTTACTGATTTTTTAGCAATTATTACTATTTACGCCCATTAAATTTGCTTTGTGCCGTAATTCAATGCGACGCCGCGATGTCAGCACGGGGGCCGCGATGTCAGCACGGGGACCGTGATCCCTGGCCTCCGCGAGCCCCCTTCCTCCCGTACGGAAAAAACCCCCAAAAAAAGACATTCCCTTAACGGCCTCCGTAACGACCCGCTGACGTGGACTCGCGAGCCCCCCCTCTCCCCTTCATGTCGTCCGACCGCGATTAACGGACGCCGTCAAGAGGGAGGGAAACGGTCATTAAAGTCGGTTGTGCTCTGCTCGCAGCAGGAGCCGGGGGTTGTGTTTTGCAGCGAAAGCGAGGATCGGCACGTGATCGCCGACGCTGGGCACGTGCGCGGCGGGACAGCGATTGGGCTGGAGAGAGAGAGAGAGAGAGAGAGAGAGGGGAAAAGAGTAGTTAGTGGCGGTTAGGGAGGTTACTGAGGGGTACCGAGGGGTGGTTAAAGTAGTGGTTAGTGTCACCTTCTGAAGTTAATTATGATGGACACAAAGCGCAAAAAAATAAAATTAAATAAAAAATAAAAAAACAGCTGTTTTCTTTTTGTGCTGGTGGTTTTCTTCCGGTACTGATTATTTCGGTATTTTTTTTAGGCTCGTTGCAATACAAAGTAGGAACTTTTTTTTTTTTTTAAATTTTACGGATGGGGCTAAATTATTATGAAAAGTTACATTGCTCTGAAGCTCCTCCCTCAATTTCACCTTTCGCTTTCAACAACAGGGGATAGTAATATTTTGGGTTTTATGGGTATTTGATTTAATTTGACTATATTTGATTAGCGACATGTAATTTTCAATCTTAAAGTAGATCTGTAAAAGCGACCGCCCATCCCTGTAATGGAATGAAGTAATTACACGAGGCATTTCGTGAACTAATGTCGCTATTTATACGGGTTTATTGAAGTTCTTATTTTTATCGAAATAAATCTTGCTCGTGCTTAATTAAATTGCTCGTATGAAACGAGTCCTATTCTTTTCTTTCAAATTTTTGCCCATATATATAATGATCTTTTTCAATTATTTCTTTTTTGTAAATTGTATGAAAAATTTGTAAAAAACGGAAGAAAATCGCAACAAAATTGGTTATATGATATATCAAAAGAGAGAATCAACTTCACAACTGACTTGACTACACATTCGGCCAATAATAATTTATAGACACGCAAAATTCATCATTTTGAAACTGCAATCGGTCATAAAGAATCTACGTCTCTCGTAATATTTTCAATCATAAGGTTGCTCTTTGTCTACCAATAAAAAGGAAAAAAAAAAGAAAAAGAACAAGCTTCTAGTTGGCTAACGGCGTTAGCGGGGGATAACGGCGTCGGTGTGTTTCCGTTTGGGTGAAAACTTTGTTGGCGTGGAAATTCTATAAAAGCGTACGTTTTGCTGCACCTTCTTCTCCGACTCTCC
Organism: Syzygium jambos; assembly: GCA_031216235.1. NCBI lineage: Eukaryota > Viridiplantae > Streptophyta > Magnoliopsida > Myrtales > Myrtaceae > Syzygium > Syzygium jambos. The sequence continues at coordinate 24,211,157 of CM062227.1, forward strand.
ACTTCTCTGCTTTTCCTTGCTTTCGCTTCTTCCTTCTCTCTACATCACCGTCTTCTTCACCGAGAGAGAGAGAGAGAGAGAGAGAGAGAGAGAGAGAGAGAGAGAGAGAGAGTCTGCAACTTCCGACGGCGAATGGCGGCGGCGAAGAGCCTTGTCTGCGTGAGCGCGGCGGTGCTCCTGATGCTGTTCATCGGAGCAACAGTCATGAGATTGTCTCCGTACCGGTACACACGCACACACTCTGTCTCTCTCTCTCTTCCGTGTTCGAGCTCACGCGAAATGCAGATTCTCCTAGAGTATTTTTGCGCTCTAGACGCGTGAAACTGAGAATGTGCTCGCACGTACTCGCTCTTCGAGCTCCGTTCCTCGGCACAAGCCGCTTCTTCTTCTTCGGCAACGAAATTTACCCACCTGCATTGCGTTATCGCTGCCCGAATCGAGAGATTCTCGAGGTCCGGCGAGCAACGCACACTGTCACGTATCCTTTTCGACTCAAATGCTTTCGAGCAGCTGCCCCCTCTGTTCTTTTTCTTCCTCTTCTTTTTGCACTTTTGTACCGCGAATTGGCGTCAATGAGCTTTCCCTCTTTCCGTCGCATCGAGAAATAACGCTTCCAATCGCTAATCCTGTGCATGATTCTCTAGTTTCCCCATAGCTACTATCTCCGCACATTCAGGCTTTAAAATCCCTGCATAATGTAGCGACTCCATCATAGCTAAGTCGGCGATCTCTCTCTGTCTCTCACACACACACATTTCTCTACCATCATGGAGGACCACCGGCATTTTTGGTACGGAAAGGCGAAAACAGCGCACAAAGCACTTTTGCGAAAACTTTTCAATTTCTTCTTGTCGAACTCCCTGAGATCGTTCACGCTATAGGGACAGTAGCAATTCATAACATTCTTCTGATTTCGTGCTTTTTTCTTCCCTGCAGGAATGTGGAAATGGAGAAGATGCTGCAGAGCTCGAGCAACTCGTCAATGGCCGCGAGGTAACTCACTCGGACCTCGCTCGTTCGTTACTCAGTCCTTAGTAACCTAGCAAAACCCCCACCCGAGGTCGAACCAGATCTGGACCGTCGAATCCGCGGTTTTACGTCGATTCTCGGCCGTCGGATTCGCCTGTCAACCGGCTCGCAACTGGTAGAAGAGGATCTCGGCCGCTGAGTTCCGGATCCCCGGATCTGGACCGTTTGTTCGGTTACCTTTTGGTTCCTTAGGATTCCCGTAGCAGCTATAACTAATCCCGATTGGCCGTCTCGCCCAATCACTGTTAACTCCTCGTCCTGCATTGTCACCAAAATAATAAAGAGAAAGAAAATCCAGTTCTGTTTATTTTGGTGAAATCACGTGGTGTGTCGCCTGGGTATTTTCTCTCTCTAGCTTTTTCTCTCTCTAGACTTGCGGCCTTTTTCGTAACGGTTTTCCACCGAGCCTAGCGAGGGTAGTGACCCCTCGGCGGCCGCCCTCGGCCTCGAGCAGCGCACACTCTACCCTACGCGCACCACCCCATTCTCGCGAAGCTGGTACTATTCTCTTCAGCCGAGAGAGCGACACGTGTCCCGCAGCCGTGCTCTGTCTTTGCACCTGTCGCTCGCTGTTTTTTTTTTTTTGGTTTTAACGACCCGTTTTCTGATGCGGCCCATTTTTCAGCTCGGAGGCGGCGGCGGACCACTCGAGCCGGCATGCGGTGGAAGATCCGGAGGAAATTGCTTCCATGGTGGAAATGTGAGTCTCTTTTCCTCGATGTTTTTTCAAATGCGACTAGCGATTCTTCTGGCGACGACGCTTCGCATGGTTTAAGGATGTTGTTCGTGGCGGGTGATGGGTAGGCTGGTTAGGGAACTGGTGGAATTTACTGTCAAATTTCTTGAAATTTGCTGATTTTGCCGTTCTTGGAACTGTGGAAATCGGGTTCGTCTTAAATGAGGTTTTTCACGGCGGTGAGGGAATCCAAGGAAACCAAAACCTCCTCGTGCCCCCTCCGACATGCCCGTTGGGGTGGTGAGTTCTGGTTTTTCCCGGGTCATAAATTCTTCCGTCCCTTTCCTTATCCGTTGATTTCCACTAGCTCTCCAGCAAAAAAATTGATTCACCGAGGCTTGTTGTTTATATGTAGCGTCTCCGTTTCCTCTTCTCCTCGCAGTTGATTGTGACACAACCCCATCTCTGCTAAGATCACTCCCCTTCTTCCACGGCTGCCAAAATTGCCCTTGATTGCTTAGGACGAACTCAATTTAGCCATGTCCAAGCCTATGTACGACTGAGCTTTCTACTGTTTTGGCGTGGGAGGGGGAAAGTGATCGAGCGACTCTAGCAATGGCTTTTCTGCAGAAAGGTGGGAAGAGGGTGAAAAAAGAAAGAGATCCCCCTTTCGCATTTTATGGCGACTCTTAAGAGTGTGAAAATTCTTATTACACACCACAATGAGAATGACAGATGGAAAAAAAATAAGACTTTGTGCCGGTGAAGATACGGATCCAAGCACCCCCATGTGTGTGCAAGAAGACAAATGCTGTATCGACCTTGGTCTCGCTTGCCGCTTCTGAAATCAAGCCTGTGAAATTCTATCCGTTATACTGAATAATGGATCCAATCGTTCTCACACACCGACGAAATGCTTACTTTTTCTGGGCATTTGTAATTTACTGTTGCACACCTGTTTGTAGATCTGGTTTTTGGCCGTTAGAGGGAGAGTAGTGGCAAGTCACCTTCACCGACACAGACGAGAGACATTATTGGCCATTCCACTGTCCATGTTACGTTTTTTACAATCCAATTCTCTACTGTCTCTGACCAACGATTTCTTTGCTCTTCTTTTCTCTCTGGCGCATTTCAGAAGGGGGTAATTTCTTGCTACGATCACAAGACACATCGAACTAAATCATGAGATTAAATAAACATATCCGATAGTTTAGACATTCAGAGAGATCTTTCCAGTTTCTTTTCCTTCTCTCACAAAGAAAGATTTTCTTGAAAGAAAGTCTTCAATTGTGATTAACAGAGGGTGTGTTTGTGTAGGAGCATCCGCAATAGCACCGAGAGGCGTAAATTGGGTTATTTCTCATGTGGAACTGGTAATCCCATTGATGACTGTTGGCGGTGCGATCGCAACTGGCACAAGAATCGCAAGCGCCTGGCTGACTGCGGCATTGGCTTTGGTCGCAATGCCATTGGTGGCCGTGACGGGCGGTTCTATGTCGTCACCGACCCGAGTGACGATGACCCTGTCAACCCAAGGCCAGGCACCTTGCGCCATGCTGTGATCCAGGACAAGCCGCTCTGGATTGTCTTCAAGCGGGACATGGTCATAGTGTTGAAGCAAGAGCTGATCATGAACAGCTTCAAGACCATTGATGGCCGCGGTGCCAATGTCCACATTGCCAATGGAGCATGCATCACCATTCAATTCGTCAACAACATTATTATTCACGGTCTTCACATCCATGACTGCAAGCCCACTGGTAATGCCTTGGTCAGGAGCTCGCCAACTCATTATGGCTGGAGGACTATGGCCGATGGCGACGGTGTATCCATTTTCGGGTCGAGCCATATCTGGGTGGATCATAATTCACTCTCCAAATGTGCCGATGGCCTTGTGGATGCTATCATGGGCTCAACATCCATTACCATATCCAACAACCACCTCACCCACCATAATGAGGTGCATCTGAATTTAATGATTGTTGCTTAATTGTTTGGGAGCGACCTGCTTCTTACTAATCAAGTGCTGGGTACCAAAAAGGACCTGTCCTGATTGACCATGTTACTTTTACTCGTTAAAACAGGTGATGCTGTTGGGCCATAGTGATTCTTACACAAGAGACAAGCAAATGCAGGTGACTATCGCTTACAACCATTTTGGGGAGGGCCTCATCCAGAGAATGCCAAGGTAGGATCTGACTTTCAACCCCTCATATTGAATGACTTTATGTAGTTCACCAGAACTAAACAAGATGACAGCATCTGCATCGGATTTTAATAGTGACGAAAGCTGTATATACAAAGATCAGAAAACGATATTATTAAAATTCCCCAAGATTAATATTCCAAACGAGTTAATCTAAAACACAATTGCAAATGCAGGTGTAGACATGGTTATTTCCATGTGGTGAACAATGACTACACGCACTGGGAAATGTATGCAATTGGTGGTAGTGCCAGCCCCACTATCAACAGCCAGGGCAACAGATATGCAGCTCCGTCCAACCCATATGCGAAGGAGGTAACAATTCGTCAAACTGTAAACTGAGTATACCTTTCAGTAATCTCCTTGTTGAACCACAAAAAAAGCATGCTTGAGTAAAAAATCTACAGAAAATAATCGTTTCACTCTCTCTTCGTTAACAAGTGAACGCAGTCAAATTAGTGCAGTGCAATGTTACAGTCCTCATATCAAGTTCTCATCTAGTACAAGGTCTAGGACAGATCTCACATAGAGTTTGAAACGTGATCTGTTACATTGACTAAACCACATCCAGCAAATGGTAATGGGGAGATGTCGAACGGTTTTTGCAGGTGACTAAAAGGGTGGATACAGCAACAAGCCAGTGGAAGGGCTGGAATTGGAGGTCAGAGGGAGACCTGTTGCTTAATGGTGCCTACTTCACTCCATCAGGAGCCGGAGCCTCCGCGAGCTATGCTCGTGCTTCAAGCCTCGGAGCCAAGTCCTCCTCCATGGTTGGCTCCATCACTTCTGGTGCCGGCGCTCTTCCCTGCCGCCGCGGCCAGCAGTGCTAATAGCGACTGAAGTGGCCTCCAAATGGGGGTCAATTTTCCCTATCGATTGATTTCCACAATTCGCAGTATAATATAATATATTCCCTACCACATCCATTGTTTTCACATACCCCATCTACGTGATTTGGCAAGTGTACAAATTCTACACATTGTCATGATATATCACCCAAATTCCTACCCCACTTTCAATTTCCCCTGTTTCCAGGTTTTCCATCTGTTTCCAACCTCGGCCTGCTTTGAATCAACAAAACCACAGCCATACTTAGAAGCAGGTGCGGAAGCGTTGTTGATTTGTTATCTTCCTTTTCCCTGATTCGTGTCATCCACCCAGTTCATCGTCCCCATCTTCTTCCTAACCATCATCATTCAAACCAGTTGATTTGTGTGTCTCTCACCGTCAGTGTCGTCGGTTTCTTACATATTTTCTTGCCATTTGAGTCTATAGGTTCCGGACGATTCCCGAATTTGTGTTTACCTTCTTTTTGTCTTAGCAATACGGGCGATTAGTACGAATGTGAAACCTCGAGTCCTGGAAAGACTTTCTGTTACAGTTGATGCATAGAAATAGCAGTGTTGTTTCCTTGGCTTTCTTTTTTCTCTATCAACTTTTTGCTGCTTTCTTTTGCGTTCTTTGCTTTTCGGAAACGGAAGTCATCTTCTTCTTTCCAGGCTTTCCTTTTTTTTTACTTGGTCGTGCGATTGTGTGTGTGGTTTTTCTTTGTTGTATATCGTAATTTATTCTCTCTCTTTCTCTTGGTTTGATCTTTCATTCACCGGCAGCCTTGATTCTCTTCCATGTGCACCGCCCCCACACGCACATGCACATGCACATGCACATTAATCATTGCTTTAACGAAACTAGGCCTGGCTTTATCTCATATGATCACCGCTTCAAATCCTCTCCTCTCCTCTCCGCTCCCCAATCTTCACGACCCCAATTAGTATCATCAACTTTTTTGGCCAGCTGGGGGAATTTTAATCATTTCGCTTTTTACCCTGTGACCATTATTACCTTCCCCTTACATGAGTCGGGACATGCTATCATCATCATCATCATCAGTGAATGCATAATTTCGGGGATCATCTCAAATTTGCCCTAGAATCTATGACGATCTCTCAAAATAAAAAAAAACAAAAAGAAGTGCAATTACTGAGAAAAGCTTCGAGAGAGAGAGAGAGAGAGAGAGACAATTACTCGAGTTCACGTGGTGGACGAGGCAAAAGCAGGAACACATGCCGATGCATGTGGTGGATGGGTCCATATGGCATGAGATGTGAAGACAGTCATCTCCCACCACCACGCTTCTTCGTATGTGTGCAAACTGCAAAGCGTGCAAAACCAACTTTGCACAACGAATGTATGACTTGCGATATCCTTCTTTTCCTTTCAATCAATTCGGTCTCTTGGCACCTGTCAATTCATTAGGACTGGCACTCCCGATCCTCTAAAGTCCCAACAACAGGAATTAAAAGTCAAGCTCCTTGCCAAAAAAAGGGTTCTTTTTCTAACCTGTTTATAGCTACAATTTTGTACGCAATGTGGATGCAAATGCAGGGAAGTGACTCCATTCATTCTCACGTAATGTTTAGGTTCTCAACAGAGGACCCCTCTTGAATTCAAGATCTAAGAATCAATCAATGAGCAAAGGCGGACTCGTGGAAACGGGTTTGGCGAAGGGACATAATTTAATTAATCAATACCCTGCATTCATTCCTGAGTTTGGTTAAAGGGCAAAGTAAAGTCGCCGGTCTTCTGATTGGAACTCCTTGAATTGGGTCGGGTTTCGGCTAATTCGAATCCAGGGTCGCCTTCGCCTAATGCACAAAACCAAGAACCGGGTCCAAGATAGACTCGCACATTACACACAGGAGGTCAAGAGTTACACGTCTCAATGGAAGAATTAAAGGACCATTTGACCTTTTACCCAAATGCAAGCCCCTTTTAAAAGTTTCTTTCCAACAGCTTTTTTTTTTTGGGTCTGCATTTCCAACAGCTTTAGATGGGGAAAAAAGAGGTCTTGCAAAAAGGAAGGCGCTTTTTCCTTATTCGTACCGGTTTGGTTGGTGGTGAAGATTGAAGGAATCAAAAGCAAAATGTTAAGCCATCGCTGTTAATTGGCTGACTGTAGAAACTGCGGAGTCAAAAGAAAAAATTATAAAAAGATAAAGAGGTGGTAGGTTGAATTGACTTGAGAAAGCAAAAGGGCATCCATCGTTTTCCCTTTTGTAATGTTTGAACATGTCTGATCTTTGCCGTAGATGCAGACCCACCTGAGAAACTTCTGAGCAAGTCTTGAATGAGGCCCGCTAATCGCGCCGAGGAACCTCATTCTTAGATGAATCGAATGAAAGCGGGTCTCCCAGAGAGTGAGTGTGGTTCGAGTGGGGCCGGAGGGGGGTTGGTGCTTTTGGAGGTCCTCTCCACCCAATCCGATTCTGCGTTTACTTCATAAAATGCAGTTGGGGATGGGGCTTTGAGATAATTTGGGGTGGCGCTCTTTGAGTGTGAGTTTCGGTTAGCTCAAATTAATTATCGCGTGCGAAGTTTTAGCGTTCTAGAAAGAATATAAAGAAAGTTTACAGCATTCAGCTGGATGGAGATGTCGAGTTCTATGAGCAATTTATCTCGTCACGTTACATTTGTATAGTAATTTTCCTCGTCTATATGGTAATTTCTTGGATGAATTCTAACTCCAACATAGCCGATTTATTTTCCTGAAAGGTGGTTCTAGGTCAAAGAAGTAAACTTCCAGCACTTTGTTCTGTAATATGGAGCGGGTGGTATGCTTTGAAGTCGAAAGTTCCTTTATCTTATACACATGAGAACATCTGCCAAAAGGTGAATTGAATAAATATGAGGGCAGCTCCCTTCGGGCACCACTTGTTAGCCTATGGAAATAATACCTGTTGCAATCGATCTCATCACCTGTTAGGTACCCAGCACCACCTCAAACTTTTGCAGTGACCCCTTTCGTTTTCTCCCCGAAATGCGCGCTCTGAACATGACACAGCGATGAATATGAACCAGATAACATAGCAATACAAGGGCAGCTTCCTTCAAGCAAACAAAAGTGTCTTTTGGCCTTGAGATTTCAAAAGGAAAGCCGCTTGTCTTCGTAGTTTCTCCTCTTTTTTTTTTGTACATCTAACACCCAGAGCTTGTAAATAAAGAAACAAAGAAGTTTCCCTTTGATGCAGGTGAATGGCAAGAGACAAATTTGTAAGCAAGATGGAAACCGGATCAAATGGACGCTCATGTATAGACCCGGTCGGATCTTGGGTTTAATAGTCTTTATCCAGGCTCATCCACATTTTAAAAAGAGAATTCTAGAGTGGCTTCTACTTTTAACCTGTCACTTTGTGTAATACTTTTTTAGGGAACTCACATTTTCACTTTTATTTAACCCGAAATACTTGAAACCTTTAAAAGAAATTTCAAATATTAACATTTAAAGTTGTATATAGTTTTTTGCATTATTTTCTTTCAAAACTTAAAAAGGTAGTCTGAACTTCCAGGTCTCTATGCTTTGTATTATTGTGTTCAATGTTCATGTATTGCAAAGACATGCATAAGAATTTCTAGAACTTAGTATAGAAGTCCGTTTCTTGATAAGTTCAATTATCTCTACGAAATATTGTGGAGCACAAAGAGAAGCATTTCACTTTGTTTGATTGAGGTAGTCTGAACTAGGGGTGAGCATGGTTCCAGGGTAGAATCTGGAACTTGAGACTCTAACCAGTGAGAACCTATAGGTTTAGGTTTCAAGGTATGCAGGGTAGGTTCCAGGTTCTAGGTAGGTGGAATCTGGAATCTGGATCCTAAAACCTGAAACCTAAACAAGTTTTTCGTGTTTTATCTTGGTCTATATCTTCACATGATTTTGCGGTATTTCATGGCAATAGATGATGAGTGTATAATCTGGAATCACTAGTCCGAGCTTTCATTTTTCGACTTGTTAATGTTGAATATTTTTCATGTGTCTAAATATAAGTTGTGGTTAGTGGATCATAACAGAAGTGGTGGTCATTAAAGGTGATAATTCATTGTAATTGTTTAATTAATAATACAAGTAGAACATGAGTAGACCCTCGAACCTGTGATAGGGTAGGTTCCAAATTCCAAAAAATGAAGAACCTATTATCATGGGTGAAACTTATATAGAACATGGAATCTCTCACCCTAGTATCGAATTATGCAATGACTTCTCATTTTAGTTATATTTATTTGAACTGTAATGCTAGGAAATTAGTATTTTGTATTCTCTTTGGTACATAATAAGCTTGTTCAATATTGTTGCATTCATCTTCGCTTTGTTTAGTTAAAGATGAAATTAAAAAAAAAGAACCTATTAAATCCTGGAACCTATCTTGGAACCTGTAACAGGGTAGGTTTCATGTTTCATGTTCCAACGAGTAGGTCTAAGTTCCAAAAAATGAGAAACATGTACCCAAGGGTAGGTTTCAGGTTCCATGTGGAACCTGGAACTGCTTGCCCTTAGTCTGAACTTCGGTTTTTTGGTGAATTTTCGTCCAATTTTCGATTCCACATTTGGACCCACCTACCCACTTGGATCGTACCGATTTTTTTTTAAAATTCTTATTATTCCAAAACCCTAATTTCGATTCTTTTCTTGCTCAAATTAAGTCATGCACACACGTTGCTCGTGCCTCTCGCTCTCACTTCTCTCAGTCTCTCAGTCACGCAGCGCTCACGCCTTTCTTGCGGCTTGACGCCTCTTAGACTTGGTTCTTGACGATCATTATAGCTTTTTTCGGGGAGATGATGATCATGTTTAGCTTATCACGAGCTTGTTCTATTAACATCACTCGTGTAGTAGTTTAGACTATGCAACAACACTTACAGTCTTGCAGGGAATAGGAAAAAAAGAATAGGAGATATGGCCGGTTCTTGGATTGATTGGAAATTAGGCCGAATTGGTCGGTCCGATTCCCAAGTGGCTCCAGCACCAGGTGTGCCGGTTCCCTATTCCACAAACAGGAAATCATCCCTTCTAGTCTAGTTCCCGATTTCAGGATGGGAATCGGCCCACTTTGGAACCGATCACCTCTAAAATGGAGGTGACCATTGGGTAGATGCGAGTCCAACCAAGTAATAAGGTCCCATAACGTAAAGATAACGTATAAATTAGTCGGGCTTGGCCGAACTAGGTCGGGCTGCTGACTAAATAGTTTTGCCCAAGGTTGGCTTGAAATGCTCTCTGGGTCCATTTGGCCTGAGCGGTCATGGACGGGCCTGTGAGAGGAAAGTGAACTTGACTGACCTTGATGGAGAGGAGATCACCGCTTTGGAAGCAAACCATAGCAACGATGGTATCCACTACTTTAGAATTTTGTGAGGAGACCTGTCTATCATAGTGGAGAGAGATTGGTGGTTTGCTAATGCGCTGGTGATGTTGCGGGACGAGCTGCCGACTCGGACCTTCGGGTCATATCAAGATAAAGTTATGACTAAACTAGAATATTCGTAACGGGTGGTGTTAGATTCCTATATGATTAGGGATGCGCACGAGGAGTTGTGGGGACCAGGATTGCATTCCTCGTCCCCCATCCGGTGAGGTGGAGCTTTGCCCTATCATCACCCGTACCTTATGCCCTATGTGGGCATGGCCTCGCGGGGCACCTGGCGTCTTGCATGAAACTATGCCTAACAATCGAAAAAGACTAGTTAAGTTATATATATATGTGTGTGTAAGAGTTTTCATAACAATTATGAATCATTCTACTTTAATCTTATCCGGATTGTTATTTATAATTATTAAAGCATCGCAATCTATTTATTTTGTTTGAGATAAAGTAAAAGCAAAAGGTACTTTTTTTTCTTTCTCTCAAAAAATTCAATCACTATTCAAATTTTAAACAATAATGATAAATTTATAAGTGAATTGACGTATTAATATTTGCATTTATCAAAATTTTCAAGTGTTTCGAATTTTTAAAAGGGCAATATGCTTGTGCCAAAAACTTGTGATCAAGCACAAAGTAAAAAAAAAGTCGATCCAAAAAGATCTTGTATTAAATTGCTTGTCTCACTAACTTAATAACTTTCACTTTCTTTTTTAATTTTGCTTTAGTATTAAATTTAGTGGTTGATAAATCACAATGAGTTATATGACATAACAATTTAATAAAATATTACTCGTATTAATTTTTAGAACATTAAAGCGTGACGGATAAACATGCTGAGGTCAGGTATATATCGATCTTGCCTCACCCCAAGCCCCGCACGGCATTTTCCATGGGGAAAATTTGCCGCATTTAAGTGGGGCATGAATTCTCCATGTCCCATGCCCATCCCTACCTATGGTAGCCCCGATCCCGACGGGGTTGCTAGCCTTTGCTCGTCCATCCCTCACCCAATTTGGCAACTGAAAAAGAGAGAAGCTACGAATCCAAGAACAAAGTGTGGAGTCTTTGGGCTCAATTTCTCACGGGCCTTTCGTCATCAAGCTGTTTCAGCCTCCACTTTGCAGATTCTTCTCTCCTAATATTGGGTCTGGTGATATGAGGGAAAAAACAAGTCATAATGCGAAGTTAAGTACTGAGACTGGTGAAAAAAAAAAGAGTACTAAGACTAAGTTTGGTAGTCGAGATAAAATTCAGAATATGATAAATTTTATCCTATTCGGTGTTTGGTGCTTGCTCAAGACAGGATAAAGTAGAATATATGAGGGATATAGCTCGGATAAAATTATCCCATGGAGAGTGAGATAAAGGTGGATATGATTTCGAATATCCATAACATAAAATTTTCTCGAATAACAAAATTGTTAAATTTATAAAATTAAGATAATATTTGAATTTTTATATAAACAAAAAATAAGTTTTTATTCATTCTTATTTTATACATTCAAATTTCTTTCTATCTTATGATATAAATTTCATATATATAAATAAATACATTTAGTATTTATATTTATTACGTATTTTAGGTGTATTAGTATAGTTTACTAGATAATAAAATTTTATTAGAGAATGAGGAAGGGGGAAAAAAGAAATAAACAAAAAAAAGAATAAAAAAGGGAGGGAAAATGATAAAAAAAAGCAAATAAAAATATTTGGTGATAGATTTTTGTCATCTCCATTGTTCAATTTTTAGGTTCATTTACACTAATATGACGTTGATAGTAAATAATGGGCATGGTAAAATGTGAAAATATCTGGCTTTATTAACGATTCACCAAACAGTATATAGGATATAGCAAATTTCTTAGATCTCATATCCTATCTTAGCTAGAAATCCAAGTGACCAAATGTGGCCTAAAAGGTTTTATGGAAAGCTGGAACTTTGTTGCCCAAATTCTTAGTTTAATTCAACTTTGGCATCGCAAGTTTTATTAATCCTACGATGAAAGCCTAAATTTTCAGAATATTTGCAGCACTATGTGCTTTGGGCGACTCTTTCTTGCCACTCGAACAATTGAAAAAACTTACCATTTTACTACATTGGTAAGGAAAGTGTGATACAAAAGTGGTTTAACTACATGTTTCAATGGATGTCATATTCATGTAATCTCCATCTTCTTGATAACTTAAACCTCTTGATCGGATTTCCTAACAAGGTATCACGGTTCGGTTCCATATCAACATGGCTTCGATATAATTTACACGTGATTGAGAGAAGGTTTTATATATCGGACTTCTATATATAGTCCGGACCTATCAAAATAGGTCATACATCCATTTCTGAACTCATATTTGATAGGTTGAGTTATTATGTGTTTTGGTAATATTTAGTAAATGAGTTATAAATGAATTTAAATTCAACTCTATGAATCATAAATGGGTTTAATATGGGTGCTAAATGGATTCACAACTTACTTGAATCCAAGCCGTCTTTATGATTTTCGCCCTCATTTGATCTTGCGCTCGCTTACTTTGTGTTCTCACCTCAGTTTAGGTAAGTTTTATTAGATTGGGTTAAATATCGAAGCGTTTTAGCAATATGGATCGGTTCGAGTCGAGCGGGGTATGAGTCATTATATTTGTATTGCATGGAAATTGATCAAAATGTGTTAAATGGGTCAATTTAGACCGAGCCACTTTCGACCCGACCCGACTCACAAATTCGACAGATCTAATAGTCCCCAACTACATGGCTCCTAAACCGCTTGGGTCCAAAAGGGAGCTTTATATGGTTCCAAAACATCTCTGCTTGCAACAATTTATGTGTCCCAAAACATCTCTATCATTATTCTTCAGTTGGAACTACGTATATCTTTGATGGTGACTTGACACGAGTCCGCATCGGCGTCGGCGAAGGTGACGAGCGATGGCCAGTCTAGAGGTTGAAGATGATCCGCCATTATTGTCAAGAAAAAAAACAGTGGAAAGAAAGGAGAATAGAAACAAAAAAGAATTAGAGAATAAAAAAATTAAGCAAAAATAATGTTGTTTTGATTGAGTTTGTTGGAGTTGGATTGTCAGTCATGACATGTAGATTGGCCGATTATGACTGAATTGTCACGTTAGCAATTTTCAGGCAAGATTTGGTTGGAAGGACAGTATTGCAATTTCACATAAATATTTGTGATTGCATTAAAACAATTGAAAGGTTTAGGACTACAATAAAATTTGTATAATAAATTTAGGACCAAAGTAACAATTTTCCCAAAGGAAAACACTATCACCTACAGGCTACAAGTGTTCTATATGTGCACCACCGAGCCCACTTCTGAGGATCATACGCCCTTCTAATGTGTTATTGATAATAAATTATTTTTCAGAAATGATAAATAAAAACAAAGGGGGGTGTGAGTTGGCAACCATGGAGCACTAAACTACCGTAATAGTGCTAGATTAAATTAGGCGCGTGGTTTTCAATAAAACTTTTGTCTCTCGCACCTTTGCTAAGCTTAAGATGAAATACTCGTTCTTTTGGAGTAAAATGTCTTATACATGCATTAAACACATTTCGTATTGTATTTAGGTTAAAATAATTCATTTTTTTACTCCTTTTATACATCTTTGTTAGTCAAATAAATACGTAACATGTCGATTGTACATATATTTTGGACTTCCCAGACACAATTATATTAATATCACCTCATATTCATACAAACAAATATAATATTCTTTTAGTATATCATTTGATAGCATGAGGTAATACTAAAATTCAATTGTCATAATTATATTTTTTATGAAAATAATATATTTTTATGTAAATTTCACTGGTTTGTAGCACGATTAATGTGGGCTTATGATACCATTAATTTTTAGATTTAATTAGAATAATACCTAAGAGGTGTGGTAACGGGCGGTGTAAGGGGAAGCAAGATAACTGCGATCATGCGGAATCAGCAATCCTCGCTCTAGATGGCCCTTGCGGATGGAAGTCACGGGATTTATTTAAGAAGACGGCCTTTGGAGATGCGGACGGCGCGGAATCATTAGACTAGAGACTGATGGAGATCGGAAGAGATATAGTTAGGAAGTACGCCGGAACTCCATTGTCATTAGGACTAGAGGAAGCAAATGAGTGGCGCAAATCCAAAGGGTACGAGCATTCCACAATAGATAAGGTGGATGAGTGCTTGAAGCATAGCTTTGCAGACTGCGATTTGTTTTCAAAAGATTATATCTCCATCTTCTTCCCTACTTTTCCTATATTTTTAAGCACTTCATCAATCTTAATATTCCTCCGAATACTAATGACAAGCCTTTACGCGCCTTTAGCTACGGGGTCCAAATCCTTGCTTTCTGATGTGATGAATTTGTTTGTTGATTTTGTGTGGCCTATCGGGTTGGATCCGGTGGACTATTAGAAGCTTTGCGATAAGTAGCACTCTCACTCGAGCCAACCGAGACATGTCCAACCTCAAAACTACAAGTTGACTCAACAAAATTTCCAGTAATCTCCTGTATTTCCGCACTGATGAGGAGCAGCGAGCAGTGGCATGGATGAATTGTGCAAATCACATCAGAAAGCAAGGATTCGGACCCCGTAGCTAAAGGTGCGTAAAGGCTTGTCATCTAGATTCTCAACGATCATAGTCACGGTCATACAATCTGCAATCCGCTCGCGCCATCCTTTCGTGCCAACCAAAGCTTCATGTTCCATCCGACTATTTCCAAAGTCTACTGGGGGCCAAATCAGGATTACCTTTGCTCATCATGGCAACAAACTCATCATAGTTGATTCTCCCATCCTGATAAATTCGAAAACACAAGGTATACCATGAAGAAACGATGTCCGTGATCTTTATGGAACAGCAGTGTTATGAAAGTAACTTCGAAGACCTTATCATGGAAGTTCGATAGAGATTTCCAACTAAAACAAATCGAGCGCTAGTTAATTCTGTGCCCTGCTCTACTTTTTACTTGCCTTTATGTTCTATTTGCACTCCATAAAATAATACCACGGTATATTTCGCAAATTATACATTTTCAACTGTAAATTGTTGTACAAGTAGCACTTTTAAAACATAAAACCTACCAATGCGAGGGTGTTTCCTTGATAGATATTAATTGTGACTTGAATTATTTTTAAGTGCCAGACCAATTTGCGATTTAATTCGATAAATTTCATGGCGACCTAATTGATCATTTTTCAAGAGGTTTGTGCTAGAAATGGAGGGCCCGGACCAAAGGCTCAAGACTTTAGGTGGGGACCGGAGCCCCCGTGACCAATTCGGGTATGCATTATACTGCGAGTTGTTTTCAAAATATTATGTCTTTTGATAAACACCAATGCTCCAAACATTTTTTTTATCATCAAAACCCCTAAACTTATATCAATGTAACAGAAATGCCCTCAAATCATTTATCTGACATTAGATTCATGTCATCCCCGTTTGGCTTTTGTTGTTTGCGCAAGTCGTCGTGTTGGATTTGTAACGTTCGTCTTGGACGGAACTGCGAACGAAGATTTTCATCGGATCACCGGTACGAGTTTAGGATATTAGTGTCACAAGAAACAAAGATTGTGATTCATAACTGTAGACATGGAGTCTTTTTATTACTTAGGTACAAATTTGCGATATTGGACATTGGTAACATGAAATAAAAAAATGTTTTAGGTACCGGTGTCACATAGGACAAAGTTTAGGTATTTTGTCAATGTAGATGGATAGTATTTTTGTCACGATAGTATAATTTTGAAGTTTTAGTGGTGCAATTTTCTTTTTTAGAAGTATCGATGTCACATTAAGAAGAATTTAAGGTTTTTACGGGGGAATTTCCCTCACCTTAATTACCCACATGCATATCGTGTTAAGGCCATAATTCTTAACTTTTTCCTTTTTCCTCAAAAACACGTCTTTAATAAAAAGTACGAAAGCAAAAAGAACAACATTGCAAGTAGTAAACGATAAATGAGATCCTATCAATTTTTTTAGAGATTATTTCATAGCAATGAACAACGGGCCTCCCTTGACAATTTCTAGGCCCAACAAGATTTCATATGTCGAAGATGTAGGCCGATTCCCATCATCTTATAAGGCCGAGAATATTTCTGGTTCAACTTTAGCCTAACAAACCTTCTCTCTCTCTCTCTCTCTCTCTCTCTCTCTCTCTCTCTCTCTCTAGGCTTAAACCCACCCCCCCCACCCAACAAAAAAAAAATTGAAGCTTTGAAAGGTTGAGAGAAGTTTCAAAGAAATAATACATTTTTAGCAAGAAAAAAAATAGATCGAGGGAATGCTCTTTAAATTCATTTGAGGTAAGTCTCGTGCGTAAAACAGGCGAATCATTTAAAGTGTTTTATTTAGGTGCACGTCCTCACTCCATACAATAATCAAGTCGTGGGCAAACGAAGGAAGATTTAGGTCCCCATATAAGATGATTCTCTTAGAATTGGGAGCTTGGAGGAGAGAGAGAGAGAGTCAATCTAGCTTGAAAATGGTATCACACAACTTTCCTTATCTTGTGCTAAATCAACAATTACATACAATCGATACTACTAGTTTCATAGTCATACGCACAAATGCCAAAGAGCATTCGAATTTCGTCATCCATACTTAGTTCACCAATATGTGTATGATTTTGCCACCGGCATTATTTGCCAGTAAAAAGAATCATGCACTACTATAGTATTACTGCAAACAAGTTCGAACTCGTGACATTGGGAATGAAAGTATAAATGCCGCACAATTAAGCCATCGTAGTGGTATGTCATCAATTATCATTAATCTTATTTCATTTCAATCAAGAAGAAAGTAGTGCACTATTATTTCCCCTCTAGTGCTTCCAATTATTCACCTACTGACAAAAAAAGAGGAAGAAATGCACTCTACCGAATAATCAGTTCAATTTCATTCCCCTTACATTTTCTTCCATATTCTGTGTACTAGAAGCCAACCTAGGAAGCTTGCTTCTTTCTGCGACGTGCTTTTGCATGAAGTGGGTCTTCAGTGAGATGTCAAAGTCACCATTCCTATTGGGTTGACCGGTCAAAGACCCAAGGTCTTGCACCAGACAGATGGTGGGCTTGAGCTCTGGGGTTATTGCAGACATCAAGGCCTCTGCAACAGCCCCCCACATTTAAGTGATGGACATCGCTCTGCATCCATCTTCAGTAGAAGCACAAGAACACATACGGATATTCAGTTGATTGATGATTGCTCAGAGGAAATAGATAAAAGAAAACCAAAAGTGGTCTCTCTCTCTCTCTCTCTCTCTCTCTCTCTCTCTCTCACATGACACTCTTCATCAAATTTGTCATTCCGCCCCACGTTGGACTTACTTTCAAACTAAGTTTGGACACACATGTAGCTACTTTTTTCTGCATCTCATATAGAATATTGAAAAAGAAGAGGGAAAAATCGATTCTTAAATGATATGAGTCTGTTGTTAAGAAAGGCTCTCTCTCTCTCCTTGTATGGTTGGATGGAAATTATTGGATACAATGGTATAATTTATAAATTGGCAATCTAAAAATCCCAAAATATGGTTGATTGGGAAATCAACTAACCATGTACCAATGTATCTTAATTAGAGATAAAAGAAAACTAATGATCGAATAAGTTGCGATTTCTGACATGACAAACACAACACAAATACTTGGGCTCTCTTACGTTTGTTCATTTTTCATGAAACTTTAAGTTCGATGGAAATTAAAGGGCATTCTACTCTCCACATTCACAATTACATATATCAAAGCAGCATGCGTGGTAGGATCAGGAATGATATGTACTTCGAGCCTTTGATTAGGTTTTCATTTCACCAATTGCAAGTCGATTTTTGTTTAGTATAACATACAAACATTGCAATTTGAAAAATATTCAGAAAATCATTCTTCTTCTTCTTCTTTTTCTTCTTTGAAAAAAAAAAGTTTTGCTGGGCCTGCGAGCTCAAAGACGAACGCAGACGTGGATAGATTCCACTCGTGGAGTTTCCCAAGGACACAACCCTCAAATTAGGGTTGCTATGAACTGCGCCGTTTAGCTTTTAATATTTTGCCATTTATTTTACAGTTTCCTCCTTGGACTTTTTGGTCCGAAAGTGAATAATATAAGGGATCTTTAGGTTCCTACTTTAGGCCCTTATAATTAATGATATTTGGGGTCTGATATCATAAAATATTGAGGGAATATTAAAATGGGGTTATTGCAAAAGTGGGTTTGGTTTGGTCAGGCAATTAGTGGGAGGAAAATTTGTTGGATTCCCATCCTCACGTGATGTGGTTGCCTCAAAATCAGGGATTTTGTTAAAGCTACCAGTCCACTCACTCCATACTTTCTTCCGAATTTTCTTTCAATAATTCATTAGTTAAATCTTTTCTTTTTGAATTGTGTTCTTCACTTAGGGTTTGGATTAGATTGCTGTAGATTTTGTTTTGATTCTTCTTTTTTTCTCTGTCTTTACCCCATTCTTTAGATGTGCTTATTCATTGATGGGCAGTTGACCTGCTTGACCCTGTAGACTTGATCGTGGAGAAGTCGTTAATGTGAAATCACTGTCAATTGTTTGAAAAATTTAAGCTATTAGATAAATTCATGATTTAATATTTAATTATTTTAATACTCCCTTTCACGCTCAATCTGATCTTTTTGTCTAGTACAAAGCATAGACATATTAAATTAAGGAGGCAAATAGGGCCTGGAAAGATTTGTTACCATGAGAGATTTTGTGAGATCATAGCCAACTATTTTAAAAACTTAAGCTGTTAGATGAAGACGTGTTTTAATATTTAATTATTCTAACATGTATGTGTCACCGTGACGTGATAATCAATCAGAAGTGAGATGAGATTCATAATATGCGATTAATGATGATTCTGCACTTATATCACCTCATCACTGTCACGTGATATATGTCAATTACTTGAAATACTTTCTCCTGGTTGTGTGACTTCATATTCTATTTTGATCGCTTAAAATGCCTTAAAAAAGTAGCTGTAGGACTGTCTCCCAAATTACGAGATGAAACTCTTATATGATTTTGAGACTCGTGATTACACGAGTAATAGGATTAGCTAGACACTGATAAGAAATTATCTAGGTATTTTGCAGAGGTCAATGCATCAAGTACACATGAAGTTCAGTCATCAAAGTGGGAATCATCTTACTAGATAACGACTAGCCGTAGAGTATAATACGAAAAAAAAAATTATAGATAGGGAACCATAAGAATTAACTTTGGGAAATGCGATAATTTGGATCTTCAAGATTCAAAAAAGGGAGATTTGTTGGCTCTGCATGGAAAAAATCGATACTAAGAGCTCAAAAACTTTTTTGAATAGAAAAGAGTACTTTGACGATACAAGTTTCAATGCCATAACAAAATATGGAAGAACTATGCCGGATATTTCGTTTTGGGATGATGACTAGTTAAACTACTCAAATTAGAAGATGAATTATGCCAGATTTAACATTACTACCATACTAGTGATTAAGGTCAAGTTAACATGGTACTAATGACTAAAATTAAAATTCAACGGTGCATGATTTCATACACGGTCGGTAGATGAAAGATAAACTCTTGAGTAATCATAATTATCCGTGAAAAAGTAGCTACTTCACGCTAAAAATATTAATGTAGAAGGCATTTAACATTGAATCGATCGACATAGTTTGTGTTTAATGTGATCAACGCTTCGAATTCAATGTGTTTGGTGACTCCGATGCTGCATAATGTTTCTGCCAAGTACTATTTAACAAATCGATTGAGGATTATTTTTATCATAAAAAAAGAACTGTCTTATTAAGTGGGGTGACTTCCATTCAACTTTCAAATTCTTGGCCTAATTCTCTAAAAAAACACTAAACTTTAGGTCAAGTCTCAAATCTGCCCCAAACTTTTTTTTGTCTTATAAAAAACCCCAAACTTTAAATCCAATCCCAAATTTGCCCCAAATATTGTTTTGTGTAAAAAAAAATCACAAAAAATTTAATTTATTTTAAAAAATATACCCATGTGATCCAGTCTCAACTTGATGTGGCACTTCCACATCGATAACAAATCTACATCAACAAAGTAATGGGGCTTTTTTTAGACAAAGAAAAGTTTGGGGAAAATTTGGACTGAACTTAAAAATTGGGTTTTTTTTTTAAATTAAAAAAAAATTGAGGTAGATTTGTTATCGTCCATAACTTTTATATCCTAAAACGGTTTTATTTTGGAGAATTTCAACAATTTTTATTGCGTTTGATTTGTTATCGAAGTGAAAATGCGACGTCGGTCTATACCTATCATCCCATTACTTTGTTAATGTGGATTTATTATCAATGTGGAAGCGTCACGTCAAGTTGAGACTGGATCATGGGGGTATATTTTTTAAAATAAATTGAAATTTGCTAATTTTTTTACATGAAACAAAATTCAGGGCAGATTTGAGACTGAACTTAAAATTTGAGTTTTTTTTATACAAAAAAAAAGTTCGGGACAAATTTGAGACTAGACCTAAAGTTTAAGGTTTTCTCTAAGATAAAAAAAAAGTTCGAAACAAAATT
This sequence comes from Syzygium jambos, assembly GCA_031216235.1. Taxonomy (NCBI): domain Eukaryota; kingdom Viridiplantae; phylum Streptophyta; class Magnoliopsida; order Myrtales; family Myrtaceae; genus Syzygium; species Syzygium jambos. The sequence goes on from CM062227.1 coordinate 24,231,806, forward strand.
GAGATTTTATCTAAAGTTGGGGTTTTTTAGGGAATTCACCGCAAATTCTTTATGCCTCTCTCACACATAAATATAATAAATTACTACCCTTTTCAAGAAAAATTTGTACCTTGCTTTGGAATATTAAATGGTCGTACAGGGACAGATGGCATTGGATCCAACGGCAATCTGAGCCCAATCTCCATTTTCGATGGATGCTCTCGTGTTTTGTCAGATTTTTTTTAATAAAAAAAATCAAACTACATTAATAATTAGGGAAACCACATTTGCGACCATACCGTTTCATAATGCTTGCGTGGCCCCCATCATATCGATTTTTGTTTCCTGGACTTAACCAGCAGATATTATTGGATGCATTACAGTCCATAGATTAAATTAGAATTCAGTGCAAAAATTAAGCGCGTTAATATTCTAATAAATTATTGAAATACTAAAGTCTCGTTCTTACTTGATTACTTGCTTTAAAAATTATTTAAAGTCACTTAAAATTGGGATATATTAAGAGGAAAAATCGCTAAAGATATAAAGAGAAGATGAAGAAGTGCAATTTGTGTTGATAACATGTCCACAATGTGTGTGTGTGTATATAAAACATGAAGAGGAATAAATGGGATAAATGGTTACCTATAAAATTATGACTTTATTTTCATTATATAAAAGTATAAATGGCTAGATGAGTTTCATGTAAAGTTCATATATTCTAAATGAGGTTGCTTGTGGGTTGAATATTCTTAATTACCTGGTAAATAGTTACGTAATTTAATGAATATTATAACAATGCATAATGTGAAGTCATACTAACAAAATCATTATTTGTATCTGCGATTCGAACATGGGATTGCACAAAATACTTAAAAGAACTGGAATTTGATTCGAGTCATTGCCATTCTACCTAATTCCCTCTGTTTTATTCCTTTAATTCACAAAGGGATAATGACATAAATAGTCTTTGAACTTTGACTGAACGTGCAATTCAGTCCATGAATTTTTAATCTGTTCAATGTAGTCCCTAAACTTTAGGCTAATGTTTAATGTGGTCCTTGAACTTTTAATTTGTTCAATATCATCCCTGAACTTTGGTACATGTTCAATTCAATCTCTGAACTATATGAAAATGTTCAATGCAATCATTGAACTTGAATTAATAGAAATGACTGCATTGAACATTTTCATATAATTTAGGGACTAAATTGAACATGTACCAATAGTTCAGGGATGTCATTGAACAAATTAAAAGTTCAGGGACCACATTATATGTTGGATTAAAGTTTAAGGATTACATCAAACAAATTAAAAGTTCAGAGACCAAATTGCACATTGAGCCAAAGTATATGGATTGTTTATGTCATTTCCCCATTCACAAAAATGATGTCACAGCAATAATCCATAGCCAAAAGCTTCATCCCAGAAAAAAATATGTAATTCGGCCATCATAAAGATGGTAATTAATTGAATCAAGACCCTAAGCAAGCTTTAAGTTAAATGCACAATCATCTCGTGCACTTTCATTTTCAGAAACCGTTTTGTGTCTTTCCACTGAAGATAAGATGACGCAAGTGAGGTTTCAGGGAATGTCTCAAATCATCCGGTCATGAGGCTTTTTCTAGGCAATTGTGAGCCATAACTGTAGAAGGGTGCAATTTCTGATGAGCAAGGTTCAAGATAAGGCAAAAATAAAAGTGATCTTCAGAGATGGTCTAAGTTCGACACCTTGCAGACCGCAATTTTGGATGTGCCTGACCGGAGTATCATTAGGAAATTAGGGGAAAAAATTATAATTTGAGTTAACTTAAAACACAACCAAACTCATCTAAGAGCCAGACTTTACTACCTCCGTTTTGCCTCAATCATATGCTGCTGTCGTCAAACTATATGTTTCACCGAGATTATATCGAATCGTAATCCTAACTATGTACATTTGCCTTTATTGGCAATCAAAATCGACTTTAATCAGATTTTTAGGCACAAAAGAACATAATGCAGAAGAAATTATAGATGCATCTATATTTTTCTGATGAGGGAAGTAGTATATATCAGAACCATGGCATTGGTCCAGCTGTGAATAATCGATCAACCGCAACAAGTTCGTGCATATCAAGAGATTAGTATACTCTAATCGAGATTTCTAAATGAATTATCTTGGTGGTCTGATTATTCATCACCCAACTTTCATAAAATTGATTGTGAGTAAGCTGCATATTTCCTCTGATCAGTTCATCAAGTTGCAAAAACATATATTTGACAGTAAAAGGTGCACTGAACAGCGGAAAGCACTGCTTGTCTAGAAAATAGTATCAACAGATGAAGTCAATCAATCTTATTTTACTCATAACATCTGAATTACTGCTCACTGCACTGACTCATCCTTCAGTCATTTGATGTTGGTATGTTTCTTGCTCTTCATTCTTCATTCATTTCTTTGTTCACTCTTGAAGAAAGACTAGTTGATAAAATGAAGACCATAACTTGAATTTATTACAGGACGCAGAAAAGATCGATTCACATAAATAAATACAATTAAGGTACGAAAGAATAGCTTTTATTATCATATACATTGGAAAATTTTCTATTTCCTTTTAAAGGGTAAAAACACTTGCCATTTTTAACTGGCTTGGTATGTTGCGTGGTTTAATTAGTCTCCTCTCTCTAGACATTGTCATATTCATAGAAGGCTTGCACTTTAGTTATTATTCAAATTTAGTCCATACTTTAAAAAGGATCATCAGTAAATGGGAAATGTAGCAAAAAAATCCTAAACCTATTGCATTTGCGCCAATTCAGTCCAAAACTTTTTAATTGTACAATTGAGTCCAAACCTTTTGACGATTTGCCAATGTAGTCCATTGGCTAATTTTTCACCGGAAATTGTTCACATGGACGCCGGCGGTCCTACGTGGCCGGTGTTGACATGGACAAATATTATAGTTTTTAAATTTTTTTATGAATTTTTTTAAATATATATTTTTCTTTTCTTTTCTTTCTTTGCTTTTTTTACAACTATGGGCTGGCGCTGGCCCAGTTGGGAAAAAAAGAAAGGAAAGAAAAGAAAAAAGAAAAGAAGACAAAGTAAAGAAAAAAGCAAAAAAGTAATAAACAATTTAGAAAAATAAAAAAAACCAAAAAAATTTATTCATGTTAGTATTGGCCATGCCACGTAGAACGGATGATGTCTATATCAATGATTTCTGGCTGAAATTGGCCAAATGAACTATATTAGGAAATTGTTAAAAGATTTATGACTCAATTGGTACAATTAAAAGGTTTATGACTAAATTGGCACAAGCGCAATAAGTTTATGACTTTTTTGGTACTTTTCCGGTACTTTTCCCTTCAAATAATCAAACTTTGTATTTAGTTTCGATTATGGCCTCGAGATTTCCTCTAAACTTTCACAATTATCATATACTTTACCAAAATTTGCATATCATTTTCAAAAAATGACCTATTAGAGCTTGCAATGTAGGGTAACATAAAGCAAATGAAGAAATATAGAAACATTCTAACATTAGTAAAAACTAACACAATATACACATTTAATTTGTTCGCCAAAACTAACGTGTTTACTCTATAAATCAATTGTTTTTCTTATTAATTAATAGATGCGATGCTTTAGTGCTAACATAACTATATAAGAAACATAATGAGCATCAAATGTCAATGCGGCGTGACCATGTATGTGCTAAGTTTTATTGTTAAAAACAACAAGTCATAAAATACTTTACTTTTATGAGTTCTTATGATAGCGAAATATTTACTAATTAGAATAAATGATTTTAATTAGTAAAACAATTGATTCATAGAGTAATTATGGAAAAGAAATATCCAAATACAAAAAGGAGAGCAAGAGAGAGCACTCTAGCACGTGGTAACTGCAACGTTAGTAGAGGCTACGCCACAGTTACATGCATGTACCAAGCGAAGGCAGGATGTTCCTCGTTTAAATAACCAAAATCAATCTCTGGTGGACATTAGATGAGAAAAAATGGTCAAGATCACCGTCAAGGTGTTTTGAAATTCATCTCAATACTCTAAAGGGGACATTGAAAAAAATTAATAAGTTAGGGGCAAATTGCCACATTTGCCAAAATCTAGGATGTAGAATATAATTCGTTATTTGTTATTACACAGATTTGCCCTCCATAAAGAGCAAATTAGTCATGTGACAAGCACATGACTGGAGCTCCAACTTAAAAATGATCGGAATAAGCGACCGGGGACATTGTAACTAATTTCAAGACTTTGGGGGGGATATTGCGAAAACATAAAAGTCAGGGGGCAATTTGTAACAAATGTCAAAATTCAGGGGAATGATCCGGGAGAAAAATGTCATTCCCCTGAATTTGTTTGGTCTGTTGCTTTGAACAAAATGAGAGAAAAAGAGCGCACACGATGGCTCTGAATGCGTCTCTGCACAAAAATAATTGGCAAGATGAGGCACAATTTCCTTAGTTTCCCAGATGTGCAAAACCTCTCAATTGTTGCCAAGAAATTCCCTTAATTTGAGGGTAAAGTGCTAAAAACAACCACAACCCTGATGTAGCAAGCCCAGATAACGAACCTATCAAAACAAAGAGTCAGATTGTCATATGCTCTTTGCGGCAGATGACATAGAAGTTACCCGATGACGCAGACGACAATAGCAAATACAAATATGGCTCTTAGATTGAGACAAAAAACGATAAAAGAGAGTAACTGAACCCAGAAACCCTTCTCTATCAGCCAAAAAAAAACCGAACCAGAGCCCCATAAGCCCATCCATGGCTGAATAAAGTGGGAGTAATTCCTGTTGTCTCTGTGTCCGAAAGAACAATTAAAAAAGGGGGCTCTTAACCAGGACAGGGGATTGATCCGCTGTATCGTCGAATGCAAATAATCTTTTCATCTGATCCAGTTCTCTGTGCTTTGACTCTGTATCTTATTTGGTTCATAAGGTTAGTAAAATGTTTATGTGTTCGGTTATTACATGTATGGGCTTCTACAATGTATAAACAAAAAAATACCCAAAAGAATATGCAGAAAAAAAGGCAAAGATGGTGCATGAGTAACACTGAATTGGAGTTGGAGCTAACTTATTTTAGCTTCCCCCTTCTTCTTAATGGTTCAGTCAAAAACTATTATAAACAAATCTTGCACCACCTCCTACACAAGCGAGCGAGCGAGCGAGCGAGAGAGAGAGAGAGAGAGAGAGAGAGAGAGAGAGAGAGAGAGAGGCATCCTAGGAGGGAGGTGGTGTCGCCGATCTCAAGGCCATTGTCCTTTTCAATTGTATTTTAATCTCTTCTTTTTTCTGCAATTGTTTTTGCGAAATAATATTTTAGTTGCAGTGTTTGTCAGTGCATTTTGCAACGCACGCTACATGAAGCAAAGCGAAAGAGAGAGGCAAGAGTGCTGTTGCTGTTGTTCTTGCCTCCTTAAGCTTGAGTTCATACCAAGAAACCCAACAAAAGAAAAGAAAAACACAGAGCAAGAAAGAGAGTGAGGGAGAGAGACAGAGAAGTTGGGAAACCCAAATGGTGCAAACCCAAGAAGAATGGTGAAGAAATTGAGGCAAATGTCTATGCCTATGCCTACTCCAAGAAAATCTCTCTTTTTCTGCATCTTCTTCTTCTTTGGCCCTCTTCTCTGCTCATTTCCCACCATCTATGCAAATCAAGAAGCTTCCCTCCTCTTCACATGGCTCAACTCGTCTCCCCAACCACCTCCTCCAATCCTCTCCTCCTGGAACAGCCATGACACTTCCCCATGCAAGTGGGCCTCCATCACATGCTCTCCTCAGGGCTTTGTCACAGAGATTAACATCCAGTCTGTCACTCTTCAGCTCCCTGTGCCCACCAATCTCTCCTCCCTCAAGTCCTTGAAGAATCTTGTCATTTCTGAGGCGAATCTCACCGGGACGATCCCTGATGACATAGGCGACTGCATTGCTCTCTCAGTCATTGACCTGAGCTCCAACTCTCTTGTTGGAGCCATTCCTGAAACGATTGGCAATCTCAGGGACTTGGAGGAGCTGACTCTGAATTCTAATAGGCTCACTGGGAAAATCCCAGTTGGGCTAAGCAATTGCAGAGTGTTGAAGAGTCTCTTGCTTTTTGACAACAGGCTTGGTGGTTCTATTCCTCCTGAGTTGGGGAAGCTGTCAAGCCTTGAAGTCTTCAGGGCTGGAGGGAACAGGGACATTGTTGGGAAGATTCCTGAAGAGCTTGGAGATTGCACAAATTTGACAGTCCTGGGCTTGGCCGACACACAGGTGGCAGGCTCTTTGCCTCCTTCATTGGGTAAGCTCAAAAAGCTCCAAACTTTATCCATATACACCACAATGATCTCTGGCGAGATCCCTCCTGAAATAGGCAATTGTCCTGAGCTTGTGGACTTGTTCCTCTATGAGAACAGCTTGTCTGGTTCTATTCCAACTGAGCTTGGCAAGCTTCGGAAGCTTGAACAATTGCTATTGTGGCAGAATAATCTTGAGGGCATTATTCCTGGGGAGATTGGTAATTGTAGCAGTCTCAGGATGATTGATCTTTCCTTAAATTTTCTATCTGGGACAATGCCAATGTCTCTAGGAGGGTTGTTAGGGCTTGAAGCTTTTATGATTAGCAATAACAATGTGTCCGGTTCGATACCTGCTAATCTTTCCAATGCCACGAGCCTCCAGCAATTGCAGCTCGACACAAATCAGATCTCGGGGCTAATTCCGCCTGAGCTCGGGAAGCTTTCGAGGCTCAATGTGTTCTTCGCCTGGCAGAACCAGCTCGAAGGAAGCATTCCTCCGACGTTGGCTTCTTGTAGTAATCTCCAAGCTCTAGATTTGTCGCACAATACCCTGACCGGTGGAATTCCTCCAGGGCTGTTTCAGCTCAAGAATCTCACCAAGCTGCTCTTGATTTCTAATGATATTTCTGGGACGATACCTCCGGAAATCGGCAATTGCAGTTCTCTGGTGCGTCTTCGGCTTGGGAACAACCGCATTGCTGGTGGAATTCCTAGAGAAGTAGGAAACCTTAAGAATCTGAATTTTCTCGATTTTTCTGGGAATCGTCTTTCCGGGAAGGTGCCCAATGAGCTCGGGGAATGCACGGAGCTGCAAATGATAGACCTGAACAACAACACCCTAGAGGGTCCCCTCGCTGAGTCACTATCATCCCTCTCGGGCCTCCAAGTCTTGGATGTTTCTTTCAACAGGATCACAGGTCCAATACCTGCGAGCTTGGGACGCCTCATTTCACTGAACAAGCTTATACTCAAACAGAATTCGTTCTCAGGCTCTATTCCTCCTGCACTTGGTCTGTGTTTGAGTTTGCAGTTGCTCGATCTTAGCAGCAATGAGCTGACAGGAAGCATACCGCTGGAACTGGGCAGAATTGAGGCACTTGAGATCGCTCTTAACCTCAGCTGGAACGGCCTCACTGGGCCAATTCCAGTACAGATGTCTTCTCTGAGTAAGCTGTCGATCTTGGACCTTTCGCATAACAAGCTTCAGGGAAGTCTCAGTCCACTGGCTTCCCTTGATAATCTTGTGTCCCTCAACATCTCCTATAACAACTTGTCTGGCTATCTTCCTGATACCAAGCTTTTCCGACAACTCTCGTCCAATGATCTTGCCGGAAATGAAGGCCTTTGTTCCTTGAGCCATGGCTCTTGCTTCTTGAATGCTAGTGATGGCAAAGAAATGATGGGTAAAGATGAAGACATCAGCCGTTCGTGGAAGCTGAGACTAGCAATTGCCCTGTTGATTACATTGACAGTGGCAATGGTAGTGATGGGTATATTTGCAGTTATCCGGGCCCGAAGAACGATCAAGGACGATGATGAATCGGAGTTAGGAGATTCTTGGCCGTGGCAATTCACCCCTTTCCAAAAGCTGAATTTCTCGGTGGATCAGGTGCTTAAGTGCCTAGTGGATACCAACGTGATTGGAAAAGGGTGTTCTGGGGTTGTCTATCGAGCCGACATGGATAACGGGGAAGTGATTGCCGTGAAGAAGCTGTGGCCCACGACCAAAGCCCCCACCAGTTCATTTGATGAAGAGAAAAGTGCGGTCCGTGATTCGTTCTCAGCAGAGGTGAGAACGCTCGGTTCCATCCGTCACAAGAACATCGTGAGATTCTTGGGCTGTTGCTGGAACAGAAACACTAGATTGCTCATGTATGACTATATGCCGAATGGGAGCTTGGGTAGCCTCCTGCATGAGAGGAACAGAAATTCATTGGATTGGGAACTCCGGTACCAAATACTGATCGGGGCGGCGCAAGGTCTGGCTTATTTACACCACGACTGCGTACCTCCGATCGTTCACCGTGACATCAAAGCAAATAATATCCTCATAGGCTTTGAATTTGAGCCATACATTGCCGATTTTGGCCTGGCCAAGCTTGTTGACAATGGTGATTTTGCTCGGTCCTCCAACACGGTTGCTGGCTCTTATGGATACATTGCTCCAGGTCAGCTTGTCCATTACACATGACACATTGTTCTGTTTATTGCTTTGTGTCAAAGTCTTTGTTTCTTTCCAAGCATTCAGTATTCTTTAAGCATCTGATCTGAACTTTTAAGTAAGTTTTCAAATGGCTGGCACAATAGTTTCATAGCCCTTCCAGAGCAGGGTAGCACCAAAAATCTTAACATCAATCCATTTTTGATATTGATCTGACCGCGTTGTATTTGTGACAGAGTATGGCTACATGATGAAGATAACAGAGAAGAGTGACGTATACAGCTATGGCGTAGTGGTATTGGAAGTCTTGACGGGGAAGCAACCTATCGATCCGACCATACCAGATGGCCTTCACATCGTGGATTGGGTCAGACAAAAGAGGGGGGGCATTGAATTGCTCGATCCGAACTTGCTGTCTCGGCCCGAATCTGAAGTGGAAGAGATGAGGCAAGTGTTAGGCATTGCGATGCTCTGCGTAAGTCCGTCCCCCGATGAGAGGCCGACCATGAAGGACGTTGCTGCAATGCTCAAGGAGATGAAACACGAAAGAGAGGAGTTTGCCAAGGTTGATGTTCTCCTTAAGGGTTATCAGGAGTCTGAAAATCAAGGAAACAGAAAGAACAATTGTGTCCCGGCGACCTCGTCCTCTAAGCTGACGAGCTTGTACCTGAAGAGCAATAACACAAGCTTCTCAGCTTCGTCACTGCTCTACTCGTCCTCGCAATCCAATGCCGGGTTCAAGTAATGTGATGGTTGAGGCAAGAGAGGTTGGGTCATCTTTCATCAGTTGCTCTAGAATTTTCTACATGTTTGTTTGTTTGTCTTATGTAAAGAAAAGAAGTGTCATTTGTTGGAAGAAGATGCATAAGAATTGAAGTGCTAAGAGTCGATCGAGTTGGCATTTTGGTGTTTCATCACATGCAGAGTAACCAATTCACTTGATTTGGTCCCTGAAAACAAATTTGCATCGAAAAGTTTCTGAAACATAAACTCACAGATAATCAATCAAATTTGGCCAATTATCAATCATATAGAGTCTATAGACCTTACTTTAGCAAATCTTTAGTTAGTATCGACCAGGAAAGTGTTGCAGGCTTACCCAGAAAAAAATAATTGCAGTCATAGAAAAAGAAGCTACAGAATTATATCCTTTAACAGCTGTGACCAACTGCTGAAAAGGAAAGTTGATGCAATAAAAGAATCTACTGAGAGGATCAGAGGGAAAAGCCTCCGCAAGACGATTAAAGAGGGGAACTGATTTGATGTTTAAATTTTGTGTTCTGGCCCTGAAATTGAGTCAGTGGGCTCACTTGTGATGTGTGCAAATGTTCAACTTTTCATTGCTGTTGTTTAATTTATTCATCTATTTATTTGCTCTTGCTTCGTTCACAAGTTGGTACGAGAGAATTGAATATTGACCGACTTGTGTGAGAACCTTTCCTGCATTTTGACTGCCATTCTGCTTTTCCCTGCCACTCCTTTTGGTTCCAAAAAGGAAAAAGATGATCTGGGGCTCGACAATGGTTTTGGATTGCAAAAAAAATAAAAATAAAAATTGGAAGTAATTAAAATGACTTAACATTTCAGACAAATCTTTCTTCAGTTTGACTACTAAAATAGGGAGTAATGACACAAACAGTCTCTGAACTTTGACCTAATGTGCAATTTGCTCTATGAACTTTTAATTTGTTCAGTATAATCCCTGAACTTTAGACTAATATTTAATGTGATCTATGAACTTTTAATTTGTTTAATGTCATCCCTAAATTTTTAGTATATATTTAATTTAGTTTCTAAACTATATGAAAATGTTCAATGTAGTCCTTGAACTTGAATAAATGGAAATGATTGCATTGAATATTTTCATATAGTTCATGGACTGAATTAAATATGTACCAAAAGTTCAGAGATGATATTGATCAAATTAAAAGTTCAAGGATCATATTGAACATTAGCCTAAAGTTCAGGGACTACATTGAACAAATTAAAAGTTTAGAGATCAAATTGCACATTGAACCAAAGTTCAATGACTGTTTGTGTCATTTTCCCTAAAATAGGAGATAAAGATCTTTCCAATTTCTCTTATCTTTGATTACAATGTGAGTCGGACAATGTCTATTTTAGCCTATTAGTTATTCTCTCCGTGTCTGCATTGTTTCTCTTCAATGAACACCCTAACGTGAGAAGGCGACTAAGAACTTATTGGGTTCGGAAAAGTCCGTTATGCTTTCATTTTATTTGAGAATAAAAATGGCTCAAAGAGATGCATTTTGGTTGTTTTTAGAGCTAATGATGTGTTGGTGGATAAAGCTTTCGAAGACCAGGACCTTGGGCTCGATAGACAAAGAAGTCTATTACGATTTTTCTTAGAAGATACTCCGATGCTTTGATAAGGAAACAAATGAGGATAGAAATGATAACTTTATTATATATTCGAAAGAAGTCACAAATTTAAACGCCAATGGATTCTATTTGTGTCAACCTATCTTGATTTTTTTCTAACCACCTGGGATGCTTGAGTGATCCGGGTCGGAGTCAGCCCCATATGGGCTTCATTATTGGGTTGGTCTCCATGGGCTTTCTCAAGTTGGTTGTTTTGGGCTTATTACCACTTTTCCTTAATTAACATGTCCAAGACGGAAAATAAGGACATTAGAGGTGCTATAACTTTCGTGCGGCACTTACTTGAGTGCCATAATTTTTTTTTGCTCACTTGAGTGTCATATCGGAGTAAAATAGATCATTTGAGTGCTATTTCCGGCAAATCGTCCTATGTGGATTTTTTATTTAATTTTTCATATCTACGTAGAAATTTTTAAAAATAAAAGGATGAATTTATTGCCACGTCATGTCACATAAAAGAGGAGAGAAAGACATGAAGGGAGAAAAAAAAAGAAAAAAAAAACTTAGGGAGAGAGAGAGAGGGGTTGCTATGGCCACTCAAGCTTTAAGATTCAACCGGTCATGGCCGCTGGAGTTTCAAGCCATGATGGCCATTGCGAGTGAAACAAAGATGGGGGATGTCAAAAGCCAGAGGTCAGAGGGAACGATTTCTCGCCAACAAACAGTCGATCAGCTGCTCCCCCATTTTCTGCAACTGGGCAAAGGTGTTCCGCCATGAGCTTGAAGCTCGATTAGCCATAGCAACTGAGAGCTAAAGCTTGGGAGAAAGAATGGAGGGAAGGCTATCTGCATCTCTTGACCTCCCATTTTCGCACCTCAATCTCCACCCGATTCCATCCAAATTCACGAGCCTCTTCACTCACTTCAATTCCCTCATTTTGCCTCTGCCCTCGAGACCCCCAAGACCTGTGCACATCTTGCCGCCGGCTTCAATTTCTCCTCCACAACCATCTCTCTTGAAAACCCTAATTCCCCTCCTAATTACTTAAAATCGATCAAATCCTACTCAAGAAACAGCCCCAAAGTGCAATCCCTCATTAAGAACCTCTCCATCTTTAAGCGAGCTTTGATTGGTGCTACCGGAGGCAAGATTGCCGGCGCGTTCACTTGCGTGTGCTTGCGCCCACTTGACACCATCAAACCAAGCTCCAGATGAAGGGTGACTCAGAACTATACAAGAACACATTCGATAAGTATGATAAGTGGAGCGAGGAGGAAGTCTTTAGTGGTGAGGCATGTAGCAGAGCCCTCGCCGGATTTGGGCTTGACTAGCCAAAATTCCTAAGTGCTACAGTATCCTAATGTTGCGTTGCGCTTTTGGGGGTTTTATCGGGATTTGCGCGCTAAGGAGGTATTTCCATATAAGGGTCTATCCTAGATCATACCTCACATGACAGTGGAAGATAATTTCTAAATTTGTGATTTTTGGAGTCGCCACTAGTCATTATTAATAGGTAGACTAGAAACCTAATCGAGGAACGGGAGAATACCCCGATCCTACGAACCAGAGATTCTGAGTACGGGGATTTGATTACATTATTGATCCCAAATTGAGATCCCTAACGCCTTTTCGGTACCTGTTTTGCCCCGAACTTTCACGGGCTCACGAAATCCCTCAATGGTCGATCATTGAATGCGACGTCCTAGGTATGTCGCCGACTCACCCAAACATCAGAGATTAGGCACGTGCGGAAACAAAATGAAACAACCCAGACAATTAATAATGACGAAGGGGTAGTAATAGCACAAATCAATACTTGCAATTCATACACTTGGCAGATACATATAACGTTCACAAAAGATAACTGCTAGCTAGGCCACAAACAACAGAACCACTTTCATCAAAAGAGAATGTGGTTCGTAAACTTAACTACTCTACAAAAAGGGCATCAAAATACAGGGTACTTAACTCGTCGTCGATCCCCGAGATTATCCTTACAGAGTCTCCAATCAATCACGATCGCAGATCTGAAATGGTTTGATTAAACAACCATGAGAACACTTCTCAATAAGCAGACACTCTAAACCCCACGTAGGCCAATGCGTACCCAGATGAGTCTAAACATGCAATCTAACTATCCACATAACAAATTTCACATAATGTACTTACCTTGCCTCAAATCACACGCCGACTTTACACATTAGTCAAATCATGGTAATTCAATAATATCCCGAGAATATAACACAATCACTCGAGCGCCATCCACACTTGCACTCAACCAATCCAACCAAACATCCACACGTACATTCAACCAATTCAACCAAACATCCACATATTCATCCAGCCAATCCAAGCACTCACATTACGCACACGTGTCCAACCAACTATCCACGACTCGCGTCAACACATCTCAGGTCCATTCTTACAGCCCGCGTAAATATGCCTCAGGCACAATCACATGACCTGCGTAAACGCGCCTCATGTCCATTCTCATAGCCCGCGTAAACACGCCTCAGACCCAATCACACAACCCACGTAAACACGCTTCAGGTCCATTCTTATAGCCCGCGTAAACACGCCTCAGGCTCAACATCTTCCAATGACCCATGTAAACATATCTTAGGTTTAACCTTTCTTTCACAGCCCGCATAAACACGCCTCAGGTTGGCAACCTTCCGGTCAATCCAGGCTTTGTTCAATGACCTGCGTAAACATACCTCAGGTCTAACTTTCCTTCCACAGCCCGCGTAAACATGCCTCAGGCTCAACATCCTCCAATGACTCACGTAAATACGCCTTAGGTCTATTCTCATAGTCCTCGTAAATACGCCTCAGGCTCAACATCTTCCAATGACCTGTGTAAACACGCCTCAGGTCTAACCTTTCTTTCACAACCTGCGTAAACACACCTCCCGCTGGCAGCCCTCCGGTTAATCTAGGCTTTGTCCAATGACCCGCGTAAACACGCCTCAAGTCCAATTTTCCTTTCACAGCCCGCGTAAACATGCCTTGGGCTTAGCATCCTCTAATGACCCGTGTAAATATGCCTCAGGTCTTTTCTTACCTTTCTCGCCACACCCGCGTAACCATGCCTCAGGTTGGCAGCCCTCTGATCAATCTGGGCTTTTCAAGCAAACACATACGCCACTTAATTTAATCAATTTCATATCTTTCACATAATCAAATATCACACAACCATTTTCAAATGACCACGACACAATTCGCCACACTTACGCCAAAGAGGCCACAGTTCCACCAAATAACAGTCACACCCGCACACTCACAAATAGTCAATCAAGGTTAGCCATTACTCATCATCAAATCATCATATGAACACACAATATCAAGCATTGAATCAGTCCATAATTCGAATAACCACCAGCCACACTTAACTCGCCACACTGATACAATAAGGTCCACATTTTACTCAAAAACTTGTCCGATATTAGTCCCCCGGACTAGCTAACGTCCCAGCTAGTGACAACCCCTAACTCGGCCCTAAAAACCAGCTAACAACTCGCCCAATGATGGCCCCAAATCCACCTCTAAATCAGTCACATATAAACTACACGAACAATCGCCAAGTCGGACATTGAATCTTACACGAATAATCAGTAAACTTTACATAATTTCCAGCATTATATGACCCCCAAACTAGCCCTAAAATCAGCAATAAACCACCTCGATTCAGCCTACGTTCGAACACAATCACCCATCCCAAACTCACCACCATTTTCTTCACTAAACCGCACCAAAACAACCACCAAATCCACACCAAACAGCCCATAGCAGCCACCATTTCCACTCCAAATGACCCCTAAACAAGTCTATTGATACCCAAAGTCCTAGACAAGATTTAGGGTGTCGCTTACCTCGACTTGAGCAAGGAAAACAGAGTGGGGCAGCGGAGAAATCGTTTGGACAGCCGCATCGGCGGCGATCGGTGAGGCTCTCGGCCACGGCCGGGCGACAGCGGCAACAAAGGAGCTCTAGCTGAGGCGGCAATAGGGGCGAGCAGTGGCCTCGTTGGAACAGTAGCAGCTCCGACGGCAGTTAAGCAGTGATGGTAATGCTGCAACGGCGAGCGGCTGGGGGGAAAAACAGAAGCAGCCACGTCGGAGGCGGGATGAGCAATGAACGGCGATTTGGACGGAACGAAAGCAGCCATGTCGCCAGGACAACAGCAGCTCCGGCGTTCGAGCGGCGGCTTACGGCAGTGACGGTTAAAGCAGGGACAGAGAGGGAACAGAGGAAGGGGAGGGCGGAACAGGGGACAGGGCGATAAAAGGTCTCACCAGAATAGTAGTGGCACCAGTGGTTAAGGGGGAAGCTGGGTGGCGGCAGCGATCTGGCAAGGGTGGCGGTGGCCAGTAGCGACGGCGGCGACCAATCGGTTGGGCGTGCGATGGCTGATGGGTGAAACAGGGGAAGGGGAAGGAGAGGCGATCGCAGTGGTGATGGCGTGACCAGTGGCGGTGCAGCAAGCTGTGGTGCCAAGCGACGGTCGGGTGGTGGGTAGCAAGAAGCAGGAAGCAGAAGCTGGGTTTGAACAGGGGGAGATAGCAATGACGTGAGCGACTGGTAGGTGACCGGTGAGCGGTGGCTTCGGCAGGCGATCGGCGGTGCCGAGCGACGGCGGCGGGCTCAGCCAGAAGGGAAGCAGGGTAGCGGCAGTGAAAGGGAAGGAGGAAGAAGAAGAAGAGAAGAAAAAAGAAAGAAGAAAAGAAAATAAAGAAAGGGAAGAGAGAGAGAGGAGTGGATGGGTCTGCATGGGGAAGAGGAGGGGACAGATGTGCGTAGAGGGGAGGTGACCGGGGGGAGAGAGAGAGAGACAAAAGTCAATTATCGCACTCAAGTGCGATCCAACGGCTTGCATTCAAATCCGAAATTAATCCGACGGTCTACGAAAAACCCTAATTAATAATTTATGGAAAAGGGTCAAAAGAAAATAACTAAAACGCACTACGAGGGAGTAGGGGTGAGCATGGTTCGGGTTGGGCCGATCCACCCCTTAACCGTAGGACCAACCCGTACAGTGTTGGTCCTTAATTTTTGAGACCGAGGACCGACCCTATTGAGCCTAGGACTGAGGACCGGATCGACCCAATGGGTTCGGTCCGATCCAGGGTCAACCCGGGATCAATCGATAATTTTTTTATTTTATTTTTTGTACCAGGTTTAACTCGGGACCAACCGACCCAATAGGTCTGGACCGGACTGAGCGCGGCGAGTGGCGAGCGATAAATGGCTAGTAGTGAGCGGGACGAGCCCTTTCAATAACAAAACTGCAACCCACAAGATGCAAGAAAATTCACAGAAAGACCAGCATTTTCACGATCAAATTACTAGCAAATGTCAACAAAGGGAACATGCAATATGGTCTTTAACGCCCACAAAGTTCACAACTTCACAAGCTTCACATCAAATACATCCGTAACTTATATTATATATTACACATGGGAGTTTGCCACAAGTTCACAATAGTCAGTAAGCAAACACAACAACTTTCCTATTCTTAATAATCAAAAGAGCAAGCAACTTATTAAGCTTTGAGAGCTCTTTTGCTTCAAGTTCCAACATCCTGAAAACAAAATAATAAGTATAGATGAAACAAGTCTGAAATAATAGTGTTTACGATTTACAGACACTTTGTATTGAAGAATATGAACTTACGCATGAATAAAAGCAGCAAACAACTTCTCAGGCTTTGAGTGCTCTAAAACTCCAAGTTCCAACCTCCTGAAAACAAAACAACAATACGTATAGATGCAGATGATCATACAACATTAGTTATAAATTAGAACTAAAAATTGAAATCAAACAATTATTAAAAAATCTCACCACATATATTCCTTTCGCTTTAACTTGTAAACTCTATGTACTGTTAATCTCCACGTTAACATGATCCATATCTAATAAAAAGAAGATATTAAATAAAGCATTCACTATTAGATATACAAAATAATTACAAGATGAAAAGATATGGCCTTACCCAACTCAAACTTTTCCGCATTCTCGATACACTCTTCAACATTAATCGGCTCGATAACCGCTCTCAATCAATCTGAAGTGCAAATCAACGCTTCCAAGACTCTAGGAGTCAAAGAACTTCTAAAGTCATCAAGCACACGACCATATGTACTGAAGGTAGACTCTGAAGCAGCAGTAGTTACAGGAACAGACAAAATATCTCGAGCCATCAAAGATAGAATTTTAAACTTTTGATCGGTCATGCTTCACCGTATCAAAATGTCAAGATCGCGGGCCTCTTCAAGTTCAACTTTAAGATACCGATCGAGTTCAGATAATTTGCCTTCAGACTTCTTTTTCTCCTCATTAAGAAAGGCTTCATATGATGGCTCTTGCACGTAGAAATCCAAACCGTAATCTTCCCCTTCATTTCCCTTATCACAATAAGGATCGCAACTACTACCGGCACTAGCAGAACTCAAAAGTTGACCACCCAATTTCTTATCACAAGACCCAAGAGAAGATTTCTCATAAAATTTAAACAAACATTCCATGGCAAACTTCACCTTGTCAAACATCTCATCAATTATTGCAATATCATCATAAAAGAGTCTACAACAATACCTCACATAATTCATTTTTTTTCTAGGATCCATTGCTACAGCAATCAACACCATCATATTCATTTTTTCAAAACTCCCATAGTATTTGTCAAACTTATCTTTCATTTTCGCACCCATAACTCTCATCCTAGGATCGAAAGCCTTTGCCGCTTCTTTCACTTAATCGAATAAAGAAGCTATTCCCTCAAAATAATCATTTGAAGTGATATACAAAGTCCCAGACATCTTGTTAGTGGCATCATAAAACTTCTTCAAAAATTTGCAAAGAATAATGACATTTTCCCAATCAATACTAGTTGGAGTATCGGAGCTAAGCTCAGTTGAGAAAGAAATATCTTCTTCATCCATCCTTTCAAAAGCTTTTCTTAGCTTTATGGCAGTATCTAACATTAGGTAAGTGGAGTTCTACCTAGTGGAGACATCAAGACAAACTGAACCCTTATAAGTGATCCTTGTTTTCACAATGCAATCTTGAAATTCTTTAGCTCTCATGGGAGAACTTCTCACATACCTAACAATGTTACGAATACGTGCAATAGAATCGCGTATCTCAACTAAGCCATCCCTCACATTCAAGTTTAATATATGAGCCGTGCACCTTATGTGTAAAACTTCACCATCTAAGATAAAAAATTTATCTCTTGCAAACTTTTCTTTCAAATAATCAATGGCAACATCATTTGAACTAGCATTATCCACAGTGATTGTTGACACTTTTTTCTTTATTCCCCACTCGTAAATGCATTTCTCAACCATTTTCTTAATAACCCTACCCTTGTGACTAGGTAACACCACAAAATTGATGATTCTTTTGTTCAATTTTTAGTTTTCATCAATAAAATGTGCGATGAGACATAAATAGTTCAAATTCTGTAGGGAACTCCATGTATCGGTCGTGAGTGCGATTCTAGAATTAAACTTATGAAAGGAAGCCTTCAAACTCTTTTTTTCACAAAAATACAACTTCATACAATCTCTAGTCATCGTAAATCGCAACACATGCTTGAAGAGAGGCTGTAATTAATTGGTATAATCACGAAATTCAACATGTTCAACCATCGAAAATGGTTGTTCATCAATTATAATCATTCGAACTAGCATTTCCCTACATTTCTTGTAACGTCCTGAATTCGTCCACTTCCGGGATTAATAAAATAGATGATTATTTCTCATTTCGTTTTAGTGAGTCTTGTCGGGAACTGATCATTCTCGGGATACTAACCAATATGGAATGGCTAACTAGGAAAATAGTGTGTGGACCCAAGAACTTGATCGTGAATCGAGTCCGATTCCGAGAAGTGACGAGGGAATATTTTGTACCAATGTGGGCCGATCTAAGGAGAGTGACGGATTCAGTTTGGCCAACGACGTACGATCGGATCGCGAGTGATTCCGCATGATCAAGAACGCGTGTGGCGAACAACCCCGAACTTACTCTAAACGATTGTGACCCCCGAAACTAGTGATAAATCCTTGTGCTCTCTGGAAAATCGAGATCGTCACGACTCGAGTAACTCTAGGTTGATATGCGTAACCCCTAAACAGCCGCCCGTTAGTGAGAGACGCTAAAACTGCAAATTGAGCGAAATTAATCGTGGAATTGAGTTCGGACTTCGATGCCGAATTTCGTGGGCGTACGCGACTAATTTTGCAAGGACAACTGTTGACATCTAAATTTCGACGCATCATTTAGTGGTTAATTGCATAAAAATCAGGGATCGATCTCGGTCCCTAGAAAAAATTAATTAATTAATTAGTTAAAACTGCATATAAATTTTAGGAGCATTTATAGTAATAGGCTCACATAATAGCATTTGCATTAAATCAATGGCGAATGGACTTAGTTAAAAGCCCACGAATAGAAATTTTCGCCAAACTCGTTCATTATCATAGGTGGAATTTTCGCACGTGAGATATGAAGAATTTTCGGAATATATGCATGATTCTCGATCAATATATTTTTGGTTGGGCATTTGTGTAGAAGTATCTTTCATGATTTCCTGAAGATGTCCACGATTTCATAGACTTTGATTTTTGGATATTTATGGAAATATGCAATATATCTTTCTCAAAATAAGAAAGAATATGCTGCCCAGAAGACCTCCTTGCGCCCATAATTGGAAAGAGAATATTTAAATTAGGTTGGGGGAAGGTCTCGGTCAAAGAAATAAAAGGGAGGGGGGAGCTTCGTTGATAAAGGGGGGACACACACACGACCATAGAAAAAAAACGAGAGAGAAGAGAAGAGAGGACTCGGTCAACAGAGGGGGGCTTCGTGAAAAAGAAAGGAGGACACGAGAAACACAGAGGGACGTCACAAAAGAAAGCAAGAGAGAAGAGAGTTTTGTCCAGCAAGTGATCGGCGTGAATCTGGCGCTGATCCGATCTTCACTCTCGTCCTTCGAAGTCCTTGGAGCATCGTCGATGAGCCTTGAAGGAATTTGGCTGCTGCTGCGCTGATCCGATCCTCACTCTCATCCTTCGGAGTCCTCGGAGCATCCTCGACGAGCCTTCGCGTGAGTTTTGTTGCTGCAGCTTCGAGAAAGACCTGCAGAGGAGAAGCCCATCCATCCGTCCAACCATCCGCGGCCTTCCATTTTGTGAAGTCAATCATTAGCCCAAAGCAGGGGGCACCCAATTCACTTCACACATTGAGAGAAAAGAAAGCTCAAAAGGAGGAAGTCCCTTCGCGGCCGCCGTTCGTGTCCCTTTTGTGCCAGACTTTCACGCTGCGAACTGTAGCGGCTCAACCTCACTCCCTAGCACTCTCGACAGTCTACCCACCACATTCGTCGGTCCGTTTGCCGTTCGTCCCATCCGCAATCCCGATCCGCCGGCGGTTCGAATTTGGAAAGTTATTTGCACATTTAGGTAAAAATCTCATCCGAATCAATTTAGATATTTTATTGCATATTTTGCGCTTCTTGTTACCTAACTTTGCATATTTGAGTGATCAGAGCATTATCTAACTAGGATTTTATTGCCTCGCTTAATTTCAAAATTGCGATTTAATTGAATATGCTTTGGAATCTTGGATGTGTATTACTTGTCAAACTTGGATAGAATTTGAAAATTTCAAAATCTTTTGAATATATCCAAGATACTTGAGATATCTAAATTTTTTCAAGATGTGATCGATTAGGAAAATTTCCTAATCCGCAACCGTACACGTGGAAATAAATCTATCTATCAGGCTTTAGATAGAGTTATTTCCATAGCGAGTATTTCGAATTTTAGGATCGATCTATCATGCTTCAGATCGAAACTTAATTTGAAAGATTTAGCGGTTATTTTTTTTACGTGATTTTAATTTCGAATTTCGATAAAAAAATACCAAAAAGATTACTCTGTAATAGGTTAATTTCTTTAGTTTAAAATTGCATGTTTAGATAATTGGCATTTTTAATTCCGAATTTCATTAAAAAAATACAAAAAAATAATATGCCCATATTAGAAATAGGTCACGTAGTCGCATGACATATAGTTTGCATGTTAGGTTGCATTAATTGCATGTCAATTTTTGCACGTCATTATATATAGGTTAGCTTTCATTTAAATAAGTGAAAATAAAAAATTTCTGCACCTTTGAACTCTAAGTTAGGATTTATCAAAATTGTCAAATTGAGTATTTTTTTTGAAATTGGTACCGAAAGGGCGTTAGGGAATCTAGCGTAACCAAGTCCCCAAATCTATAATTTCTGGTTCGCAAAAATAAAATAGCACTCCCGCTATTTTATTTAGGTTTCTAATCAACCTACCTTAAATGATTAGTGGCGACTCCCATTGAAAATATTTGCATGCTCACAATTAGACCTAAGTTGCGATTTGGTAGAGTTTGGGAGAACTCGAGCTAGGTTAGTCAATTTAATTGATCTAGTAATCCATTAGCCTAAGATCCGAAAACGTCGATTTTTTTTAGGTTGTGACAACAACGTCGTATAAGTGTGGCCACTCATATTTGGGATCAATAGAGTCAAAAATTGAAAATTTGACCCGAGACCGGAAAATTACGATTTTGCCCCTAGGCCTAATTGTGGTGTTCTAAATTTTGGGGAATATTTTGGGATTTAATTTATGGTCTAATCAACCCCAATAATTCAGAATTTCATGGACAAGATTGCCCATTCATTATTGGACTTAGATTAACCTCAACCCTTGGATTAGGGGCAAGATGGTCTTTATTGAGAAGTTAGTCAACCACCTCCACTAGCCAATGTGTATATCTCTCTTTCTCTCTCTCTCTCTCCTCCTATTTTCCCCCCATCACCAGCCAGCACCCTCTCCTCTCTCTCCCTCTCCAGTGAGCTCTCTTTCTTCCTCTCCTTGCTTGGCAACGTGAAGCCACTCGCCGGAGAGCCGCCGCTGCCGCTCATCGGTGCTGCCGTCCCACGCCCCACCATCACCATCACCATCCCGTCCCCCTCTCCTCTCCCTCTAGCCGTGTCTCTCTCCCTCTCTAGGTGTGGGACCGCCTAGATCGCCGCCGCCGCCGCCGCTCGCGCTGTTCGCCGGGCCGCCTGTCGCCGCCGTGGAATCAGCTCAACCCGCCCATTTTCCCCACCTGTCCAGCTTAGTTGGGAGCTTAGGAATCCAAGTGAGTACAACCCTAAATCCTAATTAGGCTAATTTACATTTCTAGATGAGTTTAGGGGTTAACTACGGTAATTTAGGGGTTAGCTTGTGGAGTATGTTAGGGGGCTAATTTGGTGGATTAGTGTGATAATTTAATTGTGGTTTAGTGGCTCATAATGTTCTGTATGTTGGCTGAGCATAGGCGCCTTGATTTGGGCATAATTGTGAAGTTGGCGGGTGTAATTTGTGGACCGAGTGGTGGCTATTTTCATGGCGATTTTTGTGGTCTAATGGGATGATTTAGAAGTGATTTGATGGCCTAAGATGGACTGTTCATGGCTGATTTGGTATCGGGTCGATTCGAGCCATAATTGGTTTATCGAAGTTTTAGGGTGAATTGCTTAGGGAACGGTGATCGGCCCGTGAGGATGCTAAGTTAATCATGGCTTGAGAGTGACTGTGCAATGCTCTATGATGTGCTTGGCGTGGCCAATTTATGAGATGCTTGGTAGGCTATTGGCGTGTGTAGTTTTGATGTCTAATTGCATGAATTTGGGTGCTAAACTATATGTTGTGCCTGATTTGGATTGGTTGGTTCATTGGGCATATTGAAATGTGAATTGAGCATGTTGTGGTGTTATTTGAATAAATAGCCAAATCATATTGAGTGCCCAGTGTGAATTTCACGAATGCCAAGTGTGGATATAATGGCCATGAACGTGCATATTGAGTATGGGCATAACATGAGCATTATGTGTGTGTGCACAAAAGGCATGAGCATGTGATCACCTAATCGCCCTGATACGTTTTACGTGGGGTTCAGATAATAACTGATGTATGTGAATGTGTGATCACATAAAGCCCTGATACGTTTTATGTGGGGTATTGAACCCGTCCTGAGACGTGTTACGCGGGACGATACCCGGACTACCGAAAGATGACCAACCACATGTGTTTTACGCGGATTATGTGTCATGAGCCTGATGCGTTTTACGCGGGTCAGAGATCGATCTCGAAGTGATGGACCTGATGTGTTTTATGCGGGTCGGACCTGATACGTTTTACACGGGTCGGAGGAGAATTGGTAAATGGCAAGTATGTAAGAGTGCAAGTGTGCGAAAGTGCATTGATGAGACATGAGCATGAGTATGAGCACGAGCATATACATGACATGCGCTGTGACCAAATGATGTGTACATGTCCCACGATCGGGTTCTGTGTTATTATTGTGATTTGTAATTGCCTAACCTGCAGGGCCAAGTAAGTATTGGATTTGGGCCCGAGGGCCCAATTCATTTATATTCTAGATTGTGTGTTATTTAGTGCTTGTCAGGAGGTGCATGTTAGCCTAGTTTAGGTTCAGAGGGCCTATTCGCTAAGATTTATTCTCATTATTGTATAAACCAAACTTTTCAGACCCCCGGCCTTGAGATGTCCACAGTGCCTATTCGTTTTGGGTTCCCTTACCGGATAGACCGGGAGAAGACGGTGTACCCCGCATGAAACATAGATTTTTATGTTAGAGACCTTACAACAGTTTGGGTTGATGCGGGAGAACAGCTGGACCAGGCCCATATGTACATAGGGTGGTGTATCAGGGATCTTACCGGGACTTACGGACCCCTTCGATCTTTTGAGGTCCCGTAGCGAGTTAGGGGATGTTGACCCTCAGTGTCCCGATGGAGACTTGGTGAGTCCTGACCGTGCGTCCGAGGGGAGCTCTAGTGCCGACTTAGGGCATGGGCTGGAGGTTTGGGAGATGGACGAATCAGAGCAGATGGAGGAGGAGCTGGAGGATGGGCACGCAGACCCGGAGTCGATGGATTCAGAGGATGAGCCAAAGTCGATGGAGTAAGATCTCGAGCTGGAGGCAGCCCCAGAGGAGGATGGTTCGGACGAAGGGTCATTCGGGATCGATACAGAGTTGGAGTCCATGGAGTCCGAGTCGGAGTCGTCAGAGAGTTCTTCCGACTCGTCGAGCTTTGACCCAGACTGGGAGCCCTAGAGTAGACCTTAGACCCTAATTAGGTCGGGGCGGTACCTTTTTGATCAGGGCCCACCTAGTTCTAGTACCCTGACTGCCCAGGTCACTTACCCCTTTTTGTCGGTAGTGGCTATTGACCCGCTTTTGATTTTTGAGCGTAAGCTGTATGTGAATATTGTATATGTTCTCCCTGTCAATGCAAGTGTATATTTGTTCATGTTGGTTGTTGTGTGGCTATCCTTGGTTATGTAGTTTTAAATTGTTCGGGTGTCGTATTGCTTCCGCATGTGCCTTGTACTCTGTTCAGGCGTTGGGTCGGCGACACGTCCTGGGACGTCGCACTGCATCGACCTCTGAGGGATGATCGCGTGCTCGTAGGGTTCGGGGCGTGACATTTCTCCTGATTAAACTTCCATGTCGTTAAAAAACTAGCACTTCCAATACTAGTATTTCCCCATATCATTTGATTCCCATATACTGTATGTGATGCAAACAATTTTTGCTTCTTATCTATATTGCGAGGATACTTAGGGCACTTTCTCAAATGTTTCAACATAGTTGAAGTGCCATTATTAACATGGTACAAATACTTGGTCCCACAATAATTGCAAAACATTTCAAATTTCCCGTTCGCGTCAGTTTTGCCTTTACGAAAATGAAGCCAAGCTACTGATTTTCGCTTACTAGACTGAGGACAAGAACCGGATACCTTATCTATATTGGATGCCTCTTCAAAGTCATCTTCCCCTCTTCCATGTTTTAGTGATTCTGATTCAGTTATTGGTGTTATCTCATCATAGGATTTCTCTACTTCCATTAATATGTTAATAGATCATCTGCTCAAATCAAGCAACATGTCATTAACGGATAAGATTTAAGGTCATCAAGATATTCAAAACTAAAGCCAGAAAACCCATCTAAACGACTCCGAAACGCAAAAAAACGACGTCGATCACGGCATAGCCGTGACAAAACTTATCATGACGGGTAGGCTTGATGGGTCTTGTTAAGCCTCCCAACCAGGCTTGAAGGTGAAAAAACATTGCGACCATATAAGAAATCTCAAGCACTTATTAACTGAATACTTCACAAAAAAAAAGAAATTTACCAACATAACAAACTTAATCGAACATAAAATACCAAGAAAACCAATTCTAGAACACCGGCAGCTTGAACATACTAGTGACTGGTAAAAGAAAGCATCTTTTTGGGCATGGATGTTCCAAAATTTTGCCTTAAAGTTCTACCATCATGTTAACAAAACTGAGAATCACTCGTGAGATAGGAGAGCATGGCTCATAATCAAGGCAAGCATTTATAAAACTGCACAAGTACCAAAATGTTTTTCTTTTTTATTCAACAAGCTTGATGCAATTTAGCAGTTTGCTATTGTACACAAAACCAAACTTTCAGAAGGGTTCAAAACAAACCTACAAGATGCAAATCACCAAAAGAATATCGGCGTAAGAACAAGCTAATCTCACTTGTGTTCTCTGTTCGATTCTCTAGTCTTTTTTTCTACTGTTGGGATTTATACAGCAAGTCTAAGAAGAAGATCTCTTAATCACTGGCTTCATCTACTTATCCTCTTCCAGGGAAATCATTCCGAAGTGCGAAGGATCCTCTAGCATCATCTTCGCTACCAAATATCCTGCTATAGACCATGTTTGGTACTTTCTTGCTTGCTTGCCAACATATCTACCCGTTTTACCATCATAAAATAGAGATGCTACTGAAGACCCATCTAAGTGCATCATTTTGTAAATGATTTTTAATGGGTAGTTTCTCCAACTAAACTACCCATTTACAACCCACTACACAGAGCAGCAAATGTAGAGGAAAAATTGGCGAATTTGACCAACCCATGTCTAGAATTGCATGAAACAGAGATGCTACTGAAGCACCGAAACATGCGAAAGAGGAATTCACACGAAATAGAGATGCGACTGAAAGACGCGAAAGAGGAATTCATGCAGCATAACATCCAAAGCCCAGCAAAGTGCGTGGGTTTCTTCGCACACATACACCCCCATATTCAGGCAAAACAAAGCCACACCCCATAGAAAATCGAGAGAGCAGCAAATGCAAAGGACAACTGGCTAAAGAGAGATAGCGAGAGAGCAGACTTGGTAGTCACAGTGGAAGAGACGGAGACGGATACCAGCGGACCCGACAGAGACGGAGACCGGGCAATGAAGACGGAGACGATGAGAGTTCGAGAGGAGAGAGTATCGGAGATTGAGACTTGAGAGGCGCCGACCAAGAGTGACTGAGTGAGCTTGTGTTGTGAGAGAGTATCCTGATTTATTTTGAATTTTTTAAATTAAAAATTAAAAATATTATATTATATATATTATACCGGTCTGGTCCGGATGGGCGGGTGGGCAGTTTCACACCCGGAACCGGGAATCGGACCGATACCCACTGGTTCCAAAAAATTGGAACAGGGAACTGGACCGAAACCCTTAGAACCCACCGGTCCTAGTCCGGTTCCGGGCGATCTTGGGCGGGTTGGGCGGGTACCGGGTTTTTTGCACACCCCTACGAGGGAGGTCTACTAGTCTAAATCCGCACCTGGTCAAAATTTCACTTTTCACATATTCCGAGCAATATCGAGATTGGCCATAATAATGTCGACATCGTCCAATTAAATTTATCCCAAAATTGTAAGAAATTCGACACCAAAGTTCAGGCTCTAAATAATGGCCAAATTCGATCAAGTGTGATTCTAACGAAATCTCTAAATAATAATCCGAGAGTGATCAGTTCCGGGCGAGACTTTATTATAAGCGCACTGACGAAATACCCATTTTATAAATCTCAAAAATGGGCCGAAATTCGGAATGTCATAGTATCTAAGAACGATATGATGTTTAATGTGTCATGCGAATTTCTGAGGTTTACCCACTAATCCTATCCGTTCTAATAGCAGGAAGGACCAAACAAGTATTTAATGCACAATCAAAATCATTCAAGTCAATCAATCCTAAGTAATCTCTAAAATGAAAATCAATCAAAATGACCCAAACCCTAATGAAGCTCTAACAGCTTGTTCATTTCATGATTTACACATTTTTAGGGATTTAGGGTTTTTTAGGGGTTATAACCCCTGAATTTGGGATTTTCTAAAAATACCACTTGGGAACTTCCGAAAATTCGAATTTCGCTTTTTGGGGCTAGCCACGATGATTTTGAATCATTCTGTGGATTTTCAAAATTTTTGATTTTTTTAAATTTTTTTAGGAAAAATTTATTAATCGAGAATTGATTTTTTTATGGTTTTCTGAAAATTTTTATGAATTTTCCAAAATTTTCAATTTTTTATTTTTCTGAATTTTTATATTTTATATTTTCTATTTTCTGAATTTTCTGAATTTTTATGAATTTTCTGAATTTTTTTTTCAAAATTTTCCAAAATTTTCAAATTTTAATGAATTTTCTGAAATTTTTGAATTTTTATGAATTTAGAATTTTTTTTTATTTTTTTCTCTTTTTTTTTTTAAATTTTCCCGCTGGGGAGCGAACCAAACCCGGACGGGTTCGACTCGGTTCGGCTTGGCCGAACTAGATGTTGCCTGCGCCGGTCACCGGTCACCCTCTCCCGCGGGTATAGTCCCCAAAACGGCACCGTTTTTGAGTTTATTTATTGTGGCATTTCCCCGAACATCTAGTGTGCACTGTTCTGAGTTCGACGTTTCAAGGCCACCGGTTTGAGCTCGTCGCCGACGAGCCTTCGACGACCTTTTGACCATTCCAATTGAACCACGATGAAGTCCATTTTACCTTCTACTAAACTAACCTAAGCATCCTACCGTCGGACCTTCGCCGACCAATGAAAAACCGGTCGGAAAAGGTCAATCCACCATTATTCCTGACCTAACATTACCAAGAGCCCCAAATTCCTATTTTACTCGCCCTAGTCGTCTACATCGATTAAAACAAGCACAAAAACATCAAACAAGGTTAGAAAAGGCTAACTTGGTTGGCCTGTGGCATCGGCGACGCTCCGGCGAGGTTTTGGAACTTTCGGCGAAATATAACAATTATGGCCGACTTGGTTTGAATGCATTTCCCATCATTTATAACACAAACAAGCATACAAAAGGATGATCAGAGCAAGTTTTAGGCATCAAAAAGACAAAATTAGAAGGAAATATGCATGAACAAACCTAAAACCTATTCAGGAAAAATTTTTAAAAAACTGACTGCGAGCGATATTCACCTACTTCGTTCGATGACCAAATGAAATTGTCGAAGTGATCCACGCCCCAAGGGTTGTTCCTTGACACTTATACTTCCTCCCTATGGTCTTGACTTCGCCGGAACAGGTCTAGATGCGCAAGAGAATGCTTGGTTTCAGGCTTTCGCGATCAGGTTCCTTCTTATTCACCCGAGGAGGAGATCCTCCCGAAATGGTCGATTTACCTGCGCCGTTCAATTGACCGGCGCCGATCACTCGACCTGGGGATCTCCACTCCTCTCTCTTTCTAGATTTCACACTATTTCTCTCTCTTCTCCCTCTTCGGAATTTCGTCGAATGGGTTCTGTGCCCTCCTTCAGTTTTTTCTCCATTTTTGTTGATCGATTTCTTGCTAAAAAATTGTTGGAACTGAATTCCGATTGGTTGGGGTGGTTAATTGGTGCCAGCTGAACATTTTCTAGCTGGCTCAGTCGATTTCTACATGCTGAATTAATTGGAAATGATCCGTAAAGTTCTGGATTTGAGTCAGTTTCCTAGATTTTATCACGTGTTGGGTGAGTCGGGCGAAGAATATGCACTGTTCGGGTTGGGTCGGGTCGACCCGCTCGACCCGACAGTTTCAATTTTGAGTAAATACTCAAATTGGACTCAATTTCAACCGATTTTTTCAAATTAAACCCCAAAATTGGATTCCCCATCATATTCCGAACCCAAACATATAATTTTTCCCAATTTTTATTGTAATTGAGCCCAAGATTTTCGCATTTTTGTACTCATTTTAATAGGTTTTTGTTCAATTTGATGTCCTAATGACCTGATTAGGAAAAATTGAAGCCAAAATTGAATTACCCACATCTCATTAACCCTAGAAATGATGGTCTTACATTTCTACAATTTCATATTGGGCATGATTCCCAATTTGGGTTCAAAATTCTTAATTTTCAATCAAATTTTAGGGATTTTTTTTATTTTTATGTCAAATTGTACAATTGGACTAACCATTATGCAATTCAAGGTCCCAAAATCATTTGTTGTGAAGACACTATGACTTGAAAATGACTAGAAAAACTTTAATTTCATTTTTGATTCAATTCGGGTTTAATTTTGCTTAATTTTGGGAAAAACATATACTCATATGAGATTTTCTAAAATTGACAATGCATATTTATGAAATTGGATTTAAAATAAGACTAATGACTATTTTTATGGAATTTTCTAATTTCATTTACTATTTTTCTTGATTTTCTCGCCTATTTTGACTAAAAGAAATTAGGGAAAAATGCAGAAAAATGCTAAAAAAATATTTTTTGGTTTAGAAATAGGTCTCTAGGCTTGGCCAAGATTCCTAGATCTAATTTTGAAATTGTTGAAAATATGAAAAAAATGAGCAAAAAATTAGGTGTTAATAGGTGCTCCTCTTTGAAATTGAGTTAGGTGTTAATAAGTGCTCCTCTTTGAGATTGAGTTTGTTAGAAGTTGATCTTAAAGACTAGGTAACACCAGAACTCAAATTAACTCAACTAAAATGACAAATGATAGTTTCACAATAGCTGATTTAGGAATCTTGCTTTGAAAGTCAAGATCTAATCCAAAGGTTTTCTTTTGAACATGCTGCAAAAGTTCTTGATGATTGAGGGAGAGAAACTTATCTGTTTGAGAGTATCTTTTGGCTGATCATTTTCAAAGTATGAGTGAATGATGTTGACGATTATGATGGATTGAGTTGGAACTTCATGAAACATGAATACCTAGGATTCCTTATCCAAGGATTTCGATGATTTTGCCTAATGACTCATTGTCAAATAGGACTTTGAGATTTGCCTAGTGATTTCTCACCAGTAGGACTTTTGTAATAGTTTTTTGAAGCTACGGTTTACGATCACTTGTAGAGGGTCAATTCTTCAAGGCTACAAATCCGCGATCACTCAGAAGAACTATAACAAGGCTATGCTTTAGGCCTAAAAAGTCATCCAAAGCTACATGTTGTGAACACTTGGAGAGTGATAGTTCTGAAGCTACAAACCTATGAACACTTGGCAAGACTATAAAATTCACCATGAAGAGGCCATTCTATGGGTCAAAAAAGTTATTCAAGGCTACAGGTTGCGAACGCTCGGAGGGTGATAACTTCCAAGCTACAATCTTGCGATCACTCAAAAGAACTATAACGAGACCATGCTTTAGGCCCAAAAAGTCATCCAAAGCTACATGCTGCGAACACTCGGAGAGTGATGGCTCCGAAGTTACAAACCTGTGAACACTTGGCAAGACTATAAAAATCACCATGAAGAGGCCATTCTATGGGCCAAAAAAGTTATCCAAGGCTACAAGTTACAAACACTCGGAGGGTGATAGCTCCGAAGCTACAATCCTGCGATCACTTGAGAAAACTATAAAAATCACTATATTCAAAGCTGCAAAATCGCAATCACTCATGAGAATCATCACTCAGAGGCTACGAAGTGCAATTTGCTTTAGAATATCTGTTTTGCCTAGTGGCTCTTCGCCTATAGGCCTTTGGATGAGGCCATGCTTTGGGCCAAAAAAGTTATCCAAGGCTATAGGTTGCGAACACTTGGAGAGTGATTGCTCCGAAGCTACAATCCTGCGATCACTTGAGAAAATTATAAAAATCAACATATTCAAAGCTGCAAAATTGCGATCACTCATGAGAATCATCACTCAGAGGCTACAAAGTGCAATTTGCTTTGGAATGTCCGTTAAAACAATGTGATTTTAAGGATAATTTCACGAAACTTTTGTATGGTTTTTTAGCTAACCAAAAACTATTTTGAAATGTGGTTTTTTAGACTACCACAAACTTTTTGAAAACTTGGTTTCTAGTTAACCAAAAACTTTTGAAACTTGGTTTTTAAAAAAACAACATTCTTCATGTCAATGCATTTTGACAATCAAATTTCCTTTTAAAAGAAGTATCATTTAGAAGAACTTCATTAGAAATGATTTGTCTCGATCTATGAATTTGGTCTTTTCTTTACCGATTGGAATAGGTATCATCTTAGAACCCTCAATCATCTCTCTTAACTAATCCTTAGGTGTTCAGAGATGTTCGCAATGTAGACAATTCGATTGATCTGATAAAGTCTTTCAAAGGACTGTAATGTCGGCTTGGTTAATGGTTATTCAAAGGATAGGTATTCCGTGACCAAGAAAATATCTTATCATTTTTCAACTCACTTCGGATCTTCAAGTTAAGAACCTACGGGATAAGATAAGACAATATTACACACACTTCTGTAAGTGATGGTGATGCCGAAGCGCGATAGAAATTAGGCTAAACAGAAGAATCGAAACGATAAGAGGAACAAACCGTTCTCTCAATTGATTAACTATCAAAATATCCAAAGTCTGCTTAATGGAAACCCTAAAACAAGCTTATATATCCCCAAACCTAGCCCTACTAGGATTAGTAAACATCAAAACGTAAAATTACGAAACTACCCTTTACTAAATTAACCCATAAAAAATACTAAAAAAAAGAAAAACCCATCTAAATGATCTGAATTGCGAAAATCCATCGTTAATCATAGCCAAAGGCTATGTATATTGATCAGCATACCGTTTCGCTTCAGCCGACCAAATTTGAGCTCAATCTGACATCGTTGACTTTAAGCCTGCCGGTTCTTTCAGTTGCATAACGGGTCCACTGGTTCTTTCAGTCGCATAACGGGTCCGCCGGTCCCCTAGGTGCATCATCCTCCCCTACTAGAGAAAGATTTGTCCTCGAATCTGCTTCATCTTCATTGTCATCAATCTCTTCAGGGTCTTCTTCCTCTTCAGTGTAGTAAGGTGACAAATCTGCTACATTAAAAGTTCTAGAAACATTGTGCTTACTCGGCAACCCGGGTGGTAACTTTTCCGGTTCGACATCAGCAAACTCCTCAAGTAAGGGCAAAACTTGGTTA
Organism: Syzygium jambos; assembly: GCA_031216235.1. NCBI lineage: Eukaryota > Viridiplantae > Streptophyta > Magnoliopsida > Myrtales > Myrtaceae > Syzygium > Syzygium jambos. Next base: position 24,263,860 of record CM062227.1, read on the forward strand.
GGAATTTCGGGACTGTCAGAATTCCGCTCCATCACCACAATGGCAAAAAGCTTAGACGCGTTCACTGCCTCTTCTAGAAATTTTGACTTGGACAACAGATTATTCTTCACTTCCTTTCTCAAATCTGAAGGACCTAGGGTAATGGTTCGACCATCCTTATTGAAGGTATAAGTATTTCTGAAACCATCATGTTGTGTCTTTCTGTCAAACTACCACGGCCTCCCAAATAAAATATGGCAAGTATCCATTGGGACTACATCACACCACACCTCATCGATGTAATTTTTTCCAATTGAAAATTGTACAAGATACCTTTTGCTCACCTTCACCTCGTTTTCTTTTCTAAACCACGACAGCTTGTATGGTTGAGGATGATCTTCTGTTTTCAACCCCAACTTTTCCACCATAGTTGTAGACACCACATTCTCGCAACTCCCACCATCTATTATCACGCTGCATACTTTTCCTCTACTAGTGCACTTAGTATGAAAAATATTATGTCTAAGCCATGATTCATCATCCGCTACAGCAACATTTAATATTCTTCTAACGACTAGAGACTCACCAGAATCAGCATAGATAATCCCTTCCTGTTCCACATCCGCATCCTCTTCTTCGCCTTCAGATTCATCATAAACTGAATCTTCATCAAAGACCGGATTATCAACAAGCGTCATAATTTGTCGGTTCGGACAATCAGCAGTAAAATGCCCGAATCCCTGACACTTGAAACACCGCTTGGCTGTAGTTCCTTCCCTGCTAGTTCTAGCGCTACTCTGCCCCTCGTTGGATGCAGGTTTAGAACTCACATCCTTAACTGTAACCGATGTTGAATTTACTGCTGATGTTCCTGCTTTTCCTTGGGATTCTTTATCTAACCACTTGGAATTACTGCCTGACCACTTAGAATTACTGCTCTTTCTTTTAAACTGCCCTTCCATCTTTAGGGCTAGTCTGCACACATCCTCATATGTCCAATACTCTGCAATTGGACAACATTAGAGATCTCATATTGCAGCCCTGCCAGATATCGTGCAATCGTCTGCTCGTCTTCCTCCGCCACATCACAACGCATCCGCAAGCGATCAAATTCTTCTGTAAATTCCTCAACTGTTTTATCACCTTGCTTGACGTTATGATACTCGATAAACACCTCTTGCCTATAATGGGAGGCAAAAATTTTTTTTACAATAACTTTTTCATCTTCTCCCAGCGATCCACCTTCGGCTTCCCCTCTCTAGCGCGTTGCTTTTTCACGTGTTCTCACCAAATCGAAGCATGTTTTTGCAGCCTAATAGCCACTAACTTCACTTTTTGCCCCTCAGTTAGGTCTTTAAGATCAAAAATCCATTCTACCGTATGCAACCAATTAATAAACTCATCAGGATGAGCCTTACCATTAAATTCGAGAATCTCGATCTTCATCCCGAAATTTTGAGAAGAGCGTTGATTTCCAGGTCGTACTCCTCGATTCCGCCCCTGGTTCAGAACCCCGAAAGGTTTTACGTCTTCCTCTTCATCATCGGATGGATCCTCAGATTCTGCTTCTTCTTCGGATTGAACGCCCAATCTCGCCTCCGCAAGTTGTCGCTCCAAATCCTGGATTCATCTTCTTTGTTCTTCAATTTCTACGTCTCGCAGATCTCTTAGACGCGATTGGTCGTCTGCTTCAGGAACGCCTCCACGCCCCCGGCCACCATGAGCCCGCCGTCTACGACTGCGATTCTGTTCAGTCATTGATTCAAGCAACCTGTGCTTTGATACCAATTGATGCCGAAGCGCGATAGAAATTAGGCTAAATAGAAGAATCGAAACAATAAGAGGAACAAACTGTTCTCTTAATTGATTAACTATCAAAATATCCAAAGTCTGCTTAAAGGAAACCCTAAAACAAGCTTATATATCCCCAAACCTAGCCCTACTAGGATTAGTAAACATCAAAACGTAAAATTACGAAACTACCCTTTACTAAATTAACCTATAAAAAAATACTAAAAAAAAAGAAAAACCCATCTAAATGATTCGAATCGCGAAAATCCATCGTTACTCATAGCCAAAGGCTATGAATATTGATCAGCACGCCGTTTCGCTTCAGCCGACCAAATTTGAGCTCAATCCGACATCGTTGACTTTAAGCCCGCCGGTTCTTCCAGTCGCATAACGGGTTCGCCGGTCCCCTAGGTGCATCAAATGGCTTCTGTCATGAAATCATATTTTCACTCTTAACACCCCAATCTGAAGAATCTTTGGGGAGAGGTTGTAATATTGATATTAGGTAAGCTCAAAAGGCTCAATTATTTTTTTGAATTCAGGGTTTTTGTGAAACTGGTGATCTTCTTGGCATCACCACCCTTTTCTTTGTCCACTGGAGATCTATTCTTATCATGAACACAAGAGTCCCCTAAATTTTCATCGAGATCTTTTCAATTACTGATTTGTTGTGACTTTTGATTTTTCCACAACTTTTACTTTTGACTTAACTTTTGTCATTCTTTCTTTTGAATGTTTTCCTTTCTTTTCTTTTGCTCATTTTTCTGGGCATTGGCCTTGCTTTTACCAGGCACACTGCTTTTTCATGCACCTGACTTTTTTTGCATCTTCTTTAGTTTTTGACATGTTGAGTTCTAAGGACTCTGTATCATGCCTTTTATTTCTAGAGAGAATCATATGCTCATGCTCCAGTGCGAAGAGATAATCACCAATTTAGGGTTTTAAAATGAATATTCAGGCTCAATTAGTTTTTGCAAAAGATAGTGTGTTTGGGGATAAGAAATGAAATGCTCTTCTTCCTCTTGGGATGTCGTGAGCTTCCATACAAATTCACATGAAGTTATCACAGAAAGATTGATGCAAGAGTATGCAATAAAGTCTTTCTTGATCCGACTCTCCATAGCTATCAATCCACCAATCTTCTGATTTGCCCCAGTATGGGGTGGTTCTTAATAGGGCTGTTTTGGAAAACTTCTCCACTGTTTTGGGCTCAAATTTGGTTTACAAAGGATATTCATGTGTTTGGGATAGCGAAATGACTGCCTTTCATCATTTCAATCCATGTAACCATTGCGAGCATCCTCTATTCCTTTGGATGATGTTTTTCTCATTTCTATCACTCATTCTTTCATTCTACTCGAGTGTATAGGGGACATGTTTGGATATAGTTTACCTTTAATCATTTGAAGGTCTTTCTATTTGATTTTATCCAAATATTTTCTCAAAATCCTTTCGAGCTATTTGTCAAAACATCCTTTTTTGCTTGAAATTTTGATGTAAAATATATGCTTTGAAGAATGCTTGTTTCAAAACTTTTGAAATGTTCTTCCCTGTTTCTTCTTGGGTAGAAAATATTGAATTTCATAGCAGAAAAAATTTTCAACATTCAAATTTGTGAGTGAAGAATGTTCACTTGATCAACTCACCAAAATTCTTTTGTATGTTTCTACTACAATTTTGTTGGGGATTTATCTTTGATTGATCTCTTCTCCTAGTTTCCCTGAGGATGATAAAAGGGAAAATTACGTTAGAAAGCAACATTGAGAAAAGTGAATTTGAGAATGACACTTCCCTTTTTGTTTTCCAACTCCATTGAAGGATTTTATAAGTCTTGAGTTATCTCAGATTTCCTTTTATCATATTCTGCAAAATGAACGAATATATTCTATGGAATGCATGATATGCATATGTTATAAAGGGTGCCAATCTTGTTTTTGAAATGTTCAACTTCATTTCATGAGTAGAACGTCTTGACAGCATCTAGAATGAATTAGATGCATGAGGTTTTATGAAAAACTATTTTGAAAAATTATTTTGAAATCAGTTTTGAAAGGACCAAGACGATGGAGCTAGTCCTCATATCCTTGGACATCATTGCTCTCAAAACCGTTTTCACAATTAGGAGTCATATAGAAACCCAAAGCCTCACGCCTCACGAGTGAGAACGATATTCATCCTCGGTTTGGTTTTGTTTCCATATGTCCTTAACAAAACATCAAACACTTTTATTGAATTGAAAAGCGTGATCACAACTATATTGGCAAGAATGAAAATTGCAACTAAACCGAAATTGCAAACAACATCAATACGAAGCTGAAAAATTATAAAAGCAACAATAAGGAAAGGGTTAAAGAGAATCTTCCTAGTTCAGCGTGTAGGTAGCCTCGTTTTCAGTTATAATGACGTTGATAACGTTCTCTTCAAATAAGCCCAGTAAGATAGACTCTTCTTCTGCATGTAAATTTCCTTCTGAAAGCAGTTTGGAAGGTCCAGGAAGGTTTTCTTTGATTTGAATATGATGATAGGATAACTCTCTAGCTTTACTCTTCCAGGTTGATGGATTAATAGTTCGATCACCTTGGCTTCTATGGCCTCCATGATTCTTTTGACCTTGATCTTGGTCTCCATGGTGATTACTAATAATCTCATACCCCACTCCATATCTTTTCTTTATGCCAAATAGAATAATGAGCTTCTTGATTCCTTATGCTTTTGTTCCAAGTCCATTACCAAGGTTGAATCCATATTGGCATAACATTTTTCCAGACATAATGGATGATGCCGAAAATTCCGGAGACTTCATGACACTACCAGCGGGAATTTATACCATCGAAATAATCTTAAATGAATGATAACTTGGTTCTTCTTTTATCTCAGGCTCGACGTAAGGTATTTCACTTTCTTTGTAGGTAGTGAAGTCCGTCTTTCCGTGCACGGTAATCATCTTACCATTAATGACGAATCTAACTTTTTGATGAAGACTAGAAGGAATGGCGCTAGCCATATGAATTCTCAGCAGCAAGTTGAAAGTCCTTGGAATGTCTACCACTTGAAAATCGATTAAAAAAGATGCATGGCTTATATTTACCTCCAACTCGATGTCACCAATAACATCTTTCTTCATCCTATCGAACGAACGTACAGTCATCTTTGAAGGCCTGATGAACTCTTCGTTAATTCCTAAACGATGCAACGTGCTTAATGGACATAAATTAAGCATGGAGCCATCATCAATCAGCACATAGGATACTTCTTTGCCCCGGCACTTGACGATAACATATAAGGCCTTGTTATGTGAATGGCCATCAATTGAAAAGTTTTCATCAGAAAAGGCTATCTGATCATTCAAAAGAATAGCCCCAACAAAATCTTTTAGTTGCACTTTATTGATTGTTTTGGGAATATGTACTTCATTAAGAAGCTTCATAAGAACCATTTTGTGGCTTTCTGAGGTTTTGAAAAGATCCATAAAGGAAATTTGTGCTAGCATTTTCCTTAATTGCTCAATTACCTCATATTCGCTTGTCTTCATGACTGACAACAACTGCTTGACATCTTCTTCAGTTACTCCTTTCTTTTCGCACTCACCTTCTTTTGGGACATAACATCTTCCCGATCTGGTTACTACATCAACTTCTTTAGGTGTGTAGTCCCATGGTACACATCTGGTATCAAATTTTTCCTTTGGAGGCAAAGTGATGATCACAGGCTGAGCCTCTTTATCTTCAATCTTTAGTTGATCAATTGGGAGTTGAATGGTAATTGGTTCAACATGATCTTTCTCTTCCTTAAGCCTATCTACTTCATCAAGATTGATCAAAGTGGTGTAATCATGGACACCATGCTTTTATTAGCTTCAACAATATCCATTCCACCCCAACCGTCAGGCACGATATTTTCATCTATGCATGACCACGGAGGTGGTGTATATTTGACATGGTAATTATACCGGCCACTGCATTGTCCTAGATAATCCACAGTTTCGCCTTGTTTCTGTGCTCTGCGAATAAATCGCCTATCTCCTTGTCGGGTAGTGTTTAATTTGGTCTCATGCTCATCTTCATCATCAGGCCTTATTATTTCTGCTTCAGTAAGGACCATATTGTGCTCAGGAAGAGGGTTCTGATGCACATTTGGCTTTGGCTCTTGAAAACTTAATATTTCTTGTCTATGAGTTGTTGAACTTTGTATTTCAAGACTATACAATTGTCCACATCGTGTCCTCTTTCTGTCATGTGATATGTGCAAGTCTTTGACTCATCGTACTAGGAGAATCTTGTAGGATTGTCTCTTGGCACTTTTTTAGCCACAAAATATCTTTCTAATAACATCGGTAGTAACTTTGACAGGGGTCATGGCAATGGAGTGAATTGTCTTACGGGCCTTTTCTTTGGCTTAAACTGTTTTGGATTTTTTCAAGGGACATTAGACTATTTTGAGAATGAAGCCTGATTAACATTGGGGCTAGATACCATAGCCACGTTGTGCACAGGTTCTTTATCCTTTTTCCTAAGATAAGGTCTCGCATTGTCATTTCTTGAGATTTCTCTTCTTTCAACGACCATTCAACTCTTTCATCGTCCTTCATCAACATGGTGAACCTTTGAAGCTCATATCCTTGGCTTGTAAGACATTCTTCAATTTTGGCCAATGTTTTAGCCTCCTCTTCATCTTTAGATGTCTTTTTGACCCGAATGTCTTCTTTCAGATCCATTATTTCAGGTGCAGCTTTTGGATTTGAGAGAGTAGGATAGGATCCCTTCGCAGCTATAATGAAGGCCTTCATTTCTGCCATCATGGCAGCCATTTGCGTCATCTAGTTCTCGACTTCAGCTAGTCGAGTGCGAGTTTCTTCCTCGGCCATTTTAACTTATAAACGAGTTCGAGATCTTTTGCCTTCCGTTGCTAGAAAACCTGCTTCGTGAAAACGATCAGGATATTAGAATTGGTGAAATGACTATGAAAACCTACATTCTTTCAATTGTATAGTTTCTTGTAATTAACAAGGATAAGAATTTTTATACAAGCCTTAGCCTTGCACAAAACTTCTCATCAATGTTTTTCTCAAGCGGTCATATAATTCAAAGAATCGTAATCCATGGTGATTCTTCTTTTTAATCATGTTTTGAATTTATCAAAATAGATTTTGAAAATGAGCATTTCATATAAAATCTGAGATTGTTTCACAAAATGATTTTAAACTCAAATGGGAATTATAATCATCCATTTCTAGGCTTCTTGCTAACTAAGGTAGCTTTCGCCTCATGGTAATCCTCCCATTCCTTGGCTTGAGGTTCCTACTCTTCAACGTCGATCACGACCTCTTCGGGGATGTAAGGCTCGACTCTAGGTACATGTGTGACAACGTATTCTAGAACATACTCTTCCTTGGGATCCGTTGTAATGCTCAATGGAACATATGGCTCTACATCGATTGGGCGCTTACTTTCCATCCACTTGATGTATTCCTTGAATGCCATATAAATCTCCATGTCTCCTTCCAACTTCTTTGGCTATTCCATCGCTTGTGAAGATGAATTATCCAAAGAACGGATAATTTTGTGAACCTTGGCTTGAAGGTCTTTCTTCTTTTTTTCGGGTATAATTTCACTTGGGATGTCAAAGGCAAACTCCTCAGGATTCCATGCCGGTGGGACTTGTTGAAGCATTCTAAATTGTCTGACAACTCTCAAAGGACAATAGGCGACTCCCCCATTCAATCTAAGTAACTGCATCGTGTTCCCTTCTTGACTTGTAATTCTTGCCTTCTCAATCTTTGGCCATTTAATCCGCCATTGGATTGTTTGGAGGGAAAGAGTACAAAGGAAATTGCCCAATCTAAGAAAGATTGCTTGGGCAATTTATGTTGAATACAAATGTACCGTTCTATGGGATTTATCGTTGGCCAAATCTCTCGAATACTCATGGAATGACACCATAGTCGAATATGCGAGATGAACCATATAGATAGGAGACCCGTAAAAACTTGAAAAGTTCCCTTCTCGCGATTTTGATATGTGTTCAAAGAAATGATTATTTGGGCAAGTAGCATATTGGAAAAATCCCATTTGAGATATGCTTGCCTCGCGATTATTGCAACTAAAGGATCAAATCTTGTTCTAGATACAGGGAATAAAACGAAGCCAAAGAAGGTTAGAATGAAAACTCCAGCTGAAGTGTTTTCCATTTCCCTAGGAAGTTTGGAAAAATTGGCTATTAGGAAGGATAATGGAAATTTACCCGTGTTTGATTTGATTAACTTTTTCATTTTAGAAGTTTTGAGGTTAAGGAATTCTGCAAGAATGCTTATAGGATTAAGTCCAACATGTGGCTCCACGACTCTAGGTTTGGACTTGATTCTAATGGCGGCTTGGTACTCTTCCAAAGTTGGTACCAATTCATGTTCTCCAAATTGGAAAGTAGCAGTGGAAACCTCCAAAAAATGCGCTAAAGCTTAGACTAAACTGACTTGATATTCCACATGCATAAGTTCGAGAACGTATCCAAGTCTTTTTTGGACATAAGTTTGGTGGTTTTTGGACATGCCTTTCTACCAAGCAACGAGCTCTTTCCAATGAATGAGAACCACTTGGATGTCTAGCTTTCCCATCGAGTTTAATCATGCAAAAAAAATTTATTATTAATCACCATGGATTACGTACCAATTTTAAATGCCTCAATTTTAATTATATGTCCGTCTATGGAAGAAATGGAAGCAAAGTACATTTGCATACTTGGGATGTAATACAAATGCCACTTCTAATCCATTTATGCCTTAAAAGAGCATATACTTGAAAATGTGAATGAAACCAATGTTTAATGCAAATGCCTTTTTGTCATGCTCCATTTTGACCATAAAGTCCTATCCTATGGTTTACAACTTTGAATATATCAAAAATAAAATTTTGGCAAATGGGATTGTACGTGTCATATCTTGAGCATTTAATTTATTTGAATTACATTGAAAATCGCCATGGACCTATACATTCCATCCAGAAATGAAAAATATGACCAAATGAAGCATGTCACCTTATTCATTCATTCTAGTATAAAAAGGCATTTTGATCAAACATTGATTGTCATTTGGGTATTTTTTAACAAAATTTTGTCAACTAACTTTGCATAATTAAAAAGATGAGAAAAGTGGAACGACACTTACTTACTAACACATTTTTGCTTGGTTTTAGGTATACCAACCACAAAGATAAACATATGCAACAAGTGAGGTTTTGACACCTAAAAGGATGGAATATACTAAAGGCTCAAGGTTACCACCTTAATGGACAAGGGATTCCATTCCAATAGGCAATCGGCCTAAAGTAATGGAATATTATTCCATCTCGGTAATCGGTATTGTATTTAAACGATCCCATGAGTAATCGGCTCACAGTTTCGCCTAAACACATACCTCCTAAGGATGATCCTAAATGTAGTCAGGGTTCGGCCACGGGTGGTGTGTGCGAAAAGTGTAGTGCTAAAGCAATTTAAAGGCAAGCACAACAATTTATAACCAAACAGCACTTCTAAAATTTGGTGGAATCACATTCAATCCCAACACCATCCTGCAAAACAAAGGTAAGCACAAACTACACCCTTATACCTCCCACCTGCATCACCATTTAACACGTCATTAGTAAAACGTACCTAGGATTCTTGTAAGCACAAACATATGCATATCGTTCTATTTTAGGCTTAAGTCCACTTAGAAACCTAAGGGTTCCCCAGCGGAGTCGCCAAGCCTGTCGCGCCGCGCTTTTGGCAGTTTTATCGGGATTTGCGCACTAAGGAGGTATTTTCGTATAAGGGTCTCTCCCAAACCATACCTCACGTGACAGTAGAAGATAATTTCTAAATTTGTGATTTTTGGAGTCGCCACTAGTCATTATTGGTAGGTAGACTAGAAACCTAATCAAGATACGAGAGAAATACTCCGATCTTACGAACCATAGATTCTGAGTATGGGAACTTTGTTACGTTATTCATCCCAAATTGAGATCCATAATACCTTTTCGGTACCTAAGAACGATATGATGTTTAACGTGTCATGTGAATTTTTGAGGCTTATCCCCTAATCCTATCCGTTCTAATAGCAGGAAGGACCAAATAAGTATTTAATGCACAATCAAAATCAATCAAATCAATCCTAAGTGGTCTCTAAAACGAAAATCAATCAAAACGACCCAAACCCTAACGAAGTTCTAATAGCTTGTTCATTTCATGATTTACACATTTTTAGGGTTTTAGGGTTTTTTAGGGGTTATAACCCCCGAATTTGGGATTTTATAAAAATGCCACTTGGGAACTTCCGAAAATTCAAATTTCGCTTTTTGGGGGCTGGCCACAATGATTTTGAATCATTTTGTGGATTTTCAAAATTTTTGATTTTTTAAAATTTTTTTAGGAAAATTTTTTTAATCGAGAATTGATTTTTTATGGTTTTTTGAAAATTTTTATGAATTTTCCAATTTTTTCAATTTTTATTTTTCTGAATTTATATATTTTATTTTTTATATTTTCTGAATTTTTTTTGAATTTTTCCAAAAATTTCAATTTTTTTATGAATTTTATGAAATTTTTGAATTTTTATGAATTTATGAATTTTTTTATATTTTTTTTCTATTTTTTTTAAAATTTCCCACCGAGGAATGAACTGGACCAGACCGGCTCGACCTGGTTCGGCTTGGCCGAACTGAACGTCGTCAGCGCCGGTCATTGGTCACCCTTTTCAGCGGGTATAGTCCCCAAAACGGCACCGTTTTTGAGTTTATTCATTGGGGCATTTCCTCGAACATCTAGTGTGGACTGTTATGAGTTTGACGTTTTCAAGGCCACTGGTTTGAGCTCGTCGCCGATGAGCCTCTGGCGACCTTTTGACCATTTCAATTGCACCACGATAAAGTCCATATTATCTTCTACTAAAGGCGCGCATGGAATCCATTTTGGAGTAGAAATTCTGCTCTAGAATGCATTCCGGAACAAAAATGCGTTTGTTAAAAAATTTCCGGAATGCATTTTGGAGCAATTTTTGCATTCTAGGATAAAAATGCTTTTGTTAAAAATACTTGATTCCAGAATGCATTTTTAATTCCAAAATGAGTTTTGGGCAAGAAAAAGAGAAGCTACTTTTTGTAGCTCCTTTCTTTCGGAATACATTCTCCCTATTTTCTCTCTTTTTCGTGACCTTTACAACACCTTTTGAGATCTCACTAATTTTTTTTTTCAGAAAATCCATAAAAATTGAAAAATCCTAGAAAAATTCATAAAAATTTCCAGAAAATAAAAAAAGTCAGATTTCGGGAAAATAGGAAATTTGGTGAATTTTTTTCAAAAAATATAAAAAAAAATCAAAAATTTCAAAACTTCACAGAATGGCTTAGAATACAATTGGGCACCTAGTTTGAGTGAAATTTAATGTTTTTGGGGTGCTCAAAAAATATTAAAAAATAAAAAATTTCAAAACTTCACAAAATGGCTTAAAATATCTTTGGGCACTCACTTTGAGTGAAATTTAATTTTTTTGAGGTGCCAAAAAAATCAAAAAATAAAAAATTTCAAAACTTTATAAAATGGCTTAGAATACCTTTTGACACCCACTTTAAGTGAAATTTAATTTTTTCGAGGTGCCCAAAAAAATCAAAAAATCAAAAATTTCAAAACTTCACAAAATAACTTAGAATATCTTTGGACACCCACTTATTTTAAAATTTCACATAATGGCTTAGAATACCCGTGACCACCTATTTTGAGTGAAATTTAAATTTTTTTAGATGCAAAAAAAATTAACAAATCAAAATAGATTTCTGTTCCAGAAATCAATTTCTAGAGCATAATTAGTCATATTTTATCAAACAGATTTCTCCTCCAAAAATTAATTTCTGATAAGAATTTGATTTCTGGTGCAGAATGGTTACCATTCGTGCCCTAAACTAAGCATCCTGCCGTCAGACCTTCACCGACCAGTGAAAAACCGGTTGGAAAAGGTCAATCCACCATTATTTCTGACCTAACATTACCAAGAGCCCCGAATTCCTATTTTACTCGTCCTACCCGTCTACATCAATTAAAACAAGAATAAAAACATCAAACAAGGCTAGAAAAGGCTAACTTGGTTGGCCTATGGCATCGGCGACACTCCGGCGAGGTTTTGGAATTTCCGGCGAAATATAACAATTATGGCTGACTCGGTTTGAATGCATTTTCCATCATTCAGAACACAAACAAGCATACAAAAGGGTGATCGGAGCAAGTTTGATGCATCAAAACGACAAAATCAGAAGGAAATATGCGTGAACAAACCTAAAACCTATTATGGAAAATTTTTTAAAAAACTGACTCTGAGAGATATGCACCTACTTCGTTCGATGACCAAATGAAATTGTCGAAGTGATCCGTGCCCCAAGAGTTGTTCCCTAACACTTATAGTTTCTCCCTGTAGTCTTGACTTCGCCGGAACAGCTCTAGATGCACTAGAGAATGCCTGATTTTAGGCTTTCGCGATCAGGCTCCTTCTGATTCACCCAAGGAGGAGATCCTCCCGAAATGGTCGATTTGCTAGCGCTGTTCAATCGACTGGCGCCAATCACTCAATCTGGGGATCTCTACTCCTTTCTCTCTAGATTTGACACTATTTCTGTCTCTTCTCCCTCTTCGGAATTTCGTCGAATGGGTGCTGTGCCCTCCTTCAATTTTTTCTCCATTTTTGTTGATCTATTTCCCGCTAAAAAATTGTTGGAACTGAATTCTGATTGGTTTGGGTGGTTAACTGGTGCCAGCTGGACATTTTCCAGCTGGCCCAGTCGATTTCCACGTGTTGAATTAATTGAAAATAATCCGTAAAGTTCTAGGTTTGAGTCGGTTTCTTGGATTTTATCACGTGTTGGGTGAGTTGGGCGAAGAAGATGCATTGTTCGGGTCGGGTCGAGTCGACCCGCTCGACCCGGCAGTTCCGGTTTTGAGTAAATACTCAAATTGGACTCAATTGCAACCGATTTTTTCAAATTAAATCCCAAAATTAGATTCCCCATCATATTCCAAACCCAAATATATAATTTTCTCCAATTTTTATTGTAATTGAGCCCAAGATTTTCTCATTTTTGTACTCGGGTTAATAGGATTTTGTTCAATTTGATGTCCTAATGACCTGATTAGGAAAAATTGAAGCCAAAATTGAATTACCCACATCTCATTAACCCTATAAATGATGGTCTCACATTTTGACAATTTCATATTGGGCACGATTCCCAATTTGGGTTCAAAATTCTTAATTTTCAATCAAACTTTGGGGATTTTTGATTTTTATGTCAAATTGTGCAATTGGACATACCATTATGCAATTTAAGGTCCCAGAATCATTTGTTGTGAAGACACTATGACTTAAAAATGACTAGAAAAACTTTAATTTCATTTTTGTTTCAATTCGAGTTTAATTTTTCCCAATTTTGGGAAAAACATATGCCTAGTTGAGATTTTCTAAAATTGACAATGTTTATTTATGAAATTGGATTTAAAATAAGACTAATGAGTATTTTTATGGAATTTTCTGATTCCATTTACTATTTTGCTTGATTTTCTCGCCTATTTTGACTAAAATAAATTAGAAAAAAATGCAGAAAAATGCTAAAAAAATATTTTTTAGTTCTCAGCTTGGCCAAGATTCCTAGATCTAATTTTGAAATTTATGAAAATATGAAAAAAAATGAGTAAAAAATTAGGTGTCAACACCCAACCAGGGGAAAGATGAGTGCTATAGTACCCCAACCATGGGGAAGATGAAGTTCTTCATTGTGCCCATCTGCAAATTAGATTGGCCAAATAAAACCTAAAAAATGATAAAAAAGGATAAAAATTGTCCACGTCAGATTTTTCGATGTCCATGTATGATTTTCTGGCATCCACGTTGGATTTCCGGCTGCCAAATGGTTGATGGAACTCAAGTGATCACTTTTTCAAATTTTCAGCACACAAGTGAATGAAAAAAAAGTTATGGCACTCAAGCGAGGGCCACACGAAAATTATGGCACTCCTAGTGTTCTTATCCCTGGAGAATTTCATAGTGACGAAAACCCAACAAATTAGGATTTCAAATTAAACATTGGATAGCAATTGCATAAAGATATTTCAAATCAAAATTTGATAGATTGAAATTACTAAAATTAGCGGAAATCGAAACCAATTTATTTATGCAATTCACGTGGGAAAACCCTAATCTATATTCCAATAAATGAGGAGGGGTTTAACCCTATTGAGAATCGAGTGGGGTGCAGACGTTTAATTTCAGTCGTGAAATTCGATCCTCGCGCATTGCAAAGAAGCATAGTAAAAGCCGGAGAGAGAGAGAGAGAGAGAGAGAGAGAGAGAGAGAGAGAGAGAGAGAGAGAGAGAGAGAGAGAGAGAGAGAGAGAGAGAGAGAGAGAGAGAGAGAGAGAGAGAGAGAGAGAGAGAGAGAGAGAGAGAGAGAGAGAGAGAGAGAGAGAGTTAAAGTATGACAAACAAAAGATAAATACATTCATGAGGTGGCATTTATTTTCACTGTCAACGAAGCCCCAAATGCTTCTCGATCCACCAATTCACCACCTTATCGAGGCCAAATAAGCATGTGAAGATCAAGTTTACCAGCAGAAGAATCTTCAATTGGCATTGAAGATTCGTTATAACCGACTCGGAGGTCGGTGGTAACGATTTTTGGGCTGGAAATCGGGTTAGAAAAGAAAGAAAAAATGTGATCCTGTGCATAGAGAGTGTTCGACGAAATCACTGAGAGAGGGAGAAAGAACCAGAGAGTGAGAAAGAGAGGGTCTGAGCTTTAGAGGTGTGTTGAGGTTCTAAGGACCGAGCGATCGGCGTTTTTCCTATTAGAAAACGTCGGCAAATCGGCTCCGACGGTAAACCTTCTCACTTGAAAAACTTGTGTTGAAGCTGGTCATGAAGCTTTGAAACTCGAGCTCGGCCGACGCATCCAAAGCTTCTTTGATGGAATTGAGTCCATTAGCTTGAAGCTCAGGTATCAAAGAACGACGCCACAGTTTTTGATTGCCTCGAAAATCTTGTTTTACCTTTTGTTGAAGCAGGTAAAGTTAGACTTCATCACTATTTTTTTCAGAATTCCAGATTGAATGGTTAAACTACACAGTGCTAAATCTTGAAATCTTCTTGGTTATTGATGTTTGAAACTTGTTTCTGAGCATATTTCTTCTTATTTGATTGCATTTTGGATTGTAAATGTGCCCTAAACCAAGTCGACCGTCCATTGAACCACCTTGCCGGAGCAGCCCTTACCTCACCGGAGCTTCCTCGTGGTCATAGGCCGTCTAAATTAGCTTTTCTTAACCTTGTTTGATGGTTTTATACTCATTTTAAACGATTTAGACGGCTAGGGCGGACTTTATCTCAATTTTAAAATCAGTGAAGTTAGTCTGGATTAGTTTTTAGGTTAGTCTTTTAGGATTGGTTTTTCGCTGACAGGCGACGGTTCGGCGATGGAACAATGAGCAAAAATGGATAGCGGATGACATAGTCTCCATATTGAACCAATAAAAAATGGTAAAAGGTTGCCGAGGTTCGTCGGAGCTAGCTTGAACAGGCGGTCTCGACAACTCTAAAATGAAAATGGTGCCCATAAGACCTAAATATGTGATTTTCCCCAATTTTTGTTAAAATCATGTCCAAGATTTTTAAAATTGTGTACTCAAGTTATCAAGTTTTTATTCAATTTGATGTCTTAATGACCTGATTAGGTAAAATTGATGCCAAAATCGAATTACCCACATATGATTACCCTAGAAATGATGGTCTCATGGTTTGACAATTTTGAATTGAGCACGATTCCCAATTTGGGCTCAAAATTTCTAATTTTCAATTGAATTTTGGGGATTTCTGATTTCTATGACAAATTGTGCAATTGGACCAACCATTATGTAATTCAAAGTCCTAGAATCATTTGTTGTGAAGATACTATGACTTAAAAATGACTAGAAAAGATTTAATTGTATTTTTGGTTCAATTCGGGTTTGATTTTGCCCAATTTTGGAAAAAACATATACCCGATTGAGATTTTTTCAAAATTGATGATGTATTAATGAAATTGGATTTAAAATAATACTAATGACTATTTTTATGAAATTTTCTGATTGCATTTGCTATTTTTCTTGATTTTCTCACTTATTTTGACTAAAAGAAATTAAGGAAAAATATAGGAAAATACTAAAAAAATTATTTTTAGTTTAGAAGTAGGTTTCTAAGCTTGGCCAAGATTCCTAGTCCTAATTTTTAGATTTTTGAAAATATAAAAAAATGAGCTAAAAATTAGGTGTCAACAAGGGATGATAAAAAAAGAAAAAGAAAAGCACATTAGGGAATATCAATGGAAAAATTGAATTGGAAGTGATACTTTCCTCTATTATTTGACAACTTCATTGGGGTTTCTGAAACCATTGACTTGTTCGGATTCCTTTTGTTTTCTTCTGCAAAATAGATAAATATGTTCGTGAAATGCGTGATATGCATGATATGCACATGTTCTAAAATGACCCAAATCTCTTCTTGAATGTTTGTCTTTATTTCATAGGTAGAAAATCTTGATAGCATCTATATTTACAAGATAGGTCAATTCTATTCCAGCCATATCTACAAGAATCAATGCTCATTCAGGAAGGACTTTCTTGACAACGTATGGACCTTCATAATTCGGAATGAATTCGCCACGATGATCTGAATTATTGAGGATGACTTTCTTCACTACTAAATCCTCTGTTTTAAAATGTCTTGGTTTCACTTTTCAGTTAAAGGATTTTGCCACTTTTCTCTGATAGGCTTGCCCATGGCATATACCTCTTAATCTCTTTTCATCAATCATTTTGAGTTGTTCATATCTTTCTTGAATCCACTCAGCTTCCCAAAGCTTCAATTGGGATTGTCACGACCTACCTCTTGAGGGTCGAACTCGATAAGGCGGATTTAGAGGTAAGTGTTCATGAAACGATTCATACGGTACATCATAAAAGATGGTTCATCCGTACAGTCCATTATTCATGAACTTGAATCTTCCCTAATTCATCCTCGCATGACAGCGGATCAATTTTATCTTTTTTAGGAGTCGCCACTAGCCTAGTTTGGAGGTCGGCTAGAATACCTAACCAATATGTGGGAATTTCGTATTGGTTTCTACGAAAACCAGAGCTCAAAAGTTCGGGGACTAGCTTACGTTAATAGAAACCCCTTTCAGTATCGCTAAACTTAACATGGTTGTTATCTAAGTTGTCATGCATTTGTTCTTTACCATTTTCATGTCAAAGTTTTAGTCCACGATGTGATCATGCATCTTGTTTTTAGTGTTTTCATTTAAGATTCTAAACTAATCCTATCTTGGTTTAGAAAAAAGAAAGAAACAATCAATTGTATTGAAAGACATTTCGTAAAGTAAACACTCAAAGTATTAAAAAGATGAGCTAATTCTAAGTGCGAGAAAGAAACCTGCAACTCGTCGGGTGTTTATTACAACACAAATTGAAAAACTCCGAAACATGATCGGGTACGAATGAATTGAATATAAATTGAAAGCGGATTGGACATTGGTCTATCGCCACCATCAAGTGAATACAAATTGAGACCAGATTGGACAGCGGTCTATCGTCTTGGTCTTTTACCATTTTGGATTATCTCCCCATAGACCGCCTCTCGGGTGTCGGCGTTTACATTCACAACATACATTTATGACGAACAAAATACAAAGGAATAACAAAAAAAAAGCAATGATGCAAACAATTCATTAGTCAAGCACGGGCCTCGGGATTGGCCTTTGTTTTTCATGCATTTCGATTCACCACCCACCTAATCATCTAACATTATTTGATCAATGGTTAATGATAATGGGCTATCATTTGCATTCATAAAACGGTAACTCATATCAATTAACCCCTAAAGTCGGGTTCTAAATGACCATAATGGGTTACCCGCCGAACATGCACCGGGCCTAACATTCATCTAACAAACATGCATAGCAATGAAATAAGTATGCATTCAGGCCCATGGGCCTTATTTCTCAACCAATCAAGTAATGGGAAGTGGGCTTCATAAGGAGACTACTTATTCAGATATTATCTAATTCGGATTACTTCTGTTTAGATGTGATTAACTAACCTAATGATGTCCAAATGAAGTGATTTAGGTGTCATTAGAAAGCTTATGTCATGAGGATCAAAGTTAAGCAGACCATTTTTTCTAAATCCCCACCGATTTTCATGAAAATGACAAATTCACTCTCAGTGACAGACTGAATCCAGTTCTGTTAGGGATTTCAAAATAATAGCGGGAAAAATAACAAACCTTATCAAAACCATGTGAAAATGTTTATGCTGTTGTGATTCTCCGTGTGTGACAACTTTTATGTTTTGAGTTTTTGCTAAAAAGTCTTCCAAATTTTTATAAAATTCAGTTTTCACAAAGGACTCAACTGCAAATCGAATTTTAACCCGAGAAGGCCTTATATGAAATTTTAAGCAAATTGACCCTCTAAAAATTGCTATTAGGCCCTCAAAATTTTCGGTCAACATAATGAGACCCCCAAGGAACAACTTTGTAGTTTTGATTTTTTGCAAAGGAGGACTCTAACTTTATCAAATTCGGAGAAACATCTTTTGGATTCCAAAGGAATGAAAATTAGATCTGAACACAGATACTGATTAGATAATAAAAATTCCTTTTGAAAATTCAAATGAATTCCGATTTTGATGAAATTAATATCACTGAAAAGATCTCGATCTTAGTGTGAACTTTTGTGAAGAAAACTTTTCCATATTTTGAACACATGAATTTATGAAAATCGAAGAATACATGAAGATCAGTCAGAAACTAGTCTGTCACCAAATCTATGCATATATGACGTTGCAGATCGTACAATCCTAACATGCTTGAAATTTTATGAAAATTTTATGATGAATAGATTAAGATGTGTTCTACGACTTTCATGAAGAAAGTTTCTTCAAACAACGATCGTAGAAAATCAGAAAAATCATAGAACAGCACAACATCAATCAGGAAATCATCATAACAGACCTGAACATCACATTCCAGATTTTGATCCTAAATTTCGAAAGAGTTTTGACATAGTAAACTAAGTCTGATTGAGACATGCAATATATCAAATCGAAGCTTGAGACGTGTTTTACGACTCTCTAGTTTGTCACTTCGCAAGATTTTGACATTAACGAGCTGAAATCAGCATCTCAAACATGCAGGTTTATCTGTACACGAATTTACAGAATAACATCCAAGTGTACTCACCTTGTTTAATGATGCTTCAACGTGCAATCGAGCAATCCGGCCTCCATATTCAGATTAAGAGTAGCATGGAGAAGTCTCAGAAAGCTTGACAAACCTATGAAAATAGAGTGCACAAGCTATAGTGAGAACCGACTCAATTTCGCGCTAATGAACTAATAACGAAAAATCAAGTCGACAGAAGCGATCCGACGACTGTTCAGCGAGAAACTGGCCACCATAACCACGTGAAGACACCAAGGAAGGCTGCTGGAGGTTCAGGAATGCCGGAGGGATCATCGATCAGCCGATTCAACCGCTTGAACCGGCCGATTCAATCACCGGCGATTATGCCGATGATGCTGCCATGGAGGAGATCACGCCGGACAGAGGAGTTCCGGCCACCAGTAAGGACAACTGGTCTTACGACCAGCCTTGTGCCACCGTGGAGGACGGCAGTGAGGCGGCGGCTCGTCGGAAAATAGCCGGCGAGAGATGGAAAGGCCGACGGCCGAGAGAGAGAGCAATAGGGAGAGAGATACGTGAGCTATAGAGAGAAAGAGAGAGAGAGAGAGAGAGAGAGAGAGAGAGAGAGAGAGAGAGAGAGAGAGAGAGAGAGAGAGAGAGAGAGAGAGAGAGAGAGAGAGGAGAGAGAATTCAGATCTGAAAAAATGAGAGCCTTCTTTAATTTTGGAGGGAAAAAAAACTATATGCTCCCATCAACTTTAAATCCTAGCCTTGATTGATCCAATGGCCTAAAATGTATCTTTAATGATTAAGAATATTCCTTAAGGGCTAAGGATTGGTGACATGGCAATATAGATGGACATGATCAATTCTAAATGAGTGGCCATGATTGATTTGCTTATCTCCTAATTAATTTGCTTAATCCTTAAGGAAGGGCATTTTAGTAATTTCACTTAGGGGCATTTTCATAATTTTCAATTAAGGGTATTTTTGTCATTTTTGGGCTCAAAGGGATGTGGCCGGCCTTGGCTGGTTGGAACGGATCATCGATCGCCGAATTTTTGATCGGAAAATGGCCAGTCCGATCAGACCGGTTCAATTCAAATTAAACCGGGTTAAACCGGTTCAATCCTTGATTCCATTTGTTCCAATTTTGTACAATTTGATCTCTATCATGATTAATTGACCCCATTAATATTGAATTCGATCAAATTGGATTGAACCGATTTGAAATTCATGCACAAATTGATCAAATTTAACTTGTTTAGCTCAAATGTTCTTGAATTTGGGTAATTGCATGGCCAAGCTAAACTAACAAATTTAATTGAAGTCCAATTAGCCAAATTGAGTCTCAATTCATCAAATTGAGTATTAGTCTAGAGTGGGTCAAGTTAAATTGCACTAATTGGACCAATTACTCTTAGATTTCTTAATTATTGGATCACTAAATTGATCAAATTGACTCAAATTCATGTGACTCTTCCAAAATTGATTTTGAATTTGGATTTGATATAAGAAATTAGGCTCATTCGTGCCTCAATTGCGTGAATCATGAAGAATTGATCCAAATCACTGATTAGGGCCAATTAGGGGTTTTTGCGTTTGGCTTGGAATTACAAAATTTGTTCCAAAATTGAATATAAGATGACCTCTAGATCAAATGTCGTGAAGAAAACTAACCTAAAAAATGACTAAAAATGAAGTAATTTCATTTTTAGCCGATTTGAACCAAATTCCGCAAATTGGGAAAAAATTGATTCTAAATCGATTTTTGTAAAATTTCAAATACCAAAGGCAAATTGAATGTAAAATAAGATGATTTTTGAATTTTTGTGTTTTTCAAATTTTTGGTGAAAGGTTTGACCAAAAGTCAAACTCTAGTTGACTTTCACTAGGAGCTTGATTTTATGATCAAATCTTTGAATTTTTCTAGAATTTTCACTTCTAAAGTAAAATTAAACTTGAAAGGAATCTTTTTATGTAAAAAGCGCCAATTTTACCTAGGGTTGACTTTTTGTCAAAGGGTTGATCAAAAAGTCAACGTAAAAGTCAACCATTTAACTTTTCGGATTTTTGCACGAAATGAATAGAAAATTATTTACAGAAACTAGGCCAACAAACAGAATTAAAAAACGATACTTTTTGTTCAAGAAACGGGTTCCGTCGCAATCAGAAACCATAATCTCGAATTTTCTACTTTTCATGACGTGTCGGCTAAAAATTAGGTATCAATAGCTGCCCCTCTTTGAGTGGGAGTTCGAAGAGGTTCCGCTCAAAGATCAATTGGCACCTGCAAATTTTTAGTCGACTCTACTTGGGGAATAAAAGAAACTAAAGATAAAGGCATTTGATCAGAGTCTTACTTGAAGCACTTATCATTGACCATTTTGATTGTCAACTCATTTATATGTTTTTCTCTCTCATAGAGTGGAATGAAGGAAGAAAATAAAATGAAAGGATTTTGTAGGAAATCTATGGTTTAAGGATAACTAAAAACCTAAGGACAGGGTTTAAGGATAAACTAAAACCTAAGGTAAGGTTTAAGGATGATTAGAAACCTAAGATAAGGTTTAAGGATGACCAAGAACCAAAGGACAAGGTTTAAGGATAACCTAGAACCTAAGGTAAGGTTTAAGGATGACCAGGAACCTAAGACAAGGTTTAAGGATGACCACCGAGAATCAAAGGTAAGGTTTAAGGATGATCAGGAACCTAATACAAAATATAAGGATGACCGAGAACTAAAGGTAAGGTTTAAGGATAACTAGGAACCTAAGACAAGGTTTAAGGATGACCGAGAATCAAAGGACAAGGTTTAAGGATAACCTTGAACCTAAGGTAAGATTTGAGGATGACTAGAAACCTAAGACAAGGTTTTAGGATGACCGAGAACCAAATGATAAGGTTTAAGAATGATCTAGAATCTAAGGTAAGGTTTAAGGATGACTAAGAACTTAAGACAAAGTTTAAGGATGATCAGGAACCTAAGACATGATTTAAGGATGATCGAGAACCAAAGGACAAGGTTTAAAGATGACCTAAAAGCTAAGGTAAGGTTTAAGGATGACCAGGAACCTAAGACAAGGTTTAAGGATGACTGAGAACCAAAAGACAAGGTTTAAGGATGACCTAGAACTTAAGGTAAGGTTTAAAAATTAAAGGGGATGGTATTAAAACTGAAAGCAATGCATGGTTTAGGATAACCAAAAACCAAAAATGAAGGGTATGATTTAGGCTGATCAAAAATCGAAAATGAGGGGTATGGTTTAGGCTAACAAAAAATCGATCCACTAGGGAAAGATATTTTGAAAGAAGTTCCGAGGTTGTTTAACAACAAATCAAACGAAATTATTCACATTTTAGTAAAAGACACTGATTTTCTTAAGAGGAAATTTTAACAAAATGATTTTTGAATAACCATCTAAAGAGATTAGATAAAAAATGCCAAATTGAAAATAACCTAATCAAAAAGGTCTTTCACACTAGCTCTTATAAAGGCTTTGATTCCCATCTATTGATGTGGGAAAGTTATTCAATTCTCACTGGTAATGCCTCACGAACCTATGTCAAAGGTTTTCGGAAACGTTCATATTGAATGTAAATTGATTGATCATAAAGGTCTTTCAAAAGGATCGTAATATAGGCTTGGTCATGGGCTTACACAAAGAGTATTTATTTTGAGGCCAAGAAAAAAAATATACCATCAATATCTTTAGCGGGTTTACTTTCAAGAATCTTAAAGATAAGACAAGATAGGATTACTTTCACTCCTTCTAGTAGTAGCTTCTTTGTGAAATCTTTATGTCAACTCAAACCATCCCAATCGAAAAAGACTTCGGAGAGGGTTGTAATGTCGGTTCGAGTTAGGCTCAAAAGGCTTGAAATTTTGTAGAAAGTGTTTGAAAGATAAATAATGATTATCTTGGCATCATTACCAAATCATCCAAATTTAACATCATTTGACTCTTGAAAACCAAATTGTCTCAAGAGTCCATTTTTCTTGCAACATAAGAGCTTTGCTTTTTCTAAGCATTTTTTGCAATGGGAATTTCGTTTTCATCATTAACATGTTACTTTTTGCTTTTGCTTTTGCTTTTGATACATTTTCTTTTCATGGGCATCGGCCTTGCTTTTACCAGGTACACTACTTTTTCATGCCCCCTAATATTTATCTTTTGAGTTCTTTGGACTCTCGAGACACTCTATACATATTCACCAATTTTTTTCAAATTTTCTTGGTAAATCATATGCATTGCCCCGATATAAGGAGATAATCAACATTTTTTGCTTTGAAATGAACATGCTTAGGGCTCAATTTAGCTAAGCAAGGGATAAATGTGTTTGGGTAAAGGAAAAGAATGCTCTTCTTCACTTTGGGATGTTTCGAGCTTCCATAAAGATCCATCTAAAATTACCATAAGAAGGTTGATGCAAGTGAAAACAATAAAATCTTTCTTAATTTTTTTGCTCCAAAAATGATCAACCACAACTTTTTAACTTGCCCCAATGTGGGGTGGTTCTTGACAGGGGTATTTTGAAAATTCTCCCTATTTGGCTCAAAGTGGCTAGCAAAGAATAAAATGAGTGTCTAGGATAGAGAAATGAAATGCCTTTTATCATTTTAATCCATGTATTCAATGTGAACGAACCCTACGTCCTAGGACATGATTTTTTTTTTGCTCAATTTTCTCAAATTATGTATAGAGACGTGCTTGATCAAAGGTTTACCTTTTATCATCCTAGGCATTTCCATTCGGCATTTTTTAGAAATCCCTTTTTTTGTTTTTTCAAAGGATCATTTGGTTAAATCTCTCGTCTGTGGGAAATTATGATGCATGATGTGTTTACCAAAGCGTGAATGAACAATTTGAAGAATATCATTTGAGATCTCTTGAAATAAATGATTTCAAATTTCTCTTATGATTATTTGAAATTTGAACTTGGAACATCTTTTTAGTTCAAAACAATGTGTCTAAGATTCCGCATCAAGGACTTAATTGTTTTATAAAGCATATGAAGACAATGGTTTCAAATTTACCTTGATCATGAAACCAAATTTTTTATCTAAGAGGTTTCGAAATTGAATGGCTTTGAAAGCTCATTTTTGAAAATTATTCGAAATATTTTTTCTTGAAAGATCTTTGAGGAAAAAGGATACTTGTTTTGTGTTGGACAATTGATCCTACATAAATACAAAGGAAATCATGTCAATGAATATCCTTTGAAAGATGACAACTTGGAATAACACAACTTTACCCTTGTATTTTCCTTCCATTGATCGATGCCTTTCTATCAAGAGAAAGGAAATTGAGTCAATAAATGATATCAGAAGAGGTAGATTGGAATCGATACAGCTTTACCCTTCATTTGAGTCCATGTAAATGACTCTTTGAGCTTTCTTGATTGTTGACAACTTAGTTGATTGTACTAAAGCCATTTGCCCCAGTTGGACACTTTTGCGTTCAAAGAATCTGGTATGTTCAATGCTCTTCCTTATTTGATTTCCATTGTCTATTGTTTGAATCTTTTCTTTTATTCACCTTCATGTAAAGAAAAGATACGTCAATTTGCATTCTAAATAAATTTGAGCATAAAAAATGAAATGCTCCCTTTGATGATGACATCATCCTTTTGTCACGTCCATATTATTCAACCGTTTTGACACCTTATCTACAAGATAAACGGATGAACAAGTTAAATCAGATACGAGATAATCTCATTAGAATGAGTACTTTTACCTTTTTGAGACACTACTCTTTGAGATCATTCTGATTAGGTAAATAGAAGCCAAATTTATGCATGATTGTTTGGAAATCATTTTCGAAAACAATTTCAAAAGTCATTTGAAAATCTAACCCTTAAATCTTTTGGTCCATTTTGATTTAAAAATCTAATCTTCAAAATTTGTTGGGGGGTCAACCACACATTCATGATATGCCCCAAATATTGGTTTTGAAACCATGCCGGAAAATGTTTTAGGAACTTAGTCCTCATATCCTTGGACATCCTTGTTCCACAAATTTTTGAAACTAGGAAGCATGTGGAAGTCCAATCCTCAAAGTATCATCAGAGGACTGGCTTGGTGTACTTCCACATGTTCTTAATAAAATGTGTATATACCTTCTTTTTGAAATTCAAATGATAAGGCCGTATTACAATATATGCTACCTTGGACCAACGGCTCAAGATCCAAGTGTCCACACACATGAATGAAAGAACAAAATAACGAAAATGCATGAAATGAGAACTAGTTAAGCATGTTCTACTCTACACCAAGGGAGAAGTGAGTGTGCTCCCATGTAGCTTAGCAACGTCAATCATGTTCATAGTTCCAGCATGATAGGCTCCTTTTGTACTTCTGATGCGGCATTCCCAAAAGACAAAATCCCCTTATCAAGCGGATTTTGAATTTTGACCTTAAGAACCAAGCAATTATCAACATCATGTCTGTTTTTTCCATGTGATACATGCATGTCTTGGACATATCGAATCCAGTAAAATTTGGAAGCTTTTCTCTCGGAACTTCCTTAGCCACCAATCTCTTTTCCAAAAGCATAGGCAATAACTAAGAGAGTGGTTTTGGTAAGGGTGCAAACTGACGAAGCGGACCATGCTTATGTGGCTTCTTTTTGAAATCATGATGCGATTGAATACGAACTACGTCCATTTTGTCAAGATGTCCTTGATTGCATTCTCCAGTCCCAAAAGATAGTTCAATTTTAGATGCTTGTTCTTCATAAGGACATTTTCCTTTACCCTTTGAATAAAGACCAATAGTTTCCGGCATGAAAGGGATGACAGTTCTATAGTCATTTGATTTACACGATCCATAAGACGCATCATCATCTCACGCATTTCGTTTACTTGATTCTGAATATCCTCAAGAGTGGGTGCAATTTTTGTCGGAAGCAATGGAGTTACGAACGCTTCAAAGTTTGTAAATGTGGCGATTATTTCATACTGTTGATTTTCCACATTAGTTACTCGGACTTGAGTGTCTTTGTTCTCCATCTTTGCTTGATGACAGGTGCATATAATAGAACGTGTCTCAGCTGTGCTTTAGTACCTTGTTTTATAAAAAAAATAGAAATTAGGTTAGTATGCAGAAAATGAATTGAGATGAAAATATAAAACCTTTCAATTTTATATTTTCTTTGGATGAAATAGAGATAAGAAATATTCTCATGATCCCAATATCATGTGAATAATCTCTTATCACAATTTCTTCACAAGAAATTATACAATTAAAGGGCTAACATATGATGATTAATCAAGATGCCCCATCTAATTCCATTGGAATCTCAAAAGAAAAAGTACACACAAGGGAAACTTCACTATTAACAACAAAATTTGTGCAATACAATCCCTATAGATCAATCTAAAAACAAGAAGAGAATCCTATTACATCATTACTAAAATGAGTAAAAAGGAAACCCTATACATCAAATCTATAAAACGAAAATTACATAAAAGGAGATTTCCTCATTGAATATAGCCAAACTTCTAATGGATCTTCTTTAGATGCGAGGCTAATTTGTTTGTTTTCTTGGATCAATCGTTCAATCTCGGCTAAAGCCTTATCCTTTTCCCTAAGAGCTGTTGCGGCTATAGCGTGTTGTTGAGTTGGCTTCTCGGGGACATTAGGGAGATCCACTTTAAGCTCGGGCTCGAGACGACGGCATATGTACTCCAGCAATGCGTGATGTATCTTTATTTCCCCTTCCAATTTTGACTCGTTGGTAATGAGAATCGGCTCCGGGTGGCATTTGTATCACATATCAATGATGGACTTGATCATTTCCTTCAAATCCGCCATTTGGTCCTTTTGGATAACATCTTTGCGATAATCAAAATGATATAACCCCAACTTGAGGAATGGCGGAATCTTTTGAAGCACGCGATATTGACGGATCACCCTAAAAGGGTAATATGACGTAGACCCCGTTAGACCCAAAAGTGGGATGGGGTTGTCGGATCTATTATTAAGGCGTACCTTGGGATTTCCAAGCCAACGAACATGCCATTGGATTTGATTTGGAACAAGGTTCTTAAAAAAATTAAACCAAGTTGAGAATGACCAATAAGGAAAGATTTCTTCCTTTTCTCGGAAGAGCGAGATAGGATGACAATCTTTGGACACATCTATGATTTTCAAGCTCAAACCGAAGTCTTTGAGGTGAGAGACCAACCAAATTTGGAGTAAACCTATTAGGGCTCTAAAGATACCATTTTTGTTTTGTTTGAACTTATTGAGTGATACAAAGGTCTCACCTAGGATCATATTGGAGAATCTTTTGAACATACGCACTTGATTGACAATGTGAACTATCAAAGAATCCATGGTCTTTTTGATGAATGGAAAGACCACAAAACCAAAGAATGCTAAGAGAAAGACTTGAGGAATTTGATTACTCACTTCTTTTGGCAAGCTAGAAAAATGTCGTTCTAAAAATGTAAAGGAGAGTGCATTGAAATTTCCTCTAAGGACGCCTTTAATTTGGAGAATGTCAACTCCTAAGAATTGGCTCAAAAGAGTTGTAGGATTTATATCTATCAAAGGACTAACTAGACCAAAAGAACCAACTCTTCCAATGGCAATATCGTACTTCTCAATTGTAGGGGTCAATTCATTTCGACCAAACACAAAAGTTGATGTCTTTGAGTTCCAAAAATGGGACAATGCTTTGATCATAGCAACACGAGGCTCGATATATAAAAGTGTGGGAAGATATTTGTCGCGACCTACCTCTCGAGGGCCGAACTTGATAAGGCGGGTTTAGATATAAGTGTTCATGAAACGGTTCATATGGCACATCATAAAAAATGACTTTAGTGAAGCATAAATCTTTTGATTATCCATATGGCCCATTGATCATGAACGTGCATTTTCTCTAAATTCATATCTCGCGTGACAGCGGATCGATTTTATCTTATTTTAGGAGTCGCCACTAGCTTAGGTTAGGGGTCGGCTAGAATATCCAATCAAAACGTGGGAGTTTCGTTTCGGTTTCTACGAAAAGCAGAGATCATGGGTTCGGGGACTAGCTTACGTTAATATTTCTATTAACGCCTTTTCGGTACTGCTAAATTTAGCATGGTTGTTATCTAAGTTGTCATGCATTTGTTCTTTACCATTTTCATGTCAAAGTTTTAGTCCACAATGTGATCATGCATCTTATTTTTTTTTTTGTGTTTTCAATTAAGATTCTAAACTAATCCTATTTTAGTCTAGAAAAAAGAAAGAAACAATCAATTGTATTGAAAGACATTTCGTAAAGTAAACACTCAAAGTATTGAAAAGATGAGCTAATTCTAAGTGCGAGAAAGTAAAACCTGCAACTCGTCGGGTGTTTATTACAACACAAATTGAAAAACTCCGAAACATGATCGGGTACGAATGAATTGAATACAAATTGAAAGCGGATTGGACATCGGTCTATCTCTACCATCAAGTGAATACAAATTGATATCGGATTGGACATCGGTTAAAATGCATCCTTAATAATTAAGAATATTCTTTAAGGGCTAAGGATTGATGACATGGCATTATGGATGGACATGATCAATTCTAAATGAATGGCCATGATTGATTTGTTTATCCCTTAATTAATTTGTTTAATCCTTAAAGAAAGGCATTTTAGTAATTTCACTTAGGGGCATTTTCGTAATTTTTAATTAAGAGCATTTTTGTCATTTTTGGGCTCAAAGGGATAGGGCCGGCCTTGGTTGGTTGGAATGGACTGTCGATCGCTAGATTTTCGATCGGAAAATGGCCAGTCCGATCAAACCGGTTCAATTCGAATCAAACCGGGTTGAACCGGTTTGTCCCGAGTTTGGCCGAGTTGAACCGGTTCAATCCTTGATTCCATTTGTTTCCAATTTTGTACAATTTGATCTCTATCATGATTAATTGACCCCATTAATATTGAATTCGATCAAATTGGATTGAACCGATTTGAAATTCATGTACAAATTGATCAAATTTAACTTGTTTAGCTCAATTATTCTTGAATTTGGGTAATTGCATGGCCAAGCTAGACTAACAAATTTAATTGAAGTCCAATTAGCAAAATTGAGTCTCAATTCATCAAATTGAATATTAGTTTAGAGTGGGTCTAGTTGAATTGCACTAATTAGACCAATTACTCTTAGATTTCTTAATCATTAGATCACTAAATTGATCAAATTGACTCAAATTCATGTGAATCATCCAAAATTGATTTTGAATTTGGATTTGATATAAGAAATTAGGCTCATTCGTGTCTCAATTGCACAAATCATGAAGAATTGATCCAAATCATTTATTAGGGCCAAAATTGGGGGTTTTTGTGTTTGGCTTGGAATTAGAAATTTTTTTTCAAAATTGAATATAAGATGACCTCTAGATCAAATGTTGTGAAGAAAACTAACCTATAAAATGACTAGAAATGAAATAATTTCATTTTTGGTCGATTTGAATCAAATTCCGCAAATTGGGAAAAAGTTGGTTCTAAATCGATTTTTGTAAAATTTCAAATGCCAAAGGCAAATTGAATGTAAAATAAGATGATTTTTACATTTTTGTATTTTTCAATTTTTTGGTCAAAGGTTTGATCAAAAGTCAAACTCTAGTTGACTTTTCACTATGAGCTTGATTTTATGATCAAATCTTTGAATTTTTCTAGGATTTCCACTTCTAAAGTGAAATTAAACTTGAAAGGAATCTTTTTATACGAAAAACCCCGATTTAACCCGGGGTTGACTTTTGGTCAAAGGGTTGATCAAAAAGTCAGCGTGAAAGTCAACCGTTTGACTTTTCGGGTTTTTGCATGAAATGAATAGAACATTGTTTACAGAAGCTAGGCCAACTGACGAAATTAAAAGAATGACACTTTTTGTTCAAAAAACGGGTTCCGTTATGATCGGAAACCACAATCTCTAATTTTCTACTTTTAATTATGCGTCGGCTAAAAATTATGTGTCAACAGCTGCCCCTCTTTGAGTGGGAGTTCGAAGAGATTCTGCTCAAAGACCAATTGGCACTTGCAAATTTTTAGTCGACTCCACTTGAGAAATAAAAGAAACTAAAGACAAAGACATTTGAATAGAGTCTTACCTGAAGCACTTACCATTGACCATTTGGATTGTCAGCTCATTCGTGTGTTTTTCTCTTCTCTCTCATATGGTGGAATGAAGGAAGAAAAGAAAGAGAAATGGTTTTGTAGGAAATCTATGATTTAAGGATAACCAAAAACCTAAGGGCAAAGTTTAAGGATAACCTAGAACCAAAGGACAAGGTGTAAGGGTGACCAGGAACCTAAGGACAAGGTTTAAGGATGACCAAGAACCTAAGGTAAGGTTTTAGGATGATCAGGAAACTAAGGTAAGATTTAAGGATGATCAGGAATCAAAGGACAAGGTTTAAGGATGACTAGGAACATCAGACAAGGTTTAAGGATGGCCAGGAACCAAATGACAAGGTTTAAGGATGATCTAGAATTAAAGGACAAGGTTTAAGGATGACCTAGAACCTAAGACAAGGTTTAAAAACCAAAGGGACGATATGAAAATCGAAAGCGATGCATGGTTTAGGATAACCAAAAACCAAAAATGAAGGGTAAGGTTTAGGCTGACCAAAAATTGAAAATGAAGGGTATGGTTTAGGCTGACCAAAAATCGAAAATGAGGGATATGGTTTAGGCTGACCAA
Source organism: Syzygium jambos (assembly GCA_031216235.1). Taxonomy (NCBI): domain Eukaryota; kingdom Viridiplantae; phylum Streptophyta; class Magnoliopsida; order Myrtales; family Myrtaceae; genus Syzygium; species Syzygium jambos. The sequence goes on from CM062227.1 coordinate 24,294,538, forward strand.
AAATCGAAAATGAAGGGATATGGTTTATGCTGACCAAAAATCGAAAATGAGGGGTATGCTTTAGGCTGACCTAAAACCAATCCACTAGGAAAAGATATTTTGAAAAAGAGGGAGTTTCGAGATTGTTTAACAACAAACCAAACAGAATTATTCTCATTTTGGTAAAAGACACTAACTATCAAAATCCTTAAGAGGAAATTTTAGCAAAATGATCTTTTAATAACCATCTAAAGAGGTTAGATAAAAAAATGCCAAATTGGAAATAACATAATCAAAAAGGTCTTTCGCACTGTCTCTTATAAAGGCTTTGATTCCCATCCATTGATGTAGGAAAGCTATTCAATTCTCACTGGTGATGCCTCATGAACCTATGTCAAAGGTTTTCGGAAACGTTTACATTGAATACGAATTGATTGATTATAAAGGTCTTTCAAAAGGACCATAATATAGGCTTGGTCATGGGCTTACACAAAGAATATTTGCTTTGAGGCCAAGAAAAGAAATATACCATCAACATCTTCAGCGGGTTTACAAGTCAAGAACCTTGAAGATAAGACAAGATAGGATTACTTCTACTCCTTCTAGTAGTAGCTTCTTTGTGAAATCTTTACGTCAACTCAAACCATCCCAATCGGAAGAGACTTCGGAGAGGGTTGTAATGTCGGTTCGGGTTAGGCTCAAAAGGCTTGAAATTTTGTAGAAGGGGTTTTGAAAGAGAAATGATGATTATCTTGGCATCATTATCAAATCATCCAAATTTGACATCATTTTACTCTTGAAAACCAAATTGTCTCGATAGTCCATTTTTCTTGCAATACAAGAGCTTTGCTCTTTCTAAGCATCTTTTGCAATGGGAATTTTATTTTCATTATAAACATGTTGTTTTTTGCTTTTGCTTTTGTTTTTGACACATTTTCTTTTCATGGGCATCGGCCTTGCTTTTACCAGGCACACTGCTTTTTCATGCCCCCTAATATTTATCTTTTGAGTTCTTTGGACTCTCGAGACACTCTATACATATTCACCAATTTTTCCAAATTTTCTTGATAAATTATATGCATTGCCTCAACGCAGGGATATCAACATTTTGGGCTTTGAAATGAACATGCTTAAGGCTCAATTTGGCTAAGCAAGGGATAATTCTGTTTGGGTAGAGGAAAAGAATGCTCTTCTTCACTTTGGGATGTTTCGAGCTTCCATAAAGATCCACTTGAAATTACCACAAGAAGGTTGATGCAAGTGAAAGCAATAAAATCTTTCTTAATCTTTTTACTCCAAAAATGATCAACCACAACTTCTTAACTTGCCCCAATATGGGGTAGTTCTTGATAGGGTGTTTTGAAAATTCTCCCTTTTTAGCTCAAAGTGGCTAGCAAAGGATAAAATGAGTGTTTAGGATAGAGAAATGAAATGTCTTTTATCACTTCAATCCATATATTCAATGTGAACAAACCCTACGTCCTAGGACATGGTTTTTTTTTTGGCTCAATTTTCTCAAAATGTGTATAGGGACGTGTTTGATCAAATGTTTGCCTTTTATCATCCTAGGCATTTCCATTCGGCATTTTAGAAATCCCTTTTTTGCTTTTTCAAAGGATCATTTGGTTAAATCTCCCTTCTACGGGAATTTTGATAAATCAAAACATTTGAAAATGTTTTTTTAAATGATTTGTTGACTACTCTGGGGATTTTTTTTTTTACAAAATTTCAAACTTGAAAAACCTTTTGGACAGAAAAGGTCCTCACAAATAGGGTCTACTTTCTAAGCTCTAGGGAGAAGATTGTTTTTTGGTAGCTGCTTTCTTGAGGTTGATTCCTTGGGGTTTGGAATAGCCTCCCTGGGGAACAACTGAGTAACTACAAAATAAACAAATATGCAAAAATGTCATGTATACATGAGACGCAAATGTCTTAAAGTGGCTTGGATTCAATCCTAAAGTAGCTCAAAGGTTTTTTATTCAAGGAAATTTCTTGACAGCATGAGCATTTACAGGTTTTGGTAGCTCTTGGCCATCCTTTTCTACAAGAATCAGTGCTTCGCCGGGTAACACTTTCTTGATGACATACGGTCCTTCATAATTGGGGTAAGCTTCCTACGATCAGGAATGATGGGTAGGACTTTTTTCAAAACCAGGTTATTGACCTCAAAATACATGGGTTGAACCTTATGGTTGAATGACTTAGCCACTCATTTTTGGTAGCTTTGTCCATGGCACAGGGCTCTTACCCTTTTTTCATCAATCATGTTAAGCTGTTCAAATATTTATTGAATCCATTTTGCTTCAAAAACCTTTACTCGCGAAAGTACCCTTAATGAATGAATTTCCACTTCCACAGGTAAAACTGCTTCCATTCCACACACTAATGAGAATGGTGTTGCCCTAATCGAAGTGCGAATAGAAGTTCGGTAAGCCATTAACGCATATGGCAACCGATCATGCCAATCTCGGTAATGCTCTGTCATTTTGAACAGAATCTTATTTATGTTCTTATTTGCCACCTCCACAGCTCCATTCATTTGTGGACGGTAAGGAGAAGAATTCAAGTGGCGAATGTGAAACTTATTGAGTAGCTCATCCACTACTTTGTTATTCAAGTTTGATCCGTTATCAGTGATAATTGTTTCTGGAACCCCATATCGAGCGATAATGTCTCAACAAATGAATTTTACCACACTTTTCGCAGTGACATGGACATAAGAATTGACTTTGATCCATTTGGTGAAGTAATCGATAGCCACTAGAATGAAAGGTGTCCATTTGATGCCTTAGGATTAATTGGTCTGATAATGTCAATGCCCCACATTGAAAAAGGCCATGCCTCAGACATTTGATGTAATTCATTTGAAGGAGCATTGATTTTGTCTCCATAAATTTGACATTGATGGCAACATCTAACATGTTGAATACAATCAGCTTCCATGATTAACCAGTAATAACCTAACCTCATGATCTTCCTTGCTAGAAGATGGCCATTCATGTGAGGATCACATTCTCCTTCATGTATCTCTTTCATTAATAAATTGGCCTCTTTGGTGTCTATGCACTTCAGCAGGATCAAATCAAAAGATCTCTTGTACAAAGCACCTCCGCTAAGAAAGAATTTGGAAGCTAACTTGGTTAAGTATTTCCGATCAGTAGCTCGACTTCCTTGGGGAAATTTCCTTCTCGAAGGTAATTCATAATGTCATAGTACCATGGTTGACCATCGAGTTCTTCTTCTATAATCATGCAATACACAAGCTCTTTTAAAACATCGATTTGTAAAGGATCAATATTCAAGCCATCGATGACTTGTAACATTGAGGATAATGTTGCCAAGGCATCAGCAAATTAATTATGAGATCCTAGCAAATAATCAAATGAGATCTCTTCGAATTCTTCCACCAAATCCTTAAGATACTCATGGTAATGAATTAGTTTTGAATCGCGAGTTTGCCATTCACCTCCTGTTTGGAAAATGATAAGCGCAGAATCGTCATAAACTTGTAATCTCTTAACCTTCATATCGATGGCTAATTGGAGACCAAGGATGCAAGTTTCATATTCTGAAATGTTATTTTTTTTTTTTTGGTGAAGAAAAAATTTTTTGGTGAAGATTCTGAAATGTTATTGGTACAAGGAAATACCAACTTTGCAGCTACGGGATAATATTGACCCGCTGGGGATATTAAGACCGCTCCAGTGCTAGAACCGGAGAGGTTAACAGCTCCATCAAAATATATGGTCCATTTGTCTTGTGACACCAAATGGATTCCTTCATCAATTTCACCCTAGTGGTCTGACTTTAAGGGACTTTCAGCTAACCTATCAGCTATGGCTCGCCCTTTGAATGACTTCTGAGACATGCTCTGGATATCAAATTTAGAGAGCAATATTTGCCACTTGGCAAGCCTTCCAATCAGTGTAGGCTTTTCCAAAAGATACTTCATAGGATCATTTTCATTCACAAGCAGGATACGATAGTGAAGAGTGTATTGTCATAATTTGTGTAATATCCAAATTAAGGCTACATATACTTTCTTAACTTCAGGGTATCGAGTTTCACTAGAGGTAAACTTCTTGTTGAGGTAGTAAATAGCGCGTTCCATTCCATCCTCCGGTCTCTTCTACGCTAACATAGCTCCCAAAGACTCATCGTGAATGGTGAGATACAAAATCAAAGGTATATTTGAAGTAGGCGATACTAAAATTGATGGTTGTGAAAGATACTGCTTCAATTGTTCAAAGGATTTTTGACAATCTTCGTTCCATTCAACTTTGGCATTCTTTTTCAATAGCTTGAAGAATGGATTGGCTATTTCAGATAACTGGGAAATAAATCTTGCAACATAATTCAGTCTTCTCAATAAACTTTGGACCTCCTTAACAGTAAAAGGGGGTTTCAAATCACAAATAGCCTTTACTTTTGAGGGATCAATCTCGATGCCCTTGTTACTAACCATAAATCCGAGGAGCTTTCTAGACTTTACCCTACACACGCATTTAGCAGGGTTAAGCTTTAGCTTGAACTTTCTAAGTCAATCAAACAATTTCCTCAAGACTTCAATGTGATCTTCACCTTGTCGTGATTTAGTGATCATGTCGTCGACGTACACTTCAATCTCTTTATGCATCATGTCATGGAATAGTGTCACCATAGCTCTTTGGTAGGTTGCCCCTGTGTTCTTCAAGTCAAAGGGCATAACCTTATAATAAAATGTTCCCCATGGGGTGATGAAAGATGTTTTAGTCTTATCTTCTACTTTCATTCGGATTTGGTTATAGCCAGAGAAACCATCCATGAAGGAAAATAATTCGAATCCTGCTGTGCTGTCGACCAAGACGTCAATATGTGGTAATGGAAAATCATCTTTGGGACTTGCTTTGTTCAAGTCGCAATAATCGACACATACCCAAACTCGCCCATCCTTCTTCATAACTGGGACAATATTAGCGATCTAGTCGGCATAATGAGTAACTTCAATAAAATCAACTTTTAACATTTTCATGACTTCTTCCTCAATCTTCTTGGATAATTCTGGCTTCGTATTCCTAAGCTTCTATTTCTTAGGCGGAATGGCAGGATCGAGAGGCAATGTGTGTTCTACAATGTTGGGGTCGAGACCTGGCATATCAGCATAAGACCAAGCAAAGACATCTCGGTACTCCTTCAAGAGTTTGATCAGTCGATCAATATTTATTTGAGAGAGACCTGCCCCAATTTTTGTTTCCTTGGGATTTTCAAAATCACCCAAATTTATAATGACAGTTTGTTCTTCCGTAGGAGGTTTGGATTATTTATGTCGGATCCATTCTTTTTTAATAGCCTTGGAATCTTCTTCATTTTTGGGATCATAATAATTGGGTTTGTAAGAGTTTTTTGGACACGAATCCAAGCCATGCATATGACTATCATGATTATGCAAAGTGTTATGCCTGAGATGCAATAAAAAATGGTTAGTATATGAAGATAATAAATGTAATGCATGCAGATGTGATTAAAAAAACTTTCGAATACCAGGTTTTCAAAAATTTCATGGGGAACTCATCCTCATATCATTGGGCATCCTCGTTCCAACAAATCATTTTGAAAACTATAGATCGTGCAAAAGCCCAAGCCTCAAAGCATCATCATAGGGTTGGTTTGGTATACTTTCGCACGTCTATTAACAAAACATGAGAATACTTTTAGTGATATGCATTAAATGTCATACGGCATATAACGTTTTGGATCCAAAGTTTGTGATCCGAATTATTGCAACATATGAATGAACAAATGAAAGTCCCTTGTAGGGGAGAATTAGGTGGATTACAACTAGAAGAAAAGTAGAACACAGAAACATCCCTTACGTAGCAGGATTGATCATGGCTACCATGCCATTGTCTTCAAATTCGGGCCCCTATCCACTTGAGACGATAGTCTTGGGGTCGATAAAAGTGCTCGGAGGAGAAGTGTATTTTACCATGAAATCATATTTACCACTTGGCTGTCCGAGGGTGTCGACAATTTCACCCTTTTCGATTGCCTTCCTAGCAAACTCTTGGTCCCAGTAGGAAGTATGGCATTCAAATTCCGAATCAGCATAGGAAGAAACTTCTCTGTCATCTTCATCGTTCCATCTAGTTGGAACAATGTCTTTCAAGTCTTTCTCGTGGGCCTTCTTCATAAATTCACGATTTTGACAAGCATTCTTGCCCTCACATTCCAAATCGGTATTGATCGTATCACTCCAAAGTTCGTTAACGTCTAGCTTGTATCCATCCTCGCTTGGCTTACAGCATGAGACTTCGCCTGCGAACTTATAAAAGAAATTTTCCGATGACAAATCGATTACAGCGGTCTCAATGGACCTTTCGGGTTTCTTTCCTTAAAATGGCTGGATTATGCCTGAAGCAGCCATCTTGGTTAGGCAATACATTTTCTCCTCTTGGGAGACATTTCCTTCTTTCGGTTGACATCTAGCTACGATCAATAGCTCTTCCATCTTTACCATGTCGAACAAGAAAGGTTTCTCATTCTCATCTCCAAATATCATATTAACGGTTTCGGTATGATTGGGGAGTGGATTTTGTTGAACATTAGGTGTGGCATCTTTAAATGACAAGATCTTCTTATCCAACAGGTTTTGAATCTTGACTTTAAGAGTATAACAGTTGTCCACATCATGACCCTTCTCACCCATGTAGTACATGCAAAATTTTGCTAAATCAAACCCAGCAAACTTTGGTGGGTTATCTCTCGGGATTTCTTTTGCTACTAGTCTTTGTTCAATCAACATCGGCAGCAACTGAGACATAAGTCTTGGCAATGGAGAAAATTGTTTTTGTGGAGCTTTTCCTTTTCGATCAAAATTTCGGGAAGAGCTCCCTGCTTCCATAATGGACCTTTGAACTGGTGAGTTTAATGGCTTTTGAGTATTAGGATTTTAAATATAGGTAACCTCTACCATTGGCTCCTTATCCTTCTTTGAGGTAAATCTGCGAGTCGTCATCTCGGATAATCGACCCTCTCGCATGATTCCTTCGATACGTTCTCCCAGTTCAACCATTACGGGAAAATTGATGCAAGTGTTATTAAATATTTTATCGAAGTATTCTCGAGGTAGAGCTCGAAGAAACAGTTGCATGATCTCTTTCTCGGACAGCGGAGGTTTAACTTGGGATACCGTAGTTCTCTATCTTTAGGCATACGCTCTAAAAGTTACATTTCTCCTTTTATCAACTCGGACTAGCTCTTCACGGTTTAGAGCAATTTCAGTATTAAACTTGTATTGTTAGAGGAATTCATCTGCGAGGTCTTCCCAGGTGCAAATTTTCTCCAAATCCAACTCGATAAACTGTGTTAAGGCGGAATCAGCCAAGCTATCTTGAAAATTATTGATCAACAGCGGAGTATTATCGGAGTAACGAGCCATCTTATTCAAATAATATTTCAAGTGGGTCTTAGGGTACCCAGTTCCATCGTACTTCCTTGAAAATTCGGGCTCCTTGTAAAAATTAGGGACTTTCACTTTTGTAAAATGCGACAGCTTATCAAAGCCTTGTAGTTGATAACCTTGCAGCATGCATAAGCATTCTTCTAATTTTGCGATACGACTTGCACTCTCTTCATCCATATGAACAACAGGCGACTCCTTAGGTGGAGCTTCCAAATCAATGACGGTAGGAATAGCATTAACGGAGACCTCTTTAGCAGGTCCTTTATTGACAGGATCTATCATCGGTGCGTTAACAGACACATTAATAGTAGAAGCTGCAGCAGCAGGAGCCACAGGTGTAAAGTTCTTTACTTGATTTGTAAGGTAGTTAAGAGCGCCATCATTTGCGCTATATGATTCTCAATGGTAATAACGCGGGTACGAGTGTCCTCGTTTTCCATCCTTGCTTGGTGACGGGTGCGTATAATAGAACGCGTCTCAGCCGTATTTTAATACCTTTTGTAAAAAAAAAAAAGAAATCAGGTTAGTATGTGGAAAATGAATTGAGACGAAAATATAAAACCCTTCAATTTTATATTTTCTTTGGACGAAATAGAGATAAGAAATATTCTCATGATCCCAATATCATGTGAATAATTTCTTATCACAATTTCATCACAAGAAATTATACAATTAAAGGGGTAACACGCAATGATTAATCAAGATGCCCCATCTATATTCCATTAGAATTTCGAAAAAGAAAGTACACATAAGGGAAATTTCACTATTAACAACAAAATTCGTGAAATACAATCCCTATAGATCAATCTAAAAATAAGAAGAGAATCCTATTACATCATTACTAAAATAAGTAAAAAGGAAGCCCTACACATCAGATCTATAAAATGAAAATTACATGAAATGAGATTTCCTCATGGAATATAGCCAAAATCCTAATGGATCTTCTTTAGATGTGAGTCGTTTGTTTTCTTGGGTCAAACGTTCAACCTCGGCTAAAGCCTCATACTTTTCCCCAAGAGCTCTTGCGGCTATAGCTTGTTATTGAGTTGGCTTCTCGGGTACATTAGGGATATTCACTTTAAGCTCGGGCTCAAGACGACGGTGTATGTACCCCGGCAATGTGTGATGTATCTTCATTTCCCCTTCCAATTCTGACTCATTGGTAGTCAAAATGATATAACCCCAGCTTGAGGAATGGTGGAATCTTTTGAAGCGCGCAATATTGACGGATCACCCTAAAAGGGTAATATGACGTAGACCCCGTAAGACCCAAAAGTGGAATTGGGTTGTCAGATCCGTTATTAAGGCGCACCTTAGGATTTCCAAGCAACGAACATGCCATTGGATTTGATTTGGAACAAGGTTCTTAAAAAAATTAAACCAAGTTGAGAATGACCAATAAGGAAATATTTCTTCCTTTTCTCGGAAAAGCAAGATAGGATGACAATCTTTGGACACATCTATGATTTTCAAGCTCAAACCGAAGTCTTTGAGGTGAGAGACCAATCAAATTTGGAGTAAACCTATTGGGGCTCTAAAGATACCATTTCTGATTTGTTTGAACTTATTGAGTGATACGAAGGTCTTACCTAGGATCATATTGGAGAATCTTTTGAACATACACACTCGATTGACAATGTGAACTACCAAAGGATCCATGGTCTTTTTGATGAATGGAAAAACCACAAAACCAAAGAATGCTAAGAGAAAGACTCGAGGAATTTGATTACCTGCTTCTTTTGGCAAACTTGAAAAATGTCGTTCTAAGAATGTAAAAGGGAGTGCATTAGAATTTTCTCTAAGAACGCCTTTGATTTGGAGAATGTCAACTCCTAAGAATTGGCTCAAAAGAGTTATAGGATCTATATCTATCGGAGGGCTAACTAGACCAAAAGAACCGACTCTTCCAATGGCAATATTGTGCTCCTCAATTGTAAGGGTCAACTCATTTCGACCAAACACAAAAGTGGATGTCTTTGAGTTCCAAAAATGAAACAATGTCTTAATCATAGCAACACGAGGCTCGATGTATAAAAGTGTGGGAAGATATCCGATCCTCCTTTCCACGTAGTTCTTGTGCTTTGACTCGAGACTTTCCCACATGGTCATGAGAGCTCTAGGTATGGGGATGATTTGAATCTCCGATATATCCATTTTGACTAATCCTAATTTGGGGCATCGAGATTAATCACCAAGCATTATAGAAAAAAATATAACGTGGAATTGAAATGGCATAATTGAAATTGCAGAACGATACAATCAACCTTACCACGAAGAAAAAAAATGGCAAACACATTGGCACATCGCATGAGGACATGTGAGTTTTGACACCTAAGGATAGGATTCTAAAGGTTTAAGGTCCCCAACTTAATTAGATAAGAAGAGTTTACCCACCGCTACTAACGTTGGTCGGTACACTTCTAACTAATCAAGATGAGTGGTATTGAAGAATAGATTAGCACATGCATTCACATGTGGATTCCACTCTTAATACCTCCTAAAGGTGCCCTAAAGTGATCCGGGTTTTTAGATCGCGGGACGTGGGTGCATAGTGTTGTGCTAAACCAAGTAAACATGCATTTAAATCTAAAGCAAACAACACTTCAATATAATCTCATACATTCGACATTCATCCGAACGCCACCTACAAAATAAAGGGTTTGCATTCACTCCACCCCTTATGTCTCCCACCTACAAAACCATTTAACACATGGATAGTGGACTAACCTCATTTTCCACGCGACTTCGACATGCAGTCGATGCTACAAAATGTAGACAAGTGAGATAACAACCAACAAGTTTATTACAACTTTAATCCACTTAGGTTTGTAACCTATTCCCTAGTGGAGTCGCCAAGCCTGTCGCGACCTAACTCTCGAGGGCCGAACTTGATAAGGCAGTTTAGAGATAGGTGTTCATCAAACGGTTCATATGGCACATCATAAAAAATGATTTCAGTGAAGCATAAATCTTTCGGTTATCCATATGGCCCATTGATTATGAACATGGATTTTTCCTAAATCTATATCTCGCGTGACAGCGGATCAATTTTATCTTATTTTAGGAGTCACCACTAGCCTAGCTCAGGGGTCGGCTAGAATACCCAACCGAAACACGGGAGTTTCGTTTCGGTTTCTACGAAAATCAGAGATCATGGATTCGGAGACTAGCTTACGTTAATATTTCTATTAGCGCCATTTCGGTACCACTAAACTTAACATGGTTGTTATCTAAATTGTCATGTATTTGTTTGTCGCGACCTGCCCCTCGAGGGCCGAGCTCGGATGAGGCGGGTTTAGAGATAAGTGTTCATGAGACGGTTCATATGGCACCTCATAAAAATGATTTATACTGATGTGTAAACCTTTCGTTTAGCCATATGACTCGTTTATCATGAACGTGGATTTTCCCTAAATCCATATCTCGCGTGACAGCGGATCAATTTTATTCTTTTAAGGAGTCGCCACTAGCCTAGGTCGGGGGTCGGCTAGAAAACCCAACCGAAACGCGGGAATTTCGTTTCGATTTCTACGAAAACCAGAGATCAAAGGTTCGGGGACTAGCTTACGTTAATATTTCTATTAACGCCCTTTCGGTACCGCTAAACTTAACATGGTTGTTGTCTAAGTCGTCATGCATTTGTTTTTTTACCATTTTCATGCCAAAGTCTTAGTCCACTAGGTGATCATGCATCTTGTTTTTGTATTTTCATTTTGAGATTCTAAACTAATCCTATCTTAGTCTAGAAAAAGAAAGAAACAATCAATTGTATTTGAAGGACATTTCGTAAAGTAAACACTCGAAGTATTGAAAAGACGAACTAATTCTAAGTACGGGGAATAAGTAAAAACCTGCAACTCGTCGGGTGTTTATTACAACACGAATTGAAAAACCCGAGACATGATCGGGGATGAATGAATTAAGTACAAATTGAAACCGGATTGGACATCGGTTTGATATCATCAAAATGAATACAAATCGAGACCGGATTGGACATCGGTCAATCACCTTGGTCTTCTATTTCGGATTATTCTTCCTTGGACCGCCTCTCGGGTGTCGGTGTTTACATTCATACATTCATTCATAACAAATGACATATGAAAGAACAATAATGCAATCAATCACTAATTAAGCACGGGCCTCGGGATCGGCCTTTGTTTTTCATGCGATTCGATTCATCACCCATCTAATCACCTAACATTGTTTGATTAATGGTTAATGATAATGAGCTACCATTTGCATTCACAAAACGGCAACTCATATCAATTAACCCCTAAAGTCGGGTTCTAATGATCATGAATGGGCTACCCGCCGAACATGCACCGGGCCTAACATTCATCTAAAAAACACATGCATAAAAATAAAATGTGCATGCATTCAAGCCCATGGGCCTTGTTTCGAAGCCAAACAAACAATGAGAAGTGGGCTTTATAAAAAGACCACTTATTCAATTAATGTCTAATTCGGATTGCTTCTGTTCAAGTATGATTAACTATCCTAATGACGTTCAAATGAAGTGGTTCAGGTGTCATTAGAAAGCTTATGACATGAGGATCAAAAGTCAAGGAGACCATTTTTTCTAAATCCTGGCCAATTTTCCCGAAAATGCCTAATTAAATCTTAGTGACAGGCTGGACTCGGTTCAGTTATGAATTTCAAATTAATAGCGGGAAAAATAACAAACCATATCAAAACAGCACGAAAATTTTTGTGCGGTTAGGATTCTCTGTGTGCAACAACTTTCATGTTTTGAGTTTTTGCTAAAAAGCCCTCCAAATTTTTATAAAATTCGGTTTTCGCGGAGGACTCAATTGCAAATAGAATTTTAACCCGAAAAGACTTTTCAAGCAAATTAACCCTCCAAAAATTGTAATTAGGTCCTCAAAATTTCCAGTTGACATAATGAGACCCCAATGAACAACTTTGTAGTTTTGATTTTTTGCAAAAAAGGACTCTAACTTTATCAAATTCGGAGAAACATCTTTTGAACTCCAAAGGAATGAAAATCAGATCTGGACACAGATTCTGATCAAATCGTAAGAATTCCTTTTGAAAATTCAAATGATCTCCGATTTTGATGAAATTAGTATCAATAGAAAGATCTCAATCTCAGGAAGAACTTTCGTGAAGAAAATGTTTTCATATCTCGAACACACGAATTTATGAAAATCGAAGAACACACGAAGGTCGACTGAAATCAAGTATGATTAACTATCCTAATGATGTCCAAATGAAGTGGTTCAGGTGTCATTAGAAAGCTTATGACATGAGGATCAAAAGTTAAGAAGACCATTTTTTCTAAATCCTAGCCAATTTTCCCGAAAATGCCTAATTAAATCTCAGTGACAGGCTGGACTCGGTTCAGTTATGAATTTCAAATTAATAGCGGGAAAAATAACAAACCATATCAAAACAGCACGAAAATTTTTGTACGGTTAGGATTCTCTGTGTGCAACAACTTTCATGTTTTGAGTTTTTGCTAAAAAGCCCTCCAAATTTTTATAAAATTCGGTTTTCGCGGAGGACTCAATTGCAAATAGAATTTTAACCCGAAAAGACTTTTCAAGCAAATTAACCCTCCAAAAATTGTAATTAGGTCCTCAAAATTTCCAGTTGACATAATGAGACCCCAATGAACAACTTTGTAGTTTTGATTTTTTGCAAAAAAGGACTCTAACTTTATCAAATTCGGAGAAACATCTTTTGAACTCCAAAGGAATGAAAATCAGATCTGGACACAGATTCTGATCAAATCGTAAGAATTCCTTTTGAAAATTCAAATGATCTCCGATTTTGATGAAATTAGTATCAATAGAAAGATCTCAATCTCAGGAAGAACTTTCGTGAAGAAAATGTTTTCATATCTCGAACACACGATTTTATGAAAATCGAAGAACACACGAAGGTCGACTGAAATCAAGTATGATTAACTATCCTAATGATGTCCAAATGAAGTGGTTCAGGTGTCATTAGAAAGCTTATGACATGAGGATCAAAAGTTAAGAAGACCATTTTTTCTAAATCCTAGCCAATTTTCCCGAAAATGCCTAATTAAATCTCAGTGATAGGCTGGACTCGGTTCAGTTATGAATTTCAAATTAATAGCGGGAAAAATAACAAACCATATCAAAACAGCACGAAAATTTTTGTGCGGTTAGGATTCTCTGTGTGCAACAACTTTCATGTTTTGAGTTTTTGCTAAAAAGCCCTCCAAATTTTTATAAAATTCGGTTTTCGCGGAGGACTCAATTGCAAATAGAATTTTAACCCGAAAAGACTTTTCAAGCAAATTAACCCTCCAAAAATTGTAATTAGGTCCTCAAAATTTCCAGTTGACATAATGAGACCCCAATGAGCAATTTTGTAGTTTTGATTTTTTGCAAAAAAGGACTCTAACTTTATCAAATTCGGAGAAACATCTTTTGAACTCCAAAGGAATGAAAATCAGATCTGGACACAGATTCTGATCAAATCGTAAGAATTCCTTTTGAAAATTCAAATGATCTCCGATTTTGATGAAATTAGTATCAATAGAAAGATCTCAATCTCAGGAAGAACTTTCGTGAAGAAAATGTTTTCATATCTCGAACACACGAATTTATGAAAATCGAAGAACACACGAAGGTCGACTGAAATCAAGTATGATTAATTATCCTAATGATGTCCAAATGAAGTGGTTCAGGTGTCATTAGAAAGCTTATGACATGAGGATCAAAAGTTAAGAAGACCATTTTTTCTAAATCCTAGCCAATTTTCCCGAAAATGCCTAATTAAATCTCAGTGACAGGCTGGACTCGGTTCAGTTATGAATTTCAAATTAATAGCGGGAAAAATAACAAACCATATCAAAACAGCACGAAAATTTTTGTACGGTTAGGATTCTCTGTGTGCAACAACTTTCATGTTTTGAGTTTTTGCTAAAAAGCCCTCCAAATTTTTATAAAATTCGGTTTTCGCGGAGGACTCAATTGCAAATAGAATTTTAACCCGAAAAGACTTTTCAAGCAAATTAACCCTCCAAAAATTGTAATTAGGTCCTCAAAATTTCCAGTTGACATAATGAGACCCCAATGAGCAACTTTGTAGTTTTGATTTTTTGCAAAAAAGGACTCTAACTTTATCAAATTCGGAGAAACATCTTTTGAACTCCAAAGGAATGAAAATCAGATCTGGACACAGATTCTGATCAAATCGTAAGAATTCCTTTTGAAAATTCAAATGATCTCCGATTTTGATGAAATTAGTATCAATAGAAAGATCTCAATCTCAGGAAGAACTTTCGTGAAGAAAATGTTTTCATATCTCGAACACACGAATTTATGAAAATCGAAGAACACACGAAGGTCGACTGAAATCAACATGTCACCAGATTTATATGCATATGACGTGGCAAATCGTACTAGGCTAACATGCTCAGAATTTTATGAAAATTTTACAGTGAACAGATCAAGATGTGTTCTACAACTTTCATGAGGAAGTTTTTCCAGAAAATGATCGTAGAAAATCATAAAAATCATCAAACAGCACAACGTCAGTCAGGGAATCATCATAACAGAATTATACAACATATTCCAGATTCTGATCCTAACTTCTAAAAATGTTTTGACATAGCAAATGAAGTCCGATCGAAGCATATGATATATCAAATCGAAGCTTAAGACGAGCTCTACGACTCTCTAGTTTATCACTTCATCAGATTTCGACGTTAACAAGCTCAAATCAGCATCTCAAGCCAACAGGTTTCACTGAACACTAATCTACAGAATTGTGTTCAAGTGTTCTTACCTTGTCTCACAATGCTTCAACGCTCAAGCGAGCGATCCGGCCTCCGTATTCTGATCTGGAATGACACGGAGAAGCCTCGGAAAGCTCGGCCAACCTACGACAATTGAATATATGGAATGTCGTGAGAATAGATTCGTTTTGTCACAAATAGACTAATCAGCGAAAAATTAAGCTAAGGATGCAATCCGGTGGCCGTTCGATGCGAGGCCGGCCATCACAGTGACTTGAGGACGCCGAGGAATGCAGTCGGAAGGTCTGGATCGCCGGAGGAGGCCGCCGGAGAGCCGGTTCAGCCGGCTGAACCGGCTGGACAAATCACCGGCGGTAAAGCCGGTGATGCTGCCGAGAGGGAGATCAGGCCGGAACAGTGAGCTCCGGCCACCAGCAAGGGTAGCTGGTCTTGCGACCAGCCTCAGGCCGCCGTGGGGGACGTCGGAGGGGCGGCGGCTCACCGGAAAGCGGCCGGCAAGGAGCCGGAAGGCCGGCGGCCGAGAGGGAGCTCGAGAGAGAGGGAGGTGATCGTGAGAGGGAGAGAGAGAGAGAGAGAGAGAGAGAGAGAGAGAGAGAGAGAGAGAGAGAGAGAGAGAGAGAGAAACCAGATCTGAAAATGAACCCCCCTTTGATTTTTGGAGGGAAAAACACTATATACCCCCTTCAACTTTGAATTCTAGCCCTTAGATTGATCAAATGGTCCAAAATGCATCCTTAATGATTAAGAATATTCCTTAGAGGCTAAGGATTGATGACATGGCATTATGGATGGACATGATCAATTCTAAATGAATGGCCATGATTGATTTGCTAATCCCCTAATTAATTTGCTTAATCCTTGAAGAAGGGCATTTTTGTCATTCTCAATTAAGGGCATTTTTGTCATTTTTGATTAAGGGCATTTTTGTCATTTTTGCACTCAAGAGGATGTGACTGACCTTGGTTGGTCCGACCAGATTATCGATCATCAAAATTTTCGACCGGAAAATGACTAGTCTGATCGGATTAGTTCAATTTGAATTAAACCGATTTGAGTCAATTAGCTCTGAATTTGGGTAAT
This sequence comes from Syzygium jambos, assembly GCA_031216235.1. Lineage (NCBI taxonomy): Eukaryota > Viridiplantae > Streptophyta > Magnoliopsida > Myrtales > Myrtaceae > Syzygium > Syzygium jambos. Next base: position 24,310,794 of record CM062227.1, read on the forward strand.
TGCATGACCAAGCTAGACTAACAAGTTTAATTGTAGTCTAATTAACCAAATTGAGTCCCAATTCATCAAATTGAATATTAGTCTAGAGTGGGTCAAGTTGAATTGCACTAATTAGACCAATCACTCTTAGACTTCTTAATCATTGGATCACTAAATTGATCAAATTGACTCAAATTCATGTGAATCTTCCAAAATTGATTTTGAATTTGGATTTCATATAAGAAATTAGGCTCATTCGTGTCTCAATTGCACACATCATGAAGAATCGATCAAAATCACTGATTAGGGCTAAAATTGGGGGTTTTTGTGTTTGGCTTGGAATCGCAAAATTGGTTCAAAAATTAGATATAAAATGACCTCTAGATCAAATGTCGTGAAGAACACTAATCTAAAAAATGACTAGAAATGAAGTAATTTCATTTTTGGCCGATTTGGATCAACTTCCGCAATTTGGGAAAAAGTTGATTCTAAATCGATTTTTGTAAAATTTCAAATGCCAAAGGTAAATTGAAAGTAAAATAAAATGATTTTTGGATTTTTGTATTTTTCAATTTTTTTGATCAAAGGTTTGACCAAAAGTCAAACCCTAGTTGACTTTTCACTAGGAGTTTGATTTTATGATCAAATCTTTGAATTTTTCTAAAATTTCCACTTCTAAAGTGAAATTGGACTTGAAAGGAATCTTTTTATGTAAAAAGCCCTAATTTGACCTGGGGTTGACTTTTGGTCAAAGGGTTGACCAAAAAGTCAACGCCAAAGTCAACCATTTGACTTTTCGGGTTTTTGTATGAAATGAATAGAAAATCGTTTACAAAAGCTAAGCCAACAGACGAAATTAAAAAACGACACTTTTTGCTCAAGAAACAGGCTCCGTCGCGATCGGAAACCATAATCTCGAATTTTCTATTTTTAATGACGCATCGGCTAAAAATTAGGTGTCAACAGCTGCCCCTCTTTGAGTGGGAGTTCGAAGAGGTTTCGCTCAAAGACCAATTGGCACCTGCAAATTTTTAGTCGATTCCAACTGGGAAATGAAATAAAATAAAGACAAAAACATTTGATCAGAGTCTTACCTGAAGTACTTACCGTTGGATTGTCAGACCATTCATGTGTTCTTCTCTCTCTCATGAGATGGAATGAAGGAAGAAAAGACAAAGAAATGATTTTGTAGGAAACCTATGGTTTAAGGAGAACCAAGAACCAAAGGACAAGGTTTAAGGATAACCTAGAACCTAAGGACAAGGTTTAAGGATGACCAGGAACCTAAGGGTAAGGTTTAAGGATGACCAGGAACCTAAGGACAAGGTTTAAGGATGACCAGGAACCTAAGACAAGGTTTAAGGATGACCTAGAACCTAAGGTAAGGTTTAAGGATGACCAGGAACCTAAGACAAGGTTTAAGGATGACCTAGAGCCTAAGGTAAGGTTTAAGGATGACCAGGAACCTAAGACAAGGTTTAAGGATGACCTCGAACCTACGGTAAGGTTTAAGGATGACCAGGAACCTAAGACAAGGTTTAAGGATGACCTAGAGCCTAAGGTAAGGTTTAAGGATGACCAGGAACCTAAGACAAGGTTTAAGGATGACCTAGAGCCTAGGGTATGGTTTAAGGATGACCAGGAACCTAAGACAAGGTTTAAGGATAACCTAGAACCTAAGGGTATGGTTTAAGGATAACCAGGAACCTAAGACAAGGGGTTATGGTTTAGGCTGACCAAAAACCGAAAATGAAAGTTATGGTTTAGGATGACCAAAAACCGATCCACTGGGGAAAGATATTTTGAAAAAAAGTTCCGAGATTGTTTAACAACAAATCAAACGGAATTTTTCAACTTTTGGTGAAAGGCAATGATTATCAAAATCCTTAAAAGGAAATTTTAACAAAATGATCTTTGAATAACCATCTAAAGAGGTTAGATAAAAATGCCAAATTGGAAATAACCTAATCAAAAAGGTCTTTCACACTGGCTCTCATAAAGGCTTTGATTCCCATTCATCGATGTGGGAAAGCTATTCAATTCTCACTGGTGATGCCTCACGAACCTATGTCAAAGGTTTTCGGAAACATTCACATTGAATACAAATTGGTTGATCAGAAAGGTCTTTCGAAAGGACCGTAATATAGGCTTGGTCATGGGCTTACACAAAGGGTATTTGCTTTGAGGCCAAGAAAAGAAATATACCATCAATATCTTCAGCGGGTTTACAAGTCAAGAACCTTGAAGATAAGATAAGATAGGATTACTTCCACTCCTTCTAGCGGTAGTTCCTTTGTGAAATCTTTATATTAACTCAAACCATCCCAATCGGAAGAGACTTCGGAGAGGGTTGTAATGTCGGTTCGGGTTAGGCTCAAAAGGCTTGAAATTTGATAGAAGGGGTTTGAAAGAAGAATGATGATTATCTTGGCATCATTACCAAATCATTCAAATCTGACATCATTTGATTCTTGAAAATCAAGTTGTCTCGAGAGTCTATTTTTCTTGCAACATAAGAGCTTTGCTCTTTCTAAGCATCTTTTGCAATGAGAATTTTGCTTCCATCATAAGCATATTGCTTTTTCTTGCTTTTGCTTTTGCTTTTGATATATTTTTTCATGGGCATCGGCCTTGCTTTTACCAGGCACACTGCTTTTTCATGCCCTCTAATATTTATCTTTTGAGTTCTTTGGACTCTCGAGACACTTTATACATATTCACCAATTTTCTAAATTTCCTTGGTAAATCATATGCATTGCCCCAATGTGGGGAGATAATCAACATCTTGGGTTTTGAAATGAACATGTTTAAGGCTCAATTTGGCTAAGCAAATGATAATTGTGTTTGGGTAGAGGAAAAGAATGCTCTTCTTCACTTTGGGATGTTTCGAGCTTCCATAAAGATCCATATGAAACTATCACAAGAAGGTTGATGCAAGTGAAAGCAATAAAATCTTTCTTAATCTTTTTGCTCCAAAAATAATCAACCATAACTTCTTATTTTGCCCCAATGTGGGGTGGTTCTTGACAGGGATATTTTGAGAATTCTCCTTATTTGGCTCAAAGTGGCTAGCAAAGGATAACATAAGTGTTTAGGATAGAGAAATGAAATGCCTTTTATCATTTCAATCCATGTATTTAATGTGAACGAATCCTACGTCCTACGACATGGTTTTTTCGCTCAATTCTCTCAAAATGAGTATAGGGATGTGTTTGATCAAAGGTTTGCCTTTTATCATCCTAGGCATTTCCATTTGGCATTTTTGAGAAATCCTCTTTTTGTTTTTTCAAAGGATCATCTGGTTAAATCTCCTGTCTGTGAGGAATTTTGATAAATCAAGACATTTGATTTTTTTTAACTCCTCTGGGGATTTTTATTTCAAACTTGAAAAACCTTTTGGACAGAAAAGGTTTTCACACGTAGGATCTACTTCCTAAATTCTAGGGAGAAGATTGATTTGATGTAGCAACTTCCTCGGGCTTGACTCCTTGAGGTTTGGAATAGCTTCCCTGGGGAACAGTTGAGTACCTATAAAATGAACAAATATGCAAAAATGCCATGTATGCATGAAATGCATGATGCAAATGTTCTAAAGAAACTTGGATTCAGTCCAAAGCAACTCGAAACTTTTTATTCAAGGAAAATATTTCTTGACGGCATCAGCGTTCACAGGTTTTGACAACTCTCGGCCATCCATTTCTACAAGAATTAATGCTCCACCAGGCAACACTTTCTTGATGACATACGGCCCTTCATAATTAGGAGTGAACTTTCCACGATCTGGAATAATGGGTAAGACTTTCCTCAAAACCAGGTCATTGATCTCAAAATGCCTGGGTCGAACTTTACGGTTGAATGACTTAGCCACTCGCTTTTGGTAGCTTTGTCCATGGCACAGGGCTTTTACCCTTTTTTCATCAATCATATTAAGCTGTTCAAATCTCTGTTGAATCCATTCTGCTTCGGAAAGCTTTATTTGCGAAAGTACTCTTAATGAAGGAATTTCCACTTCAACAGGTAAAACTGCTTCCATCCCATATACCAATGAGAATGGTGTTGCCCCAGTCGAGGTGCGAATGGAAGTTCGATAAGCCATTAACGCATACGGCAACCGATCATGCCAATCTCGGTAATTCTCTACCGTCTTGGACAGAATCTTCTTTATATTCTTGTTTGCCGCCTCGACAGCTCCATTCATTTGTGGGCGGTAAGGAGAAGAATTCAAGTGGCGAATGTGAAACTTATTGAGCAGCTCATCCACTACTTTGTTATTCAGGTTTGACCCATTATCCGTGATAATTGCTTCGGGAACCCCATATCGAGCAATAATATCTCGACGAATAAATTTTGCCACACTTCTAGCAGTGACGTGGGCATAAGAATTGGCTTCGATCCATTTGGTGAAGTAATCAATAGCCACTAGAATGAAACGGTGTCCATTTGACGCCTTAGGGTTAATTGGTCCGATAATGTCAATCCCCCACATTGAAAAAGGCCATGCCTCGGACATTTGATGTAATTCATTTGGGGGAGCATTGATTTTGTTCCCATAAATTTGACATTGATAACAACATCTGACATGTTGAATGCAATCGGCTTCCATGGTTAACCAATAATAACCTAGCCTCATGATTTTCCTTGCTAGAAGGTGGCCATTCATATGAGGACCACATTCTCCTTCATGTATCTCCTTCATTAATAAATTGGCCTCTTTGGTGTCTACGCACTTCAGCAGGACCGAATCAAAAGATCTCTTGTACAAAGCACCTCCACTAAGAAAGAATTTGGAAGCTAACTTAGTCAAGTATTTTCGATCCGTAGCTTGACTTCCTTGGGGAAATTTTCCTTCTCGAATGTAATTCATGATGTCATAATACCATGGTTGACCATCAAGTTCTTCTTCTATAACCATGCAATATGCAGGCTCTTTTAAGACATCAATTTGCAAAGGATCAACGTTTAATCCATCAGTTACTTGTAACATTGAGGATAATGTTGCCAAAGCATCAGCAAATTGATTCTGAGATCTTGGCAAATAATCGAATGAGATCTCTTCGAATTCTTCCACCAAGTCTTTAAGATACTCATGATAAGGAATCAGTTTCGAATCACGAGTTTGCCATTCACCTCCTGTTTGGAGGATGATAAGCGCGGAATCGCCATAAACTTGTAATCTCTTAATCTTCATATCAATGGCTAATTGAAGACCGAGGATGCAAGCTTCATATTCTGAAATGTTATTGGTACAAGGAAATACCAACTTTGCGGCTACTGGATAATGCTGACCCGTTGGGGATATCAGGACTGCTCCAGTACCTGAACCGGATAGGTTAACGGCTCCATCAAAATACATGACCCACTTGTCTTGTGACACCAAATGGATTCTTTCATCAATTTCATCCCAATCATTTGATTTTAAGGGATTTTCAGCCAACATATCAGCTATGGCTCGACCTTTAACGGACTTCTGAGACATGCTCTGGATATCAAACTCAGAGAGCAGTATTTGCCATTTGGCAAGCCTTCCAACCAGTGCAGGCTTTTCCAAAAGATATTTGATAGGATCATTTTCATTCACAAGTAGGATACGATGATGAAGAGTGTATTGCCGTAGTCTGTGTAATACCCAAATTAAGGCTACACATGTTTTCTCAACTTCTGGATATTGAGCTTCACCAGAAGTAAACTTTTTGCTGAGGTAGTAAATAGCACATTCCATTCCATCCTCTGATCTTTTCTGTGCTAACATAGCTCCTAAAGACTCATCATGAATGGTGAGATACAAAATCAAAGGTATACCCGGAGTAGGCGGTACCAAAACTGGTGCTTGTGAAAGATATTGCTTCAATTGTTGAAAGGATTTCTGACAATCTTCGTTCCATTCAACCTTGGCATTCTTTTTCAACAGCTTGAAGAATGGTTTGGCTATTTCTGATAACTGGGAAATGAATCTTGCAATATAATTCAATCTTCCCAACAAGCTTCGAACTTCCTTAACAGTAGAAGGAGGTTTCAAATCACAAATGGCCTTCACCTTCGAGGGATCAATCTCAATGCCTTTGTTACTAACCATAAATCCAAGAAGCTTTCCAGACTTCGCCCCAAAAATACATTTAGCGGGGTTAAGCCTTAGCTTGAATTTTCTAAGTCGATCAAACAGTTTCTTCAAGACTTCAATATGGTCTTCACCTTGTCGCGATTTAGCGATCATGTCATCGACGTAAACTTCAATCTCCTTATGCATCATGTCATGGAATAATGTCACCATGGCTCTTTGGTAAGTTGCCCCTGCGTTCTTCAAGCCGAAGGGCATAACCTTGTAACAGAATGTTCCCCATGGGGTGATGAAAGATGTTTTAGTCTTATCTTCTTCCTTCATTCGGATTTGGTTATAGCCAGAGAAACCATCCATGAAGGAAAATAACTCGAATCCTGCGGTGCTGTCGACCAGGACATCAATATGCGGTAATGGGAAGTCATCTTTGGGACTTGCTTTGTTCAAGTCGCGGTAATCAACACATACCCGAACTCGCCCATCTTTCTTCATGACTGGGACAACATTAGCAATCCAGTCGGCATAATGAGTAACTTCAATGAAATCAACTTTTAACAGTTTCATGACTTCTTCCTCAATCTTCTTGGATAATTCTGGTTTCGTCCTCCTAAGCTTCTGTTTCTTAGGTGGAATGGCAGGATCAAGAGGCAACGTGTGTTCTACAATGTTAGGGTCCAGACCCGGCATGTCAGCATAAGACCAAGCAAAGACATCTTGATACTCTTTCAATAGTTCGATCAGTCGATCAGCATCTGCTTGAGAGAGACTTGCTCCAATTTTTGTTTCTTTGGGATTTTCTGAATCGCCCAAATTTATAACGACAGTTCGTTCTTCTGTAGGAGGTGTGGATTCTTCATGTCGGATCCATTCTCTTTTAATAACCTGGGAATCTTCTTCATTTTCGGGATCAGAATAATCAGATTCGTATGAGTTTTTCGGACATGAATCCAAGCCATGCATATGACTATTATGGTTATGCAAAGTGTCATGCCTGAGATGTAACAAAAGAATGGTCAGTATATGAAAATAAGAAATGCAATGCATGAAGATGTGATGAAAACAAATTTTCGAATTCTAAATTTTCGAAAATTTCATGGGGAACTCGTCCTCATATCATTGGACATCCTTGTTCCAAAATTATTTTGAAAACTATAGATCGTGCAAAAGTCCAGGCCTCAAAGCATCATCATAGGGCTGGTTTGGTATACTTTCGCACGTCTATTAACAAAACATGCATATGTTTTTATTGAATTGAAAGTGAACGTCATATAGTGTTTTGGATCCAAAGTTCATGATCCGAATTATTACATCATATGAAATGAACGAAACAAATGAAATGAACAAATGGAATTCCCTCGCAGGGGAGAATTAAATGGATTACAACTGAAAACGAAGTAAAACAATGGAAACATCCCTTACACAGCGGGATTAGTAAGTGGATCATCCTCGAAGCTCTCGGAAATGGCACCCACAAAACTCTCTTCAAATAAGTCGACGATGCCATAGATATCTATTTCTTCATCTTGAAGGAACTTTGACGGTCCAGGGAAGAAATCTTTCAACGGAGGAGGGAGTAAACGTCGGTAACTCTTTTCCTTGATGCTCGGGTTTTTCTGATTACCTTGATCTTGTTGATCGCCTTGGTAACCTAAGCCTTCTCGTTTCTTTCTCTTAGTCACCTCAATGGGTGTGAGAATACCTTGGGACAGCTTTCCCAATCCTTTGCCAATGGTGAATCCATACTCGATCAACATTTTGCTAGACATAAGGGCCGCCTTTGAATAGTGAGGCTTTCTCACAACAGTGCCCGCGGGCACATGAGATACTGACACTAACTCAAATGAGTAGTAACTTGATTCTTCTTTTACTTCTGGCTCCACATAAGGAATTGCAGTATTGTTGAAAGTTTCGGTATCCTTCTCGCAATGGACAGTTATAATCTTGCCACAGACGACAAAGCGAATCATCTGATGTAGGCTTGAGGGTATAACACCCGCAGCGTGAATCCAAGGTCGTCCCAACAACAAACTGAAGTTACTTGGGATATCGAGCACTTGAAATTTCTGAGTGAACATAACTGGACCAATCATCAGTTGCAAGTCAATTTCACCAAGAGCTTCCTTTTTCATGCCATCAAAGGCCCTGACTGGAGTCTTAGAAGGACGAACACTATCCATACCCACACCTAGACGACGCAAAGTCGATAACGGACAGATATTGAGAGCGGAACCATTATCAATAAGTACTCTTGATATCCTTGTATCAAAGTGTTGAACAGAGATGTATAATGCTTTAGAGTGTGCTCGCCCTTCCGGCGGCAAATCCTTTTCGGAGAAAGAAATTTGATCCTTAAGAAGGATAGCACCTACAAACTCTTCCAACTGTACCTCTCCAATTGTCTCGGGTACATGTACTTCATTAAGAACCTTTAAAAGAGCATTTCTATGTTTCTCGGAAGACTTGAATAGTTCAAGTAACGAGATTTGAGCCGGCATTTTCCTTAACTGCTCGATCACTTCTGATTCACTCGTTTTGAGAGTTTTGAGGAGTTGTTCCGCCTCTTCTTCGGTTACAGCCTTTTTCTCGACACCTTCACGAGATGGAAAACATCGGCCTGACCGAGTAACAGCGTCTATCTCATTAGACTCATAATTCCATGGAACTGCCTTGGAATCATAAACAGGAGGAATTCTTGCTTTTAAATTCTCATTCTTCTTCGGTGGCAACTCGATCACAACAGGCCCAATATCTTCATTAGAGATCTCTATATTTCCGAAGCCATCGGCCATTAGATCTATAACCACAGGTTCCACAACGTGCGCTTGGATTTCACAAGTTGCATTCAATTCAATCACAACAGGATCAATCATGGCTACCATGCCATCATCTTCAAATTCGGACCCCCATCCACTCGGGACGATAGTCTTAGGGTCGATAGAAGCGCTTGGAGGAGGAGAGTATTTCACCATGAAATCGTATTTTCCACTTGGCTGCCCGAGAGTGTCAACAATTTCGCCCTTTTCAATCGCTTTCCTAACGAACTCCCGATCCCAGTGGGAGGTATGGTATTCAAATTCCGAATCAGTATCGGAAAGAGCTTCTCCATTATCTTCGTCATCGCTCCATCCAGTCGGAACAATGTCTTTCAAATCAATAAAGAAACTTGGCGGAGGCAAACATTTGACAAAAGTGTCATACTTCCTACTTGGTTGCCTTAGAGTATCAACCACTTCATCATGCTCACGAGCGGTCATTACAAATTCGCGATTCCAATGAGTCTTACTAGCACCAAGATTAGAATCCGTGTCGGAAACATACTCCTTGTCTTCATTGGCGGATATGCTTTCATCATCCATGCCTCCCCATCCATCGGGAATGATATCCCTTGGGTCTACGAAGAAACTTGAAGGTGGTGTGTATTTGACTATGAAGTCATATTTACCACTCGGCTGTCCGAGGGTATCAACAATTTCACCTTTTTCGATAGCCTTCTTCATAAATTCACGATCTCGACAAGCATTCTTACTCTCACATTCCGAATCACTATCGGAATATGTGTCAATCCAAGGTTCATCAACATCTGGCTCGTATCCATCATCTTTTGGCTTAGAGCATGAGGCTTCACCTGCGAACTTGAATGAGAATTTCTCGGACGACAAATCAATTATAGCGGTCTCGATGGACCCTTCGGGCTTCCTTTCTTGAAGAGGCTGAATTATGCCTAAAGCAAACATCTTGGCTAAGCAATACATTTTCTCCTCCCGGGATACATTTCCTTCTTTCGGTTGATCTCTAGCTATAGTCAATAGCTCTTCCAACTTCGTCACATCGAACAAGAAAGGTTTCTCATTCTCGTCTCCAAATATCACATTAACAGCTTCGGTATGATTAGGGAGCGGATTTTGCTGAACATTTGGCGTGGCATCTTTAAACGACAAGATCTTCTTATCCAACAGGTTCTGAATCTTGACCTTGAGAGTGTAACAATTGTTCACATCATGGCCCTTCTCGCCCATGTGATATACACAAGATTTTGCCAAATCAAACCCAGCAAACTTTGGTGGGTTGTCTCTCGAGATTTCTTTTGCTACGAGTCTTTGTTCAATCAACATCGGCAGCAACTGAGACATAGGTCTTGGCAACGGAGTGAATTGCCTTTGTGGAGCTTTTCCTTTTCGGTCAAAATTCCGGGAAGAACCCCCTGTTTCCACAACAGACCTTTGAATTGGTGTGTTTAATGGCTTTTGAGCATTAGGATTTTGAATATAGGCAACCTCCACCGTTGGCTCCTTATCCTTCTTTAAGGTAAATCTGCGAGTCGTCGTCTCGGACAATCGACCATCTCGCATGATTCCTTCAATACGTTCTCCCAATTCTACCATTGCGGGAAAATTAATGCAAGTGTTATTAAACATCTTATCGAAGTATTCTCGAGGTAAAGCTCGAAGAAACAACTGCATGATTTCTTTCTCGGACAACGGAGGTTTGACTTGAGATGCCATAGTTCTCCATCTTTGGGCATATGCTCTAAAAGTTTCATTCCTCCTTTTGTCAACCCGGACCAGCTCTTCACGGGTTGGAGCAATTTCGGTATTAAACTTGTATTGCTGAAGGAATTCATCTGCAAGATCTTTCCAGGTGCAAATTTTCTCCAAATCCAATTCGATGAACCAAGTCAAGGCGGAATCGGCCAAGCTATCTTGAAAATTGTTGATCAACAGTGGGGTGTTATCGGAATAACGAGCCATCTTGCTCAAATAGTATTTCAAATGGGTTTTAGGACACCCAGTTCCATCGTACTTCCTTGAGAATTCGGGCTCCTTGTAAAAATCAGGGACTTTCACCTTTGTAAAAGGCGACAACTTATCAAAGCCTTGGAGTTGGTAACCTTGCAACATGCACAGGCGTTCCTCCAATTTTGCAAGACGTCTCACGCTCTCTTCATCCATATGAGCGACAGGCGACTCCTTAGGTGGAGCTTCCAAATCAATGACAGTAGGAATGGCATTAACGGGGACCTCTTCAACAGGTCCTTTGTCAACAGGATCTATCACCGGCGCATTAGTGGGCGCATTAGGAGTAGAAGCCGCAGCAGCAGGAGCTACAGGCGTGAAGTTCTTTACTTGATTTGCAAGATCAGTTAAGAGCGCCATCATTTGCGCCATTTGATTCTCGATGGTAATAACGCGGGTACGAGTGTCTTCATTCTCCATCCTTGCTTGGCGACGGGTGCGTATAATAAAGCGCGATTCAGCCGTATTTTAATACTCTCTCTGTAAAAAACAGAAATCAAATTAGTATACGGAAAATGAATTTAGACAAAAATATAAAACCCTTCAATTTTATATTTTCTTTAGATGAAATAGAGATAAGAAATATTCTCATGATCCCAATATCACGTGAATAATCTCTTATCATAATTTCTTCATAAGAAATTATACAATTAAAGGGGTAACACGCGATGATTAATCAAGATGCCCCATCTATATTCCATTGGAATCTCGGAAAAGAAAACACACACAAAGGGAAATTTCACTATTAACAACAAAATTTGTGAAATACAATCCCTATAGATCAAACTAAAGACAAGAAGAGAATCCTATTACATCATTACTAAAATGAGTAAAAAGGAAACCCTATACATCAAATCTATAAAAAGAAAATTACATGAAAGGAGACTTCCTCATGGAATATAGCCCAAATCCTAATGAATCTTCTTTAGATGTGAGGCGAATTCGTTTGTTTTCTTGGGTCAAACGTTCAACCTCGGCTAAAGCTTCATTCTTTTCCTTAAAAGCTCTGGCGGCTATAGCTTGCTGTTGAGTTGGCTTCTCGGGAACATTAGGGAGATCCACTTTAAGCTCGGGCTCAAGACGACGGTGTACGTACTCCGGCAATGCGTGATGTATCTTCATTTCCCCTTCCAATTCTGACTCATCGGTAATGAGAATTGGCTCCGGGCAACATTTGTACCACATATCAATGATAGACTTGACCATTTCCTTCACGTCCGTCATTTGGTCCTTTTGGATGACATCTTTGCGATAGTCAAAATGATATAACCCCAGCTTGAGGAATGGTGGAATCTTTTGAAGCACGCGATATTGACGGATCACCCTAAAAGGGTAATATGACGTAGACCCCGTAAGACCCAAGAGTGGGATTGGGTTGTCGGATCCGTTATTAAGGCGCACCTCGGGATTTCCAAGCCAACGAACATGCCATTGGATTTGATTTGGAACAAGGTTCTTGAAAAAACTAAACCAAGTTGAGAATGACCAAAAGGGAAAGATTTTTTTCTTTTCTCGGAAAAGCGAGATAGGATGACAATCTTTGGACACATCTATGATTTTCAAGCTCAAACCAAAATCTTTGAGGTGAGAGACCAACCAAATTTGGAGTAAACCTATTGGGGCTCTAAAGATACCATTTTTGTTTTGTTTGAACCTATTGAGTGATACGAAGGTCTCACCTAAGATCATATTGGAGAATCTTTTGAACATACACACTTGATTGACAATGTGAACTACCAAAGGATCCATGGTCTTTTTGGTAAATGGGAAAACCACAAAACCAAAGAATGCTAAGAGAAAAACTCGAGGAATTTGATTACCCGATTCTTTTGGCAAGCTAGAAAAATGTCGTTCTAAGAATGTGAAAGAAAGTGCATTGGAATTTCCTCTAAGAACGCCTTTGATTTGGAGAATATCGATTCCTAAGAATTGGCTCAAAAGAGTTATAGGATCTATATCTATCGGAGGACTGACTAGACCAAAAGACCCGACTCTACCAATGGCAATATCGTACTCCTCAATTATAGGGGTCAACTCATTTCGACCAAACACAAAAGTAGATGTCTTTGAGTTCCAAAAATGGGACAATGCTTTGATCATGGCGATACGAGGCTCGATGTACAAGAGCGCGGGAAGATATCCGATCCTCTTTTCCACGTAGTCTTTATGCTTTGACTCGAGACTTTCCCACATGGTCACGAGAGCTCTTGGAACGGGGATGATTCGAATCTCCGACATATCCATTTTGACTAATCCTAATTTGGGGCATCGAGATTAATCACCACGCATTATAGAAAAGAATATAACGTGGAATTGAAATGGCGTAATTGAAATTGTAGAACGATACAATCAACCTTACCACGAAGAGAAAATGGCAAACACATCGACACATCGCATGAGGACATGTGAGTTTTGACATCTAAGGGTAGGATTCTAAAGGTTTAAGGTCCCCACCTTAATTAGATAAGAAGAGTTTACCCACCGCTACTAACGTCGGCCGGTGCACTTCTTACTAATCAAGATGAGCGGTATTGAAGAATGGATTACCACATGGATTCACATGCGGATTCCACTCTTAATACCTCCTAAAGGTACCCTAAAGCGATCCGGGGTTTTAGACCGCGGGATGTGGGTGCATTGTGTCGTGCTAAAGCAAGTAAACATGCATTTAAATCTAAAGCAAACAACACTTCAATATAATCTCATACATTCGACATTCACCCGAACACCACCTACAAAACAAAGGGTTTGCATTCACTCCACCCCTTATGGCTCCCACCTATAAAACCATTTAACACATGGTTAGTGGACTAACCTCATTTTCCACGTGACTTTGACTTGCAGTCGATGCTACAAAATGTAGACAAGTGAGATAACAACCAATCAAGTTTATTACGGCTTTAATCCACTTAGGTTTGTAACCTAGTCCCCAGTGGAGTCGCCAAGCCTGTCGCGACCTGCCCCTCGAGGGCCGAGCTCGGATGAGGCGGGTTTAGAGATAAGTGTTCATGAGACGGTTCATATGGCACCTCATAAAAATGATTTATACTGATGTGTAAACCTTTCGTTTAGCCATATGACTCGTTGATCATGAACGTGGATTTTCCCTAAATCCATATCTCGCGTGACAGCGGATCGATTTTATTCTTTTAAGGAGTCGCCACTAGCCTAGGTCGGGGGTCGGCTAGAAAACCCAATCGAAACGCGGGAATTTCGTTTCGGTTTCTACGAAAACCAGAGATCAAAGGTTCGGGGACTAGCTTACGTTAATATTTCTATTAACACCCTTTCGGTACCGCTAAACTTAACATGGTTGTTATCTAAGTCGTCATGCATTTGTTTTTTTACCATTTTCATGCCAAAGTCTTAGTCCACTAGGTGATCATGCATCTTGTTTTTGTATTTTCATTTAAGATTCTAAACTAATCCTATCTTAGTCTAGAAAAAGAAAGAAACAATCAATTGTATTTGAAGGACATTTCGTAAAGTAAACACTCGAAGTATTGAAAAGACGAGCTAATTCTAAGTGCGAGAAAGAAGTAAAAACCCGCAACTCGTCGGGTGTTTATTACAACACGAATTGAAAAACCCGAGACATGATCGGGGATGAATGAATTAAGTACAAATTGAAACCGGATTGGACATCGGTTTGATACCATCAAAATGAATACAAATCGAGACCGGATTGGACATCGGTCAATCACCTTGGTCTTCTATTTCGGATTATTCTTCCTTGGACCGCCTCTCGGGTGTCGGTGTTTACATTCATACATTCATTCATAACAAATGACATATGAAAGAACAATAATGCAATCAATCACTAATTAAGCACGGGCCTCGGGATCGGCCTTTGTTTTTCATGCGATTCGATTCATCACCCATCTAATCACCTAACATTGTTTGATTAATGGTTAATGATAATGAGCTACCATTTGCATTCACAAAACGGCAACTCATATCAATTAACCCCTAAAGTCGGGTTCTAATGATCATGAATGGGCTACCCGCCGAACATGCACCGGGCCTAACATTCATCTAAAAAACACATGCATAAAAATAAAATGTGCATGCATTCAAGCCCATGGGCCTTGTTTCGAAGCCAAACAAACAATGAGAAGTGGGCTTTATAAAAAGACCACTTATTCAATTAATGTCTAATTCGGATTGCTTCTGTTCAAGTATGATTAACTATCCTAATGACGTCCAAATGAAGTGGTTCAGGTGTCATTAGAAAGCTTATGACATGAGGATCAAAAGTCAAGAAGACCATTTTTTCTAAATCCTAGCCAATTTTCCCGAAAATGCCCAATTAAATCTCAGTGACAGGCTGGACTCGGTTCAGTTATGAATTTCAAATTAATAGCGGGAAAAATAACAAACCATATCAAAACAGCGCGAAAATTTTTGTGCGGTTAGGATTCTCTGTGTGCAACAACTTTCATGTTTTGAGTTTTTGCTAAAAAGCCCTCCAAATTTTTATAAAATTCGGTTTTCGCGAAGGACTCAATTGCAAATAGAATTTTAACCCGAAAAGACTTTTCAAGCAAATTAACCCTCCAAAAATTGCAATTAGGTCCTCAAAATTTCCAGTTGACATAATGAGACCCCAATGAGCAACTTTGTAGTTTTGATTTTTTGCAAAAAAGGACCCTAACTTTATCAAATTCGGAGAAACATCTTTTGAACTCCAAAGGAATGAAAATCAGATCTGGACACAGATTCTGATCAAATCGTAAGAATTCCTTTTGAAAATTCAAATGATCTCCGATTTTGATGAAATTAGTATCAATAGAAAGATCTCAATCTCAGGAAGAACTTTCGTGAAGAAAATGTTTTCATATCTCGAACACACGAATTTATGAAAATCGAAGAACACACGAAGGTCGACTGAAATCAACATGTCACCAGATTTATATGCATATGACGTGACAAATCGTACTAGGCTAACATGCTCAGAATTTTATGAAAATTTTACAGTGAACAGATCAAGATGTGTTCTACAACTTTTATGAAGGAAGTTTTTCCAGAAAATGATCGTAGAAAATCATAAAAATCATCAAACAGCACAACGTCAGTCAGGGAATCATCAGAACAGAATTATACAACATATTCCAGATTCTGATCCTAACTTCTAAAAATGTTTTGACATAGCAAATGAAGTCCGATCGAAGCATATGATATATCAAATCGAAGCTTAAGACGAGCTCTACGACTCTCTAGTTTATCACTTCATCAGATTTCGACGTTAACAAGCTCAAATCAGCATCTCAAGCCAACAGGTTTCACTGAACACTAATCTACAGAATTGTGTTCAAGTGTTCTTACCTTGTCTCACAATGCTCCAATGCTCAAGCGAGCGATCCGGCCTCCGTATTCTGATCTGGAATGACACGGAGAAGCCTCGGAAAGCTCGGCCAACCTACGACAATTGAATATATGGAATGTCGTGAGAATAGATTCGTTTTGTCACGAATAGACTAATCAGCGAAAAATTAAGCTAAGGATGCAATCCGGTGGCCGTTCGATGCGAGGCCGGCCACCACAGTGACTTGAGGACGCCGAGGAATGTAGTCGGAAGGTCTGGATCGCCGGAGGAGGTCGCCGGAGAGCCGGTTCAGCCGGCTGAACCGGCTGGACAAATCACCGGCGGTAAAGCCGGTGATGCTGCCGAGAGGGAGATCAGGCCGGAACAGTGAGCTCCGGCCACCAGCAAGGGTAGCTGGTCTTGCGACCAGCCTCAGGCCGCCGTGGGGGACGTCGGAGGGGCGGCGGCTCACCGGAAAGCGGCCGGCAAGGAGCCGGAAGGCCGGCGGCCGAGAGGGAGCTCGAGAGAGAGAGAGGTGATCGTGAGAGGGAGAGAGAGAGAGAGAGAGAGAGAGAGAGAGAGAGAGAGAGAAAAAAACCAGATCTGAAAATGAACCCCCCTTTGATTTTTGGAGGGAAAAACACTATATACCCCCTTCAACTTTGAATTCTAGCCCTTAGATTGATCAAATGGTCCAAAATGCATCCTTAATGATTAAGAATATTCCTTAGAGGCTAAGGATTGATGACATGGCATTATAGATGGACATGATCAATTCTAAATGAATGGCCATGATTGATTTGCTAATCCCCTAATTAATTTGCTTAATCCTTGAAGAAGGGCATTTTTGTCATTCTCAATTAAGGGCATTTTTGTCATTTTTGATTAAGGGCATTTTTGTCATTTTTGCACTCAAGAGGATGTGACTGACCTTGGTTGGTCCGACCAGATTATCGATCATCAAAATTTTCGACCGGAAAATGACTAGTCCGATCGGATTAGTTCAATTTGAATTAAATCGATTTGAGTCAATTAGCTCTGAATTTGGGTAATTGCATGACCAAGCTAGACTAACAAGTTTAATTGTAGTCTAATTAACCAAATTGAGTCCCAATTCATCAAATTGAATATTAGTCTAGAGTGGGTCAAGTTGAATTGCACTAATTAGACCAATCACTCTTAGACTTCTTAATCATTGGATCACTAAATTGATCAAATTGACTCAAATTCATGTGAATCTTCCAAAATTGATTTTGAATTTGGATTTCATATAAGAAATTAGGCTCATTCGTGTCTCAATTGCACACATCATGAAGAATCGATCAAAATCACTGATTAGGGCTAAAATTGGGGGTTTTTGTGTTTGGCTTGGAATCGCAAAATTGGTTCAAAAATTAGATATAAAATGACCTCTAGATCAAATGTCGTGAAGAACACTAATCTAAAAAATGACTAGAAATGAAGTAATTTCATTTTTGGCCGATTTGGATCAACTTCCGCAATTTGGGAAAAAGTTGATTCTAAATCGATTTTTGTAAAATTTCGAATGCCAAAGGTAAATTGAATGTAAAATAAGATGATTTTTGGATTTTTGTATTTTTCAATTTTTTTGGTCAAAGGTTTGACCAAAAGTCAAACCCTAGTTGACTTTTCACTAGGAGCTTGATTTTATGATCAAATCTTTGAATTTTTCTAAAATTTCCACTTCTAAAGTGAAATTGGACTTGAAAGGAATCTTTTTATGTAAAAAGCCCTAATTTGACCTGGGGTTGACTTTTGGTCAAAGGGTTGACCAAAAAGTCAACGCCAAAGTCAACCATTTGACTTTTCGGGTTTTTGTATGAAATGAATAGAAAATCGTTTACAAAAGCTAAGCCAACAGACGGAATTAAAAAACGACACTTTTTGCTCAAGAAATAGGCTCCGTCGCGATCGGAAACCATAATCTCGAATTTTCTATTTTTAATGACGCATCGGCTAAAAATTAGGTGTCAACAGCTGCCCCTCTTTGAGTGGGAGTTCGAAGAGGTTTCGCTCAAAGACCAATTGGCACCTGCAAATTTTTAGTCGATTCCAATTGGGAAATGAAAGAAAATAAAGACAAAGACATTTGATCAGAGTCTTACCTGAAGTACTTACCGTTGGATTGTCAGACCATTCATGTGTTCTTCTCTCTCTCATGAGATGGAATGAAGGAAGAAAAGACAAAGAAATGATTTTGTAGGAAACCTATGGTTTAAGGAGAACCAAGAACCAAAGGACAAGGTTTAAGGATAACCTAGAACCTAAGGACAAGGTTTAAGGATGACCAGGAACCTAAGGTAAGGTTTAAGGATGACCAGGAACCTAAGGACAAGGTTTAAGGATGACCAGGAACCTAAGACAAGGTTTAAGGATGACCTAGAACCTAAGGTAAGGTTTAAGGATGACCAGGAATCTAAGACAAGGTTTAAGGATGACCTAGAACCTAAGGTAAGGTTTAAGGATGACCAGGAACCTAAGACAAGGTTTAAGGATGACCTAGAACCTAAGGTAAGGTTTAAGGATGACTAGGAACCTAAGACAAGGTTTAAGGATGACCTAGAACCTAAGGTAAGGTTTAAGGATGACCAGGAACCTAAGACAAGGTTTAAGGATAACCTAGAACCTAAGGGTATGGTTTAAGGATAACCAGGAACCTAAGACAAGGGGTTATGGTTTAGGCTGACCAAAAATCGAAAATGAAAGTTATGGTTTAGGATGACCAAAAACCGATCCACTGGGGAAAGATATTTTGAAAAAAAGTTCCGAGATTGTTTAACAACAAATCAAACGGAATTTTTCAACTTTTGGTGAAAGGCAATGATTATCAAAATCCTTAAAAGGAAATTTTAACAAAATGATCTTTGAATAACCATCTAAAGAGGTTAGATAAAAATGCCAAATTGGAAATAACCTAATCAAAAAGGTCTTTCACACTGGCTCTCATAAAGGCTTTGATTCCCATTCATCGATGTGGGAAAGCTATTCAATTCTCACTGGTGATGCCTCACGAACCTATGTCAAAGGTTTTCGGAAACATTCACATTGAATACAAATTGGTTGATCAGAAAGGTCTTTCGAAAGGACCGTAATATAGGCTTGGTCATGGGCTTACACAAAGGGTATTTGCTTTGAGGCCAAGAAAAGAAATATACCATCAATATCTTCAGCGGGTTTACAAGTCAAGAACCTTGAAGATAAGATAAGATAGGATTACTTCCACTCCTTCTAGCGGTAGTTCCTTTGTGAAATCTTTATATTAACTCAAACCATCCCAATCGGAAGAGACTTCGGAGAGGGTTGTAATGTCGGTTCGGGTTAGGCTCAAAAGGCTTGAAATTTGATAGAAGGGGTTTGAAAGAAGAATGATGATTATCTTGGCATCATTACCAAATCATTCAAATCTGACATCATTTGATTCTTGAAAATCAAGTTGTCTCGAGAGTCTATTTTTCTTGCAACATAAGAGCTTTGCTCTTTCTAAGCATCTTTTGCAATGAGAATTTTGCTTTCATCATAAGCATATTGCTTTTTCTTGCTTTTGCTTTTGCTTTTGATATATTTTTTCATGGGCATCGGCCTTGCTTTTACCAGGCACACTGCTTTTTCATGCCCCCTAATATTTATCTTTTGAGTTCTTTGGACTCTCGAGACACTTTATACATATTCACCAATTTTCTAAATTTCCTTGGTAAATCATATGCATTGCCCCAATGTGGGGAGATAATCAACATCTTGGGTTTTGAAATGAACATGCTTAAGGCTCAATTTGGCTAAGCAAATGATAATTGTGTTTGGGTAGAGGAAAAGAATGCTCTTCTTCACTTTGGGATGTTTCGAGCTTCCATAAAGATCCATCTGAAACTATCACAAGAAGGTTGATGCAAGTGAAAGCAATAAAATCTTTCTTAATCTTTTTGCTCCAAAAATAATCAACCATAACTTCTTATTTTGCCCCAATGTGGGGTGGTTCTTGACAGGGATATTTTGAGAATTCTCCTTATTTGGCTCAAAGTGGCTAGCAAAGGATAACATGAGTGTTTAGAATAGAGAAATGAAATGCCTTTTATCATTTCAATCCATGTATTCAATGTGAACGAATCCTACGTCCTACGACATGGTTTTTTCGCTCAATTCTCTCAAAATGAGTATAGGGATGTGTTTGATCAAAGGTTTGCCTTTTATCATCCTAGGCATTTCCATTTGGCATTTTTGAGAAATCCTCTTTTTGTTTTTTCAAAGGATCATCTGGTTAAATCTCCCGTCTGTGAGGAATTTTGATAAATCAAGACATTTGATTTTTTTTGACTCCTCTGGGGATTTTTATTTCAAACTTGAAAAACCTTTTGGACAGAAAAGGTTTTCACACGTAGGATCTACTTCCTAAATTCTAGGGAGAAGATTGATTTGATGTAGCAACTTCCTCGGGCTTGACTCCTTGAGGTTTGGAATAGCTTCCCTGGGGAACAGTTGAGTACCTACAAAATGAACAAATATGCAAAAATGCCATGTATGCATGAAATGCATGATGCAAATGTTCTAAAGAAACTTGGATTCAGTCCAAAGCAACTCGAAACTTTTTATTCAAGGAAAATATTTCTTGACAGCATCAGCGTTCACAGGTTTTGACAACTCTCGGCCATCCATTTCTACAAGAATTAATGCTCCACCAGGCAACACTTTCTTGATGACATACGGCCCTTCATAATTGGGAGTGAACTTTCCACGATCTGGAATAATGGGTAAGACTTTCCTCAAAATCAGGTCATTGATCTCAAAATGCCTGGGTCGAACTTTACGGTTGAATGACTTAGCCACTCGCTTTTGATAGCTTTGTCCATGGCACAGGGCTTTTACCCTTTTTTCATCAATCATATTAAGCTGTTCAAATCTCTGTTGAATCCATTCTGCTTCGGAAAGCTTTATTTGCGAAAGTACTCTTAATGAAGGAATTTCCACTTCAACAGGTAAAACTGCTTCCATCCCATATACCAATGAGAATGGTGTTGCCCCAGTCGAGGTGCGAATGGAAGTTCGATAAGCCATTAACGCATACGGCAACCGATCATGCCAATCTCGATAATTCTCTGCCGTCTTGGACAGAATCTTCTTTATATTCTTGTTTGCCGCCTCGACAGCTCCATTCATTTATGGGCGGTAAGGAGAAGAATTCAAGTGGCGAATGTGAAACTTATTGAGCAGCTCATCCACTACTTTGTTATTCAGGTTTGACCCATTATCCGTGATAATTGCTTCGGGAACCCCATATCGAGCAATAATATCTCGACGAATAAATTTTGCCACACTTCTAGCAGTGACATGGGCATAAGAATTGGCTTCGATCCATTTGGTGAAGTAATCAATAGCCACTAGAATGAAACGGTGTCCATTTGACGCCTTAGGATTAATTGGTCCGATAATGTCAATCCCCCACATTGAGAAAGGCCATGCCTCGGACATTTGATGTAATTCATTTGGGGGAGCATTGATTTTGTTCCCATAAATTTGACATTGATAACAACATCTGACATGTTGAATGCAATCGGCTTCCATGGTTAACCAATAATAACCTAGCCTCATGATTTTCCTTGCTAGAAGGTGGCCATTCATATGAGGACCACATTCTCCTTCATGTATCTCCTTCATTAATAAATTGGCCTCTTTGGTGTCTACGCACTTCAGCAAGACCGAATCAAAAGATCTCTTGTACAAAGCACCTCCACTAAGAAAGAATTTGGAAGCTAACTTAGTCAAGTATTTTCGATCCGTAGCTTGACTTCCTTGGGGAAATTTTCCTTCTCGAATGTAATTCATGATGTCATAATACCATGGTTGACCATCAAGTTCTTCTTCTATAACCATGCAATATGCAGGCTCTTTTAAAACATCGATTTGCAAAGGATCAACGTTTAATCCATCAGTTACTTGTAACATTGAGGATAATGTTGCCAAAGCATCAGCAAATTGATTCTGAGATCTTGGCAAATAATCGAATGAGATCTCTTCGAATTCTTCCACCAAGTCTTTAAGATACTCATGATAAGGAATCAGTTTCGAATCACGAGTTTGCCATTCACCTCCTGTTTGGAGGATGATAAGCGCGGAATCGCCATAAACTTGTAATCTCTTAATCTTCATATCAATGGCTAATTGAAGACCGAGGATGCAAGCTTCATATTCTGAAATGTTATTGGTACAAGGAAATACCAACTTTGCGGCTACTGGATAATGCTGACCCGTTGGGGATATCAGGACTGCTCCAGTACCTGAACCGGATAGGTTAACGGCTCCATCAAAATACATGACCCACTTGTCTTGTGACACCAAATGGATTCTTTCATCAATTTCATCCCAATCATTTGATTTTAAGGGATTTTCAGCCAACATATCAGCTATGGCTCGACCTTTAACGGACTTCTGAGACATGCTCTGGATATCAAACTCAGAGAGCAGTATTTGCCATTTGGCAAGCCTTCCAACCAGTGCAGGCTTTTCCAAAAGATATTTGATAGGATCATTTTCATTCACAAGTAGGATACGATGATGAAGAGTGTATTGCCGTAGTCTGTGTAATACCCAAATTAAGGCTACACATGTTTTCTCAACTTCTGGATATTGAGCTTCACCAGAAGTAAACTTTTTGCTGAGGTAGTAAATAGCACATTCCATTCCATCCTCTGATCTTTTCTGTGCTAACATAGCTCCTAAAGACTCATCATGAATGGTGAGATACAAAATCAAAGGTATACCCGGAGTAGGCGGTACCAAAACTGGTGCTTGTGAAAGATATTGCTTCAATTGTTGAAAGGATTTCTGACAATCTTCGTTCCATTCAACCTTGGCATTCTTTTTCAACAGCTTGAAGAATGGTTTGGCTATTTCTGATAACTGGAAAATGAATCTTGCAACATAATTCAATCTTCCCAACAAGCTTCGAACTTCCTTAACAGTAGAAGGAGGTTTCAAATCACAAATGGCCTTCACCTTCGAGGGATCAATCTCAATGCCTTTGTTACTAACCATAAATCCAAGAAGCTTTCCAGACTTCGCCCCAAAAATGCATTTAGCGGGGTTAAGCCTTAGCTTGAATTTTCTAAGTCGATCAAACAGTTTCTTCAAGACTTCAATATGGTCTTCACCTTGTCGCGATTTAGCGATCATGTCATCGACGTAAACTTCAATCTCCTTATGCATCATGTCATGGAATAATGTCACCATGGCTCTTTGGTAAGTTGCCCCTGCGTTCTTCAAGCCGAAGGGCATAACCTTGTAACAGAATGTTCCCCATGGGGTGATGAAAGATGTTTTAGTCTTATCTTCTTCCTTCATTCGGATTTGGTTATAGCCAGAGAAACCATCCATGAAGGAAAATAACTCGAATCCTGCGGTGCTGTCGACCAGGACATCAATATGTGGTAATGGGAAGTCATCTTTGGGACTTGCTTTGTTCAAGTCGCGGTAATCAACACATACCCGAACTCGCCCATCTTTCTTCATGACTGGGACAACATTAGCAATCCAGTCGGCATAATGAGTAACTTCAATGAAATCAACTTTTAACAGTTTCATGACTTCTTCCTCAATCTTCTTGGATAATTCTGGTTTCGTCCTCCTAAGCTTCTGTTTCTTAGGTGGAATGGCAGGATCAAGAGGCAACGTGTGTTCTACAATGTTGGGGTCCAGACCCGGCATGTCAGCATAAGACCAAGCAAAGACATCTTGATACTCTTTCAATAGTTCGATCAGTCGATCAGCATCTGCTTGAGAGAGACTTGCTCCAATTTTTGTTTCTTTGGGATTTTCTGAATCGCCCAAATTTATAACGACAGTTCGTTCTTCTGTAGGAGGTGTGGATTCTTCATGTCGGATCCATTCTCTTTTAATAACCTGGGAATCTTCTTCATTTTCGGGATCAGAATAATCAGATTCGTATGAGTTTTTCGGACATGAATCCAAGCCATGCATATGACTATTATGGTTATGCAAAGTGTCATGCCTGAGATGTAACAAAAGAATGGTCAGTATATGAAAATAAGAAATGCAATGCATGAAGATGTGATGAAAACAAATTTTCGAATTCTAAATTTTCGAAAATTTCATGGGGAACTCGTCCTCATATCATTGGACATCCTTGTTCCAAAATTATTTTGAAAACTATAGATCGTGCAAAAGTCCAGGCCTCAAAGCATCATCATAGGGCTGGTTTGGTATACTTTCGCACGTCTATTAACAAAACATGCATATGTTTTTATTGAATTGAAAGTGAATGTCATATAGTGTTTTGGATCCAAAGTTCGTGATCCGAATTATTACAACATATGAAATGAACGAAACAAATGAAATGAACAAATGGAATTCCCTCGCAGGGGAGAATTAAATGGATTACAACTGAAAACGAAGTAAAACAATGGAAACATCCCTTACACAGCGGGATTAGTAAGTGGATCATCCTCGAAGCTCTCGGAAATGGCACCCACAAAACTCTCTTCAAATAAGTCGACGATGCCATAGATATCTATTTCTTCATCTTGAAGGAACTTTGACGGTCCAGGGAAGAAATCTTTCAACGGAGGAGGGAGTAAACGTCGGTAACTCTTTTCCTTGATGCTCGGGTTTTTCTGATTACCTTGATCTTATTGATCGCCTTGGTAACCTAAGCCTTCTCGTTTCTTTCTCTTAGTCACCTCAATGGGTGTGAGAATACCTTGGGACAGCTTTCCCAATCCTTTGCCAATGGTGAATCCATACTCGATCAACATTTTGCTAGACATAAGGGCCGCCTTTGAATAGTGAGGTTTTCTCACAACAGTGCCCGCGGGCACATGAGATACTGACACTAACTCAAATGAGTAGTAACTTGATTCTTCTTTTACTTCTGGCTCCACATAAGGAATTGCAGTATTGTTGAAAGTTTCGGTATCCTTCTCGCAATGGACAGTTATAATCTTGCCACAGACGACAAAGCGAATCATCTGATGTAGGCTTGAGGGTATAACACCCGCAGCGTGAATCCAAGGTCGTCCCAACAACAAACTGAAGTTACTTGGGATATCGAGCACTTGAAATTTCTGAGTGAACATAACTGGACCAATCATCAGTTGCAAGTCAATTTCACCAAGAGCTTCCTTTTTCATGCCATCAAAGGCCCTGACTGGAGTCTTAGAAGGACGAACACTATCCATACCCACACCTAGACGACGCAAAGTCGATAACGGACAGATATTGAGAGCGGAACCATTATCAATAAGTACTCTTGATATCCTTGTATCAAAGTATTGAACAGAGATGTATAATGCTTTAGAGTGTGCTCGCCCTTCCGGCGGCAAATCCTTTTCGGAGAAAGAAATTTGATCCTTAAGAAGGATAGCACCTACAAACTCTTCCAACTGTACCTCTCCAATTGTCTCGGGTACATGTACTTCATTAAGAACCTTTAAAAGAGCATTTCTATATTTCTCGGAAGACTTGAATAGTTCAAGTAACGAGATTTGAGCCGGCATTTTCCTTAACTGCTCGATCACTTCTGATTCACTCGTTTTGAGAGTTTTGAGGAGTTGTTCCGCCTCTTCTTCGGTTACAGCCTTTTTCTCGACACCTTCACGAGATGGAAAACATCGGCCTGACCGAGTAACAGCGTCTATCTCATTAGACTCATAATTCCATGGAACTGCCTTGGAATCATAAACAGGAGGAATTCTTGCTTTCAAATTCTCATTCTTCTTCGGTGGCAACTCGATCACAACAGGCCCAATATCTTCATTAGAGATCTCTATATTTCCGAAGCCATCGGCCATTAGATCTATAACCACAGGTTCCACAACGTGCGCTTGGATTTCACAAGTTGCATTCAATTCAATCACAACAGGATCAATCATGGCTACCATGCCATCATCTTCAAATTCGGACCCCCATCCACTCGGGACGATAGTCTTAGGGTCGATAGAAGCGCTTGGAGGAGGAGAGTATTTCACCATGAAATCGTATTTTCCACTTGGCTGCCCGAGAGTGTCAACAATTTCGCCCTTTTCAATCGCTTTCCTAACGAACTCCCGATCCCAGTGGGAGGTATGGTATTCAAATTCCGAATCAGTATCGGAAAGAGCTTCTCCATTATCTTCGTCATCGCTCCATCCAGTCGGAACAATGTCTTTCAAATCAATAAAGAAACTTGGCGGAGGCAAACATTTGACAAAAGTGTCATACTTCCTACTTGGTTGCCTTAGAGTATCAACCACTTCATCATGCTCACGAGCGGTCATTACAAATTCGCGATCCCAATGAGTCTTACTAGCACCAAGATCAGAATCCGTGTCGGAAACATACTCCTTGTCTTCATTGGCGGATATGCTTTCATCATCCATGCCTCCCCATCCATCGGGAATGATATCCCTTGGGTCGACGAAGAAACTTGAAGGTGGCGTGTATTTGACTATGAAGTCATATTTACCACTCGGCTGTCCGAGGGTATCAACAATTTCACCTTTTTCGATAGCCTTCTTCATAAATTCACGATCTCGACAGGCATTCTTACTCTCACATTCTGAATCACTATCGGAATATGTGTCAATCCAAGGTTCATCAACATCTGGCTCGTATCCATCATCTTTTGGCTTAGAGCATGAGGCTTCACCTGCGAACTTGAATGAGAATTTCTCGGACGACAAATCAATTATAGCGGTCTCGATGGACCCTTCGGGCTTCCTTTCTTGAAGAGGCTGAATTATGCCTAAAGCAAACATCTTGGCTAAGCAATACATTTTCTCCTCCCGGGATACATTTCCTTCTTTCGGTTGATCTCTAGCTATAGTCAATAGCTCTTCCAACTTCGTCACATCGAACAAGAAAGGTTTCTCATTCTCGTCTCCAAATATCACATTAACAGCTTCGGTATGATTAGGGAGTGGATTTTGCTGAACATTTGGCGTGGCATCTTTAAACGACAAGATCTTCTTATCCAACAGGTTCTGAATCTTGACCTTGAGAGTGTAACAATTGTTCACATCATGGCCCTTCTCGCCCATGTGATATACACAAGATTTTGCCAAATCAAACCCAGCAAACTTTGGTGGGTTGTCTCTCGGGATTTCTTTTGCTACGAGTCTTTGTTCAATCAACATCGGCAGCAACTGAGACATAGGTCTTGGCAACGGAGTGAATTGCCTTTGTGGAGCTTTTCCTTTTCGGTCAAAATTCCGGGAAGAACCCCCTGTTTCCACAACAGACCTTTGAATTGGTGTGTTTAATGGCTTTTGAGCATTAGGATTTTGAATATAGGCAACCTCCACCGTTGGCTCCTTATCCTTCTTTAAGGTAAATCTGCGAGTCGTCGTCTCGGACAATCGACCATCTCGCATGATTCCTTCGATACGTTCTCCCAATTCTACCATTGCGGGAAAATTAATGCAAGTGTTATTAAACATCTTATCGAAGTATTCTCGAGGTAAAGCTCGAAGAAACAACTGCATGATTTCTTTCTCGGACAACGGAGGTTTGACTTGAGATGCCATAGTTCTCCATCTTTGGGCATATGCTCTAAAAGTTTCATTCCTCCTTTTGTCAACCCGGACCAGCTCTTCACGGGTTGGAGCAATTTCGGTATTAAACTTGTATTGCTGAAGGAATTCATCTGCAAGATCTTCCCAGGTGCAAATTTTCTCCAAATCCAATTCGATGAACCAAGTCAAGGCGGAATCGGCCAAGCTATCTTGAAAATTGTTGATCAACAGTGGGGTGTTATCGGAATAACGAGCCATCTTGCTCAAATAGTATTTCAAATGGGTTTTAGGACACCCAGTTCCATCGTACTTCCTTGAGAATTCGGGCTCCTTGTAAAAATCAGGGACTTTCACCTTTGTAAAAGGCGACAACTTATCAAAGCCTTGGAGTTGGTAACCTTGCAACATGCACAGGCGTTCCTCCAATTTTGCAAGACGTCTCACGCTCTCTTCATCCATATGAGCGACAGGCGACTCCTTAGGTGGAGCTTCCAAATCAATGACGGTAGGAATGGCATTAACGGGGACCTCTTCAACAGGTCCTTTGTCAACAGGATCTATCACCGGCGCATTAGTGGGCGCATTAGGAGTAGAAGCCGCAGCAGCAGGAGCTACAGGCGTGAAGTTCTTTACTTGATTTGCAAGATCAGTTAAGAGCGCCATCATTTGCGCCATTTGATTCTCGATGGTAATAACGCGGGTACGAGTGTCTTCATTCTCCATCCTTGCTTGGCGACGGGTGCGTATAATAAAGCGCGATTCAGCCGTATTTTAATACTCTCTCTGTAAAAAACAGAAATCAAATTAGTATACGGAAAATGAATTTAGACGAAAATATAAAACCCTTCAATTTTATATTTTCTTTAGATGAAATAGAGATAAGAAATATTCTCATGATCCCAATATCACGTGAATAATCTCTTATCATAATTTCTTCATAAGAAATTATACAATTAAAGGGGTAACACGCGATGATTAATCAAGATGCCCCATCTATATTCCATTGGAATCTCGGAAAAGAAAACACACACAAAGGGAAATTTCACTATTAACAACAAAATTTGTGAAATACAATCCCTATAGATCAAACTAAAGACAAGAAGAGAATCCTATTACATCATTACTAAAATGAGTAAAAAGGAAACCCTATACATCAAATCTATAAAAAGAAAATTACATGAAAGGAGACTTCCTCATGGAATATAGCCCAAATCCTAATGAATCTTCTTTAGATGTGAGGCGAATTCGTTTGTTTTCTTGGGTCAAACGTTCAACCTCGGCTAAAGCTTCATTCTTTTCCTTAAAAGCTCTGGCGGCTATAGCTTGCTGTTGAGTTGGCTTCTCGGGAACATTAGGGAGATCCACTTTAAGCTCGGGCTCAAGACGACGGTGTACGTACTCCGGCAATGCGTGATGTATCTTCATTTCCCCTTCCAATTCTGACTCATCGGTAATGAGAATTGGCTCCGGGCAACATTTGTACCACATATCAATGATAGACTTGACCATTTCCTTCACGTCCGTCATTTGGTCCTTTTGGATGACATCTTTGCGATAGTCAAAATGATATAACCCCAGCTTGAGGAATGGTGGAATCTTTTGAAGCACGCGATATTGACGGATCACCCTAAAAGGGTAATATGACGTAGACCCCGTAAGACCCAAGAGTGGGATTGGGTTGTCGGATCCGTTATTAAGGCGCACCTCGGGATTTCCAAGCCAACGAACATGCCATTGGATTTGATTTGGAACAAGGTTCTTGAAAAAACTAAACCAAGTTGAGAATGACCAAAAGGGAAAGATTTTTTTCTTTTCTCGGAAAAGCGAGATAGGATGACAATCTTTGGACACATCTATGATTTTCAAGCTCAAACCAAAATCTTTGAGGTGAGAGACCAACCAAATTTGGAGTAAACCTATTGGGGCTCTAAAGATACCATTTTTGTTTTGTTTGAACCTATTGAGTGATACGAAGGTCTCACCTAAGATCATATTGGAGAATCTTTTGAACATACACACTTGATTGATAATGTGAACTACCAAAGGATCCATGGTCTTTTTGGTAAATGGGAAAACCACAAAACCAAAGAATGCTAAGAGAAAAACTCGAGGAATTTGATTACCCGATTCTTTTGGCAAGCTAGAAAAATGTCGTTCTAAGAATGTGAAAGAAAGTGCATTGGAATTTCCTCTAAGAACGCCTTTGATTTGGAGAATATCGATTCCTAAGAATTGGCTCAAAAGAGTTATAGGATCTATATCTATCGGAGGACTGACTAGACCAAAAGACCCGACTCTACCAATGGCAATATCGTACTCCTCAATTATAGGGGTCAACTCATTTCGACCAAACACAAAAGTAGATGTCTTTGAGTTCCAAAAATGGGACAATGCTTTGATCATGGCGATACGAGGCTCGATGTACAAGAGCGCGGGAAGATATCCGATCCTCTTTTCCACGTAGTCTTTATGCTTTGACTCGAGACTTTCCCACATGGTCACGAGAGCTCTTGGAACGGGGATGATTCGAATCTCCGACATATCCATTTTGACTAATCCTAATTTGGGGCATCGAGATTAATCACCACGCATTATAGAAAAGAATATAACGTGGAATTGAAATGGCGTAATTGAAATTGTAGAACGATACAATCAACCTTACCACGAAGAGAAAATGGCAAACACATCGACACATCGCATGAGGACATGTGAGTTTTGACATCTAAGGGTAGGATTCTAAAGGTTTAAGGTCCCCACCTTAATTAGATAAGAAGAGTTTACCCACCGCTACTAACGTCGGCCGGTGCACTTCTTACTAATCAAGATGAGCGGTATTGAAGAATGGATTACCACATGGATTCACATGCGGATTCCACTCTTAATACCTCCTAAAGGTACCCTAAAGCGATCCGGGGTTTTAGACCGCGGGATGTGGGTGCATTGTGTCGTGCTAAAGCAAGTAAACATGCATTTAAATCTAAAGCAAACAACACTTCAATATAATCTCATACATTCGACATTCACCCGAACACCACCTACAAAACAAAGGGTTTGCATTCACTCCACCCCTTATGGCTCCCACCTATAAAACCATTTAACACATGGTTAGTGGACTAACCTCATTTTCCACGTGACTTTGACTTGCAGTCGATGCTACAAAATGTAGACAAGTGAGATAACAACCAATCAAGTTTATTACGGCTTTAATCCACTTAGGTTTGTAACCTAGTCCCCAGTGGAGTCGCCAAGCCTGTCGCGACCTGCCCCTCGAGGGCCGAGCTCGGATGAGGCGGGTTTAGAGATAAGTGTTCATGAGACGGTTCATATGGCACCTCATAAAAATGATTTATACTGATGTGTAAACCTTTCGTTTAGCCATATGACTCGTTGATCATGAACGTGGATTTTCCCTAAATCCATATCTCGCGTGACAGCGGATCAATTTTATTCTTTTAAGGAGTCGCCACTAGCCTAGGTCGGGGGTCGGCTAGAAAACCCAATCGAAACGCGGGAATTTCGTTTCGGTTTCTACGAAAATCAGAGATCAAAGGTTCGGGGACTAGCTTACGTTAATATTTCTATTAACGCCCTTTCGGTACCGCTAAACTTAACATGGTTGTTATCTAAGTCGTCATGCATTTGTTTTTTTACCATTTTCATGCCAAAGTCTTAGTCCACTAGGTGATCATGCATCTTGTTTTTGTATTTTCATTTGAGATTCTAAACTAATCCTATCTTAGTCTAGAAAAAGAAAGAAACAATCAATTGTATTTGAAAGACATTTCGTAAAGTAAACACTCGAAGTATTGAAAAGACGAGCTAATTCTAAGTGCGAGAAAGAAGTAAAAACCCGCAACTCGTCGGGTGTTTATTACAACACGAATTGAAAAACCCGAGACATGATCGGGGATGAATGAATTAAGTACAAATTGAAACCGGATTGGACATCGGTTTGATACCATCAAAATGAATACAAATCGAGACCGGATTGGACATCGGTCAATCACCTTGGTCTTCTATTTCGGATTATTCTTCCTTGGACCGCCTCTCGGGTGTCGGTGTTTACATTCATACATTCATTCATAACAAATGACATATGAAAGAACAATAATGCAATCAATCACTAATTAAGCACGGGCCTCGGGATCGGCCTTTGTTTTTCATGCGATTCGATTCATCACCCATCTAATTACCTAACATTGTTTGATTAATGGTTAATGATAATGAGCTACCATTTGCATTCACAAAACGGCAACTCATATCAATTAACCCCTAAAGTCGGGTTCTAATGATCATGAATGGGCTACCCGCCGAACATGCACCGGGCCTAACATTCATCTAAAAAACACATGCATAAAAATAAAATGTGCATGCATTCAAGCCCATGGGCCTTGTTTCGAAGCCAAACAAACAATGAGAAGTGGGCTTTATAAAAAGACCACTTATTCAATTAATGTCTAATTCGGATTGCTTCTGTTCAAGTATGATTAACTATCCTAATGACGTCCAAATGAAGTGGTTCAGGTGTCATTAGAAAGCTTATGACATGAGGATCAAAAGTCAAGAAGACCATTTTTTCTAAATCCTAGCCAATTTTCCCGAAAATGCCCAATTAAATCTCAGTGACAGGCTGGACTCGGTTCAGTTATGAATTTCAAATTAATAGCGGGAAAAATAACAAACCATATCAAAACAGCGCGAAAATTTTTGTGCGGTTAGGATTCCCTGTGTGCAACAACTTTCATGTTTTGAGTTTTTGCTAAAAAGCCCTCCAAATTTTTATAAAATTCGGTTTTCGCGAAGGACTCAATTGCAAATAGAATTTTAACCCGAAAAGACTTTTCAAGCAAATTAACCCTCCAAAAATTGCAATTAGGTCCTCAAAATTTCCAGTTGACATAATGAGACCCCAATGAGCAACTTTGTAGTTTTGATTTTTTGCAAAAAAGGACTCTAACTTTATCAAATTCGGAGAAACATCTTTTGAACTCCAAAGGAATGAAAATCAGATCTGGACACAGATTCTGATCAAATCGTAAGAATTCCTTTTGAAAATTCAAATGATCTCCGATTTTGATGAAATTAGTATCAATAGAAAGATCTCAATCTCAGGAAGAACTTTCGTGAAGAAAATGTTTTCATATCTCGAACACACGAATTTATGAAAATCGAAGAACACACGAAGGTCGACTGAAATCAACATGTCACCAGATTTATATGCATATGACGTGGCAAATCGTACTAGGCTAACATGCTCAGAATTTTATGAAAATTTTACAGTGAACAGATCAAGATGTGTTCTACAACTTTCATGAGGAAGTTTTTCCAGAAAATGATCGTAGAAAATCATAAAAATCATCAAACAGCACAACGTCAGTCAGGGAATCATCATAACAGAATTATACAACATATTCCAGATTCTGATCCTAACTTCTAAAAATGTTTTGACATAGCAAATGAAGTCCGATCGAAGCATATGATATATCAAATCGAAGCTTAAGACGAGCTCTACGACTCTCTAGTTTATCACTTCATCAGATTTCGACGTTAACAAGCTCAAATCAGCATCTCAAGCCAACAGGTTTCACTGAACACTAATCTACAGAATTGTGTTCAAGTGTTCTTACCTTGTCTCACAATGCTCCAACGCTCAAGCGAGCGATCCGGCCTCCGTATTCTGATCTGGAATGACACGGAGAAGCCTCGGAAAGCTCGGCCAACCTACGACAATTGAATATATGGAATGTCGTGAGAATAGATTCGTTTTGTCACGAATAGACTAATCAGCGAAAAATTAAGCTAAGGATGCAATCCGGTGGCCGTTCGATGCGAGGCCGGCCACCACAGTGACTTGAGGACGCCGAGGAATGTAGTCGGAAGGTCTGGATCGCCGGAGGAGGTCGCCGGAGAGCCGGTTCAGCCGGCTGAACCGGCTGGACAAATCACCGGCGGTAAAGCCGGTGATGCTGCCGAGAGGGAGATCAGGCCGGAACAGTGAGCTCCGGCCACCAGCAAGGGTAGCTGGTCTTGCGACCAGCCTCAGGCCGCCGTGGGGGACGTCGGAGGGGCGGCGGCTCACCGGAAAGCGGCCGGCAAGGAGCCGGAAGGCCGGCGGCCGAGAGGGAGCTCGAGAGAGAGAGAGGTGATCGTGAGAGGGAGAGAGAGAGAGAGAGAGAGAGAGAGAGAGAGAGAGAGAGAGAAACCAGATCTGAAAATGAACCCCCCTTTGATTTTTGGAGGGAAAAACACTATATACCCCCTTCAACTTTGAATTCTAGCCCTTAGATTGATCAAATGGTCCAAAATGCATCCTTAATGATTAAGAATATTCCTTAGAGGCTAAGGATTGATGACATGGCATTATGGATGGACATGATCAATTCTAAATGAATGGCCATGATTGATTTGCTAATCCCCTAATTAATTTGCTTAATCCTTGAAGAAGGGCATTTTTGTCATTCTCAATTAAGGGCATTTTTGTCATTTTTGATTAAGGGCATTTTTGTCATTTTTGCACTCAAGAGGATGTGACTGACCTTGGTTGGTCCGACCAGATTATCGATCATCAAAATTTTCGACCGGAAAATGACTAGTCTGATCGGATTAGTTCAATTTGAATTAAACTGATTTGAGTCAATTAGCTCTGAATTTGGGTAATTGCATGACCAAGCTAGACTAACAAGTTTAATTGTAGTCTAATTAACCAAATTGAGTCCCAATTCATCAAATTGAATATTAGTCTAGAGTGGGTCAAGTTGAATTGCACTAATTAGACCAATCACTCTTAGACTTCTTAATCATTGGATCACTAAATTGATCAAATTGACTCAAATTCATGTGAATCTTCCAAAATTGATTTTGAATTTGGATTTCATATAAGAAATTAGGCTCATTCGTGTCTCAATTGCACACATCATGAAGAATCGATCAAAATCACTGATTAGGGCTAAAATTGGGGGTTTTTGTGTTTGGCTTGGAATCGCAAAATTGGTTCAAAAATTGGATATAAAATGACCTCTAGATCAAATGTCGTGAAGAACACTAATATAAAAAATGACTAGAAATGAAGTAATTTCATTTTTGGCCGATTTGGATCAACTTCCGCAATTTGGGAAAAAGTTGATTCTAAATCGATTTTTGTAAAATTTCGAATGCCAAAGGTAAATTGAATGTAAAATAAGATGATTTTTGTATTTTTCAATTTTTTTGGTCAAAGGTTTGACCAAAAGTCAAACCCTAGTTGACTTTTCACTAGGAGCTTGATTTTATGATCAAATCTTTGAATTTTTCTAAAATTTCAACTTCTAAAGTGAAATTGGACTTGAAATGAATCTTTTTATGTAAAAAGCCCTAATTTGACCTGGGGTTGACTTTTGGTCAAAGGGTTGACCAAAAAGTCAACGCCAAAGTCAACCATTTGACTTTTCGGGTTTTTGTATGAAATGAATAGAAAATCGTTTACAAAAGCTAAGCCAACAGACGAAATTAAAAAACGACACTTTTTGCTCAAGAAACAGGCTCCGTCGCGATCGGAAACCATAATCTCGAATTTTCTATTTTTAATGACGCATCGGCTAAAAATTAGGTGTCAACATTGTTCTTTACCATTTTCATGTCAAATTTTTAGTCCATAATGTGATCATGGATCTTGTTTTTTCTTATGTTTTCATTTAAGATTCTAAACTAATCCTATCTTAGTCTAGAAAAAGAAAAAAACAATCAATTGTATTGAAAGACATTTCGTAAAGTAAACACTCAAAGTATTGAAAAGATGAGCTAATTCTAAGTGCGAGAAAGTAAAACCCGCAACTCATCGGGTGTTTATTACAACAAAAATTGAAAAACCTGAAACATGATCGGGTACGAATGAATTGAATACAAATTGAAATTGGATCGGACATCGGTCTATCGCTACCATCAAGTGAATACAAATTGATACCGGATTGGACATCGGTCTATCGCCTTGGTCTTCTACCATTTTGGATTATCTTCCTATGGACCGCCTCTGGGTGTCGGCGTTTACATTCACAACATACATTCATGACAAACAATATACAAAGGAATAACCAAAGAAAAGCAATGGTGCAAACAATTCATTAGTCAAGCACGGGCCTCGGGATCGGCCTTTGTTTTTCATGCATTTCGATTCACCACCCACCTAATCATCTAACATTATTTAATTAATGGTTAATGATAATGGGCTACCATTTGCATTCACAAAACGGCAATTCATATCAATTAACCCCTAAAGTCGGGTTCTAAATGACCATAATGGGCTGCTCGTCGAACATGCACCGGGCCTAATATTCATCTAACAAACACATGCATAACAATGAAATAAGCATGCATTCAGGCCCATGGGCCTTATTTCTCAACCAATCAAGCAATGAGAAGTGGGCTTCATAAAGAGACCACTTATTCAGTTATTATCTAATTCGGATTACTTCTGTTCAGATGTGATTAACTAACCTAATGATGTCCAAATGAAGTGATTCAGGTGTCATTAGAAATCTTATGACATGAGGATCAAAAGTTAAGAAGACCATTTTTTCTAAATCCCTACCGATTTTCACGAAAATGACAAATTCACTCTCGGTGATAGATTGGACCCGGTTCTGTTAGGGATTTCAAAATAATGGCGGGAAAAATAACAAATCTTATCAAAACCTTGTGAAAATTTTTAGTCAGTTAGGATTCTCCGTGTGTGACAACTTTCATGTTTTGAGTTTTTGCTAAAAAGTCCTCCAAATTTTTATAAAATTCGATTTTCACAAAGGACTCAACTGCAAATCAAATTTTAATCTGAGAAGACCTTATATAAAATCTTTAGCAAATTGACCCCTCTAAAAATGCATTTCAATTCACCACCCACCTAATCATTTAACATTATTTGATTAATGGTTAACGATAATGGGTTACCATTTGCATTCACAAAACGGCAACTCATATCAATTAACCCCTAAAGTCGGGTTCTAAATGACCATAATGGGCTACCCGCCGAACATGCATCGGGCCTAACATTCATCTAACAAACACATGCATAGCAATGAAATAAGCATGCATTCAGGCCTATGGGCCTTATTTCTCAACCAATCAAGCAATGGGAAGTGGGCTTCATAAGGAGACCACTCATTCAATTATTATCTAATTCGGATTACCTCTGTTCAGATGTGATTAACTAACCTAATGATTTCCAAATAAAGTGATTCAGGTGTCATTAGAAAGCTTATGTCATGAGGATCAAAAGTTAAGAAGACTTTTTTCGAAATCCCCACCGATTTTCACAAAAATGACAAATTCACTCTCAGTGATAGACTGGACCCGGTTCTGTTAGGGATTTCAAAATAATGGTGGGAAAAATAACAAACCTTATCAAAACTATGTGAAAATTTTTATGCAGTTGTGATTCTCCATGTGTGACAACTTTCATGTTTTGAGTTTTTGCTAAAAAGTCCTCCAAATTTTTATAAAATTTAGTTTTCACAAAGGACTCAACTGCAAATCGAATTTTAACCTGAGAAGGTCTTATATGAAATTTTAAGCAAATTGACCCTCTAAAAATTGCTATTAGGTCCTTAAAATTTTCAGTCAACATAATGAGACCCCAAGGAACAACTTTGTAGTTTTGATTTTTTGTAAAGGAGGACTCTAACTTTATCAAATTCGGAGAAACATCTTTTGGATTCCAAAGGAATGAAAATCAGATCTGAACACAGATGCTGATTAGATCATAAAAATTCCTTTTGAAAATTCAAATGAATTCTGATTTTGATGAAATTAATATCAATGAAAAGATCTCGATCTCAGTATGAACTTTTGTGAAGAAAACGTTTTCATATTTTGAACACATAAATTTATGAAAATCGAAGAACACATAAAGATCAGTCAGAAACTAGTGTGTCACCAGATCTATGCATATATGACGTTGCAGATCGTACAATCCTAACGTACTTGGAATTTTATAAAAATTTTATGTTGAACAGATTAAGATGTGTTCTACGACTTTCATGAAGAAAGTTTCTTCAAACAACGATCGTAGAAAATCAGAAAAATCATAGAATAGCACAACGTCAATAAGGAAATCATCATAATAGACTTGAACATCACATTCCAGATTCTGATCCTAACTTCCAAAAGAGTTTTGACATAGTAAACTAAGTCTGATTGAGGCATACAATATATCAAATCGAAGCTTGAGACGTGTTTTACGACTCTCTAGTTTGTCACTTCGCAAGATTTCGACATTAACGAGCTGAAATCAGCATCTCAAACATGCAGGTTTCTCTGTACACGAATTTACAGAATAACATCTAAGTGTACTTACCTTGTTTAATGATGCTTCGATGCGCAATCGAGCGATCCGGTCTCCATATTCAGATCAAGAGCAACACGGAGAAGTCTTGGAAAGCTCGACAAACCTATGAGAATAGAGTGCACAAGCTATAGTGAGAACCGACTCGATTTCGCGCTAATGAACTAATAACGAAAAATCAAGTCGACAGAAGCGATCCGGTGGCTGTTCAGCGAGAACTGGCCACCACAACCCAGTGAAGACACCAAGGAAGGCTGCTGGAGGTTCGGGAATGCCAGAGGCATCACCGATCAGCCGATTCAACCGCTTGAACCGGCTGATTCAATCACCGGCGATTATGCAGGTGATGTTGCTGTGGAGGAGATCACACCGGACAGAGGAGTTCCGGCCACTAGCAAGGACAACTGGTCTTATGACTAGCCTTGTGCCGCCGTGGAGGACGGCGATGAGGCGGCGACTCGCCGAAAAACAGCCGGCGAGAGGTGGAAAGGCCGGCAACTGAGAGAGAGAGCAAGAGGGAGAGAGATACGTGAGCTAGAGAGAGAGAGAGAGAGAAGAGAGAGAGAGAATTCAGATCTGAAAATGAGAGTCTTCTTTAATTTTGGAGGGAAAAAATCTATATACTCCTATCAATTTTGAATCCTAGCTCTTAGATTGATCCAATGACCTAAAATTCGGCAAAAGTACACTACAAGCGCCATAACTTATGTACGGCGCTCACTTTAGTGCCATAACTTTTTTTCGGATCACTTTAGTGCTAAAATTTTTGAAAAACGATCACTTAAGTGCTAAAATTTTTGAAAAACGATCACTTAAGTGCAAAAATTTTTGAAAAACGATCCCTTAAGTGCCAACTCCGGTGCCATACACAATTTTTCGCCGGAAATCTGACGTGGCATTTTTTTTATTAATTTCTGAAGCTGACGTGTGTCGCGACCTACCCCTCGAGGGCCGAACTCGAATGAGGCGGGTTTAGAGATAAGTGTTCATGAGATGGTTCATATAGCACCTTAAAAAATGATTTTTACTGAAGTGTAAATCTTTTGTTTAGCCATATGATCCATTGATCATGAACGTGGATTTTCCCTAAATCCATATCTCGCGTGACAGCGGATTGATTTTATTTTTTTAGGAGTCGCCACTAGCCTAGGTCGGGGGTCGGCTAGAATACCCAACCGAAACGCGGGAATTTCGTTTCGGTTTCTACGAAAACCAGAGATCAAAGGTTCGGGGACTAGCTTACGTTAATATTTCTATTAACGCCCTTTCGGTACCGCTAAACTTAACATGGTTGTTATCTAAGTTGTCATGCATTTTTTTTACCATTTTCATGCCAAAGTCTTAGTCCACTATGTGATCATGCATCTTATTTTTGTATTTTCATTTAAGATTCTAAACTAATCCTATCTTAATCTAGAAAAAGAAAGAAACAATCAATTGTATTTGAAAAACATTTCGTAAAGTAAACACTTGAAGTATTGAAAATACGAACTAATTCTAAGTGCGAAAAAAGAAGTAAAAACCCACAACTCGTCGGGTGTTTATTACAACACGAATTGAAAAACCCGAGACATGATCGGGGATGAATGAATTAAGTACAAATTGAAACCGGATTGGACATCGGTCTAGCACTATCATCGTATGAGTACAAATCGAGACCGGATTGGACATCGGTCAATCACCTTGGCTTTTTCAATTTCGGATTATTCTCCCATGGACCGCCTCTCGGGTGTCGGTGTTTACATTCATAACATTCATTCATGAAAAGACAACATATGAAAGAACAATGATGCAATCAATTCACTAATTAAGCACGGGCCTCGGGATCGGCCTTTGTTTTTTCATGCGTTTCGATTCATCACCCACCTAATCATCTAACATTATTTGATTAATGATTAATGATAATGGGCTACCATTTGTATTCACAAAACGGCAACTCATATCAATTAACCCCTAAAATCGGGTTCTAATGACCATGAATGGGCTACCCGCCGAACATGCACCGGGCCTAACATTCATCTAACAAACATATGCATAATAATAAAATG
The DNA here is from genome assembly GCA_031216235.1 of Syzygium jambos. Classification (NCBI taxonomy): domain Eukaryota; kingdom Viridiplantae; phylum Streptophyta; class Magnoliopsida; order Myrtales; family Myrtaceae; genus Syzygium; species Syzygium jambos. Next base: position 24,350,802 of record CM062227.1, read on the forward strand.
AGCATGCATTCAAGCCCATGGGCCTTGTTTCGAAGCCAATCAAACAATGAGAAGTGGGCTTTATAAAAAAGACCACTTATTCAATTAATGTCTAATTCGGATTGCTTCTGTTCGGATGTGATTAACTATTCTAATGACGTCCAAATGAAGTGATTCAGGTGTCATTAGAAAGCTTATGACATGAGGATCAAAAGTCAAGAAGATCATTTTTTCTAAATCCTAGCCAATTTTCCCGAAAATATCCAATTTAATCTCAGTGACAGGCTGGACTCGGTTCTGTTATGAATTTCAAAATAATGGCGGGAAAAATAACAAACCTTATCAAAATCGCGTGAAAATTTTTGTACGGTTAGGATTCCCTATGTGCAACAACTTTTGTGTTTTGAGTTTTTGCTAAAAAGCCCTCCAAATTTTTATAAAATTCGATTTTCGCGAAGGACTCAACTGTAAATGGAATTTTAACCTGTGAGGGCCTTTCATGAGATTTTAAGCAAATAAACCCTCCAAAAATTGCTATTAGGTCCTCAAAATTTCCAGTTGACATAATGAGACCCCAATGAGCAACTTTGTAATTTTGATTTTTTGTAAAAAAGGATTCTAACTTTATCAAATTCGGAGAAACATCTTTTGAACTCTAAAGGAATGAAAATCAGATCTGGACACAGATACTGATCAAATCGTGAGAATTCCTTTTGAGAATTCAAATGATCTTTGATTTTGATGAAGTTAGTATCAATAGAAAGATCTCGATCTCAGAAAGAACTTTCGTGAAGAAAATTTTTTCATATCTCGAACACACGAATTTATGAAAATCGAAGAATACACGAAGGTCGACTGAAACCAGCATGTCACCAGATTTATATGTATATGACGTTGCAAATCGTACGAGGCTAACATGCTCAGAATTTTATGAAAATTTTATGATAAACAAATCAAGATGTGCTCTACAACTTTCATGAAGGAAGTTTTTCCAGAAAATGATCGTAAAAAATCATAAAAATCATCAAACAACACAACGTCAATCAGGAAGACATCAGAACAGACTTGAACAATATGTTTCAGATTCTGATCCTAACTTCTAAAAGTGTTTTGACATAGCAAATCAAGTCCGATCGAGGCATATGATATATCAAATCGAAGCTTAAGACGAGCTCTACGATTCTCTAGTTCATCACTTCGCCAGATTTCGACATTAACAAGCTCAAATCAGCATCTCAAGCAAGCAGGTTTTACTGGACACGAATTTACAGAATCATGCTCAAGTGTTCTTACCTTGTTTAACAATGCTCCAATGCTCGATCGAGCGATCCGGCCTCCATATTCAGATCAGGAATGGCACGGAGAAGTCTCGGAAAGCTCGGCCAACCTATGTCAATGGATTATACGGAATATCGTGAGAATTGATTCGTTTTATCACGAATAGACTAATCAGCAAAAAATTAAATCAAGGATGCAATCCGGTGGCCGTTCGACGAAAGGCCGGCCACCACAGCGACGTGAGAATGCCGAGGAACGCTGCTGGATGCTCTGGATCGCCGGAGGAGGACGCCGGAGGGCCGGTTCAGCCACTTGAGCAGGCTGATCAAGTCACCGGCGGCAATGCCGGTGATGCTGCCGAGAGGAAGATGTCGCCGGAGAGAGGTGCTCCGGCCACCAGCGAAGCCAGCTGGTGTTGCGACTGGCCTTGGGCCACCGTGGGGGACGACGGTGGGGCAGCAGCTCGCCGGAAAGTGGCCGGCAAGGGGCTGGAATGGCTGCTGCCGAGAGAGCTTGAGAGAGAGAGAGATGACGTGAGAGGGAAAGGGAGAGAGAGAGAGAGAGAGAGAGAGAGAGAGAGAGGAGAGAGAAACCAGATCTGAAAATGAATCCCCCCCTTTTAATTTTTGGAGGGAAAAACACTATATACTTCCCTCAACTTTGAATTCTACCCCTTTGATTAATCCAATGGCCCAAAATGCATCCTTAATGATTAAGAATATTCCTTAAAGGCTAAGGATTGGTGACATGGCATCATGGATGGACATGATCAATTCTAAATGAATGGCCATGATTGATTTGCTTATCCCCTAATTAATTTGCTTAATTCTTGAAGAAGGGCATTTTTGTCATTTCTCTTAGGGGTATTTTTTGTAATTCTCAATTAAGGGCATTTTTGTCATTTTCGTGCTCAAGAGGATGTGACCGGCCTTGGTTGGTCTGAACGGATTGTCGATCATCGAAATTTTCGATCGGAAAATGACTAGTCCGATCGGATTAGTTCAATTTGAATCAAACCGGTTTGAGTCAGTTAGCCCTGAATTTGGGTAATTGCATGACCAAGCTAGACTAACAAGTTTAATTGAAGTCTAATTAACCAAATTGAGTCTCAATTCATCAAATTGAATATTAGTCTAGAGTGGGTCAAGTTGAATTGCACTAATTAGACCAATTACTCTTAGACTTCCTAATCATTGGATCACTAAATTGATCAAATTGACTCAAATTCATGTGAATCTTCCAAAATTGATTTTGAATTTGGATTTCATATAAGAAATTAGGCTCATTCGTGCCTCAATTGCGCACATCATGAAGAATCGATCAAAATCACTGATTAGGGCCAAAATTGGGGGTTTTTGTGTTTGGCTTGGAATCACAAAATTGGTTCAAAAATTGAATATAAGATGACATCTAGATCAAATGTCGTGAAGAAAACTAACTTAAAAAATGACTAGAAATGAAGTAATTTCATTTTTGGCCGATTTGAATCAAATTCCGCAAATTTGGGAAAAAGTTGATTCTAAATCGATTTTTGTAAAATTTCAAATGCCAAAGGTAAATTGAATGTAAAATAAGATAATTTTTGGATTTTTGTATTTTTCCATTTTTTGGTCAAAGGTTTGACCAAAAGTCAAACCCTAGTTGACTTTTCACTAGGAGCTTGATTTTATGATCAAATCTTTGAATTTTTCTAAAATTTCCACTTCTAAAGTGAAATTGGACTTGAAAGGAATCTTTTTATGCGAAAAGCCCCAATTTGACCTGGGGTTGACTTTTGGTCAAAGGGTTGACCAAAAAGTCAACGCAAAAGTCAACCATTTGACTTTTCGGGTTTTTACATGAAATGAAAAGAAAATCGCTTATAAAAGCTAGACCAACAGACGGAATTAAAAAACGACACTTTTTGTTCAAGAAATAGGCTCCGTCGCGATCGGAAACTATAATCTCGAATTTTCTATTTTTAATGACGTATCGGCTAAAAATTAGGTGTCAACAGCTGCCCCTCTTTGAGTGGGAGTTCGAAGAGGTTTCGCTCAAAGACCAATTGGCACCTGCAAATTTTTAGTCGATTCCAATTGGGAAATGAAATAAAATAAAGACAAAGACATTTGATCAGAGTCTTACCTGAAGCACTTACCATTGACCATTTAGATTGTTAGCTCATTCATGTGTTTTTCTCTTCTCTCTCTCATGTGATGGAATGAAGGAAGAAAGGAAATAGAAATGGTTTTATGGGAAATCTATGGTTTAAGGAAAACCAAGAACCAAAGGACAAGGTTTAAGGATGACCTAGAACCTAAGGACAAGGTTTAAGGATGACCAGGAACCTAAGGACAAGGTTTAAGGATGACCAGGAACCTAAGGACAAGGTTTAAGGATGACCAGGAACCTAAGACAAGGTTTAAGGATGACCAGGAACCTAAGAACAAGGTTTAAGGATGATCAGGAACCTAAGAACAAGGTTTAAGGATGACCATGAACCTAAGACAAGGTTTAAGGATGACCAGGAACCTAAGACAAGGTTTAAGGATGACCAGGAACCTAAGGACAAGGTTTAAGGATGAACAGGAACCTAAGAACAAGGTTTAAGGATGACCATGAACCTAAGGACAAGGTTTAAGGATGACCTAGAACCTAAGGACAAGGTTTAAGGATGACTAGGAACCTAAGGATAAGGTTTAAGGATGACCTAGAACCTAAGACAAGATTTAAGGATGACCTAGAACCTAAGACAAGGTTTAAGGAAAACCAAGAACCAAAGGACAAGGTTTAAGGATGACCTAGAACCTAAGGACAAGGTTTAAGGATGACCAGGAATCTAAGACAAGGTTTAAGGATGACCAGGAATCTAAGACAAGGTTTAAGGATGACCTAGAACCTAAGGACAAGGTTTAAGGATGACCAGGAACCTAAGACAAGGTTTAAGGATGATCAGGAACCTAAGACAAGGTTTAAGGATTACCAGGAACCTAAGACAAGGTTTAAGGATGATCAGGAACCTAAGACAATGTTTAAGGATGACCAGGAACCTAAGGACAAGGTTTAAGGATGACCAGGAACCTAAGACAAGGTTTAAGGATGACCAGGAACCTAAGACAAGGTTTAAGGATAACCTAGAACCTAAGACAAGGTGTTATGGTTTAGGCTGACCAAAAATCGATAATGAGAGTTATGGTTTAGGCTAACCAAAAACCGAAAATGAAAGTTATGGTTTAGGATAACCAAAAACCGATCCACTGGGGAAAGATATTTTGAAAAAAGTTCCGAGATTGTTTAACAACAAATCAAACGGAATTTTTCAACTTTTGGTGAAAGGCACTGATTATCAAAATCCTTAAGAGGAAATTTTAACAAAATGATCTTTGAATAACCATCTAAAGAGGTTAGATAAAAATGCCAAATTGGAAATAACCTAATCAAAAAGGTCTTTCACACTGGCTCTCATAAAGGCTTTGATTCCCATTCATCGATGTGGGAAAGCTATTCAATTCTCACTGGTGATGCCTCACGAACCCATGTCAAAGGTTTTCGGAAACATTCACATTGAATACAAATTGGTTGATCAGAAAGGTCTTTCGAAAGGACCGTAATATAGGTTTGGTCATGGGCTTACACAAAGGGTATTTGCTTTGAGGCCAAAAACAGAAATATACCATCAATATCTTCAGCGGGTTTACAAGTCAAGAACCTTGAAGATAAGACAAGATAGAATTACTTCCACTCCTTCTAGCGGTAGTTTCTTTGTGAAATCTTTACATTAACTCAAACCATCCCAATCGGAAGAGACTTCGGAGAGGGTTGTAATGTCGGTTTGGGTTAGGCTCAAAAGGCTTGAAATTTGATAGAAGGGGTTTGAAAGAAGAATGATGATTATCTTGGCATCATTACCAAATCATTCAAATTTGACATCATTTGATTCTTGAAAACCAAATTGTCTCGAGAGTCTATTTTTCTTGCAATATAAGAGCTTTGCTCTTTCTAAGCATCTTTTGCAATGAGAATTTTGCTTTTATCATAAGCATATTGCTTTTTCTTGCTTTTGCTTTTGACTTTGATACATTTTTTTCATGGGCATCGGCCTTGCTTTTACCAGGCACACTGCTTTTTCATGCCCCATAATATTTATCTTTTGAGCTCTTTGGACTCTCGAGACACTTTATACATATTCACCAATTTCTCTAAATTTCCTTGGTAAATCATATGCATTGCCCCAATGTGGGGAGATAATCAACATTTTGGGTTTTGAAATGAATATGCTTAAGGCTCAATTTGGCTAAGCAAAGGATAATTGTGTTTGGGGTAGAGGAAAAGAATGCTCTTCTTCACTTTGGGATGTTTCGAGCTTCCATAAAGATCCATCTGAAACTATCACAAGAAGGTTGATGCAAGTGAAAGCAATAAAATCTTTCTTAATCTTTTTGCTCCAAAAATAATCAACCATAACTTCTTATTTTGCCCCAATGTGGGGTGGTTCTTGACAAGGGTATTTTGAGAATTCTCCTTATTTGGCTCAAAGTGGCTAGCAAAGGATAACATGAGTGTTTAGGATAGAGAAATAAAATGCCTTTTATCATTTCAATCCATGTATTCAATGTGAACGAACCCTACGTCCTACGACATGGCTTTTTTTCGCTCCATTTTCTCAAAACGTGTATAGGGACGTATTTGATCAAAAGTTTGCCTTTTATCATCCTAGGCATTTCCATTCGGCATTTCTGAGAAATCCTCTTTTTATTTTTCCAAAGGATCATTTGGTTAAATCTCCCGTCTGTGGGGAATTTTGATAAAAATATTTGATTTTTGATTTTTTTTTTAACTTGAAAAACCTTTTGAACAGAAAAGGTCCTCACAAATAGGATCTACTTCCTAAGCTCTAGGGAGAAGATTGATTTGATGTAGCTACTTGCTTGAGGTTGATTCCTTGAGGTTTGGAATAGCCTCCCTGGGGAACAGCTGAGTACCTGCAAAATGAACAAGTATGCAAAAATGCCATGTATGCATGAGATGCATGATACAAATGTCCTAAAGTGGCTTGGATTCAATCCAAAAGTAGCTCAAAGCTTTTTATTCAGGGAAAATATTTCTTGACAGCATCAGCATTCACAGGTTTTGGCAACTCTCGGCCATCCATTTCTACAAGAATCAATGCTCCACCAGGCAGCACTTTCTTGATGACATACGGTCCTTCATAATTGGGGGTGAACTTTCCACGATCTGGAATAATGGGTAAGACTTTCCTCAAAACCAGGTCATTGATCTCAAAATGTCTGGGTCGAACTTTACGGTTGAATGATTTAGCCACTCGCTTTTGGTAGCTTTGTCCATGGCACAGGGCTTTTACCATTTTTTCATCAATCATATTAAGCTGTTCAAATCTTTGTTGAATCCATTCTGCTTCGGAAAGCTTTATTTGCGAAAGTACCCTTAATGAAGGAATTTCCACTTCCACAGGTAAAACTGCTTCCATCCCATATACCAATGAGAATGGTGTTGCCCCAGTCGAGGTGCGAATGGAAGTTCGATAAGCCATTAACGCGTACGGCAACCGATCATGCCAATCTCGGTAATTTTCTGCCGTCTTGGACAGAATCTTCTTTATATTCTTGTTTGCCGCCTCAACAGCTCCATTCATTTGTGGGCGGTAAGGAGAAGAATTCAAGTGGCGAATGTGAAACTTATTGAGTAGCTCATCCACTACTTTGTTATTCAGGTTTGACCCATTATCCGTGATAATTGCTTCGGGAACCCCGTATCGAGCAATAATATCTCGACGAATAAATTTTGCCACACTTCTTGCAGTGACGTGAGCATAAGAATTGGCTTCGATCCATTTGGTGAAATAATCAATAGCCACTAGAATGAAACGGTGTCCATTTGACGCCTTAGGATTAATTGGTCCGATAATGTCAATCCCCCACATTGAAAAAGGCCATGCTTCGGACATTTGATGTAATTCATTTGGGGGAGCATTAATTTTGTCTCCATAAATTTGACATTGATAACAATATCTAACATGTTGAATGCAGTCGGCTTCCATGGTTAACCAATAATAACCTAGCCTCATGATCTTCCTTGCTAGAAGATGGCCATTCATATGAGGACCACATTCTCCTTCATGTATCTCCTTCATTAATAAATTGGCCTCTTTGGTGTCTACGCACTTCAGCAGGACTGAATCGAAAGATCTCTTGTACAAAGCACCTCCGCTAAGAAAGAATTTGGAAGCTAACTTAGTCAAGTATTTCCGATCAGTAGCTTGACTTCCTTGGGGGAATTTTCCTTCTCGAAGGTAATTCATGATGTCATAGTACCATGGTTGACCATCGAGTTCTTCTTCTATAATCATGCAATATGCAGGCTCCTTTAAGACATCGATTTGCAAAGGATCAATGTTCAATCCATCAGTTACTTGTAACATTGAGGATAATGTTGCCAAAGCATCAGCAAATTGATTCTGAGATCTTGGCAAATAATCAAATGAGATCTCTTCGAATTCTTCCACCAAGTCTTTAAGATACTCATGATAAGGAATCAGTTTCGAATCACGAGTTTGCCATTCACCTCCTGTTTGGAGGATGATAAGCGCGGAATCACCATAAACTTGTAATCTCTTAACCTTCATATCGATGGCTAATTGGAGACCGAGGATGCAAGCTTCATATTCTGAAATGTTATTGGTACAAGGAAATACCAACTTTGCAGCTACTGGATAATGTTGACCCGCTGGGGATATCAGGACTGCTCCAGTACCTGAACCGGAGAGGTTAACGGCTCCATCAAAATACATGATCCACTTGTCTTGTGACACCAAATGGATTCTTTCATCAATTTCATCCCAATCATTTGACTTTAAGGGATTTTCAGCCAACATATCAGCTATGGCTCGACCTTTGACGGACTTCTGAGACATGCTCTGGATATCAAACTCAGAGAGCAATATTTGCCATTTGGCAAGCCTTCCAACCAGTGCAGGCTTTTCCAAAAGATACTTGATAGGATCATTTTCATTCACAAGTAGGATACGATGATGAAGAGTGTATTGCCGTAATCTGTGTAATACCCAAATTAAGGCTACACATGTTTTCTCAACTTTTGGGTATTGAGCTTCACCAGAAGTAAACTTTTTGCTGAGGTAGTAAATAGCGCGTTCCCTTCCATCCTCTGATCTCTTCTGCGCTAACATAGCTCCTAAAGACTCATCATGAATGGTGAGGTACAAGATCAAAGGTATATCCGGAATAGGCGGTACTAACACTGGTGGTTGTGAAAGATATTGCTTCAATTGTTGAAAGGATTTCTGACAATCTTCGTTCCATTCAACTTTGGCATTCTTTTTCAATAGCTTGAAGAATGGTTTGGCTGTTTCTGATAACTGGGAAATGAATCTTGCAACATAATTCAATCTTCCCAACAAGCTTCGAACTTCCTTAACAGTAGAAGGGGGTTTCAAATCGCAAATGGCCTTCACCTTCGAGGGATCAATCTCGATGCCCTTGTTACTAACCATAAATCCAAGGAGCTTTCCAGACTTTGCCCCAAAAATGCACTTAGCGGGGTTAAGTCTTAGCTTGAATTTTCTAAGTCGATCAAACAGTTTCTTCAAGACTTCAATGTGGTCTTCACCTTGTCGCGATTTGGCGATCATGTCGTCGACATAAACTTCAATCTCTTTATGCATCATATCATGGAATAGTGTCACCATGGCTCTTTGGTAAGTTGCCCCCGCATTCTTCAAGCCGAAGGGCATAACCTTATAACAGAATGTTCCCCATGGGGTGATGAAAGATGTTTTAGTCTTATCTTCTTCTTTCATTCGGATTTGGTTATAGCCAGAGAAACCATCCATGAAAGAAAATAATTCGAATCCTGCGGTGCTGTCGACCAAGACGTCAATATGTGGTAATGGGAAATCATCTTTGGGACTTGCTTTGTTCAAGTCGCGATAATCAACACATACCCGAACTCGCCCATCTTTCTTCATGACTGGGACAACATTAGCAATCCAGTCAGCATAATGAGTAACTTCAATGAAATCAACTTTTAACAGTTTCATGACTTCTTCCTTAATCTTCTTGGATAATTCTGGCTTCGTCCTCCTAAGCTTCTGTTTCTTAGGTGGAATGGCAGGATCAAGAGGCAACGTGTGTTCTACAATGTTGGGATCCAGACCCGGCATGTCAGCATAAGACCAAGCAAAGACATCCCGATACTCCTTCAATAGTTCGATCAGTCGATCAGCATCTGTTTGAGAGAGACTTGCTCCAATTTTTGTTTCTTTGGGATTTTCAGAATCGCCCAAATTTATAACAATAGTTTGCTCTTCCGTGGGAGGTTTAGATTCTTCATGTTGGATCCATTCTCTTTTAATAGCCTGGGAATCTTCTTCATTTTCGGGATCAGAATAATCAGATTCGTATGAGTTTTTTGGACATGAATCCAAGCCATGCATATGATTATTATGGTTATGCAAAGTGTCATGCACAGCGGGATCGGTAGGTGGATCATCTTCGAAGCTCTCGGAAATAGCACCCACAGAACTCTCTTCAAATAAATCGACGATGCCATAGATATCTATTTCTTCATCTTGGAGGAACTTTGGTGGTCCAGAGAAAAAATCTTTCAACGGAGGGGGGAGCACGCGTCGATAACTCTTTCCTTTGATGTTTGGGCTTTTCTGATTACCTTGATCCTGTTGATCGCCCTGGTAACCCAAGCCTTCTCGTTTCTTTCTCTTAGTCACCTCAATTGGTGTGAGGATACCTTGGGACAGCTTTCCCAATCCTTTACCAATAGTGAATCCATACTCGATCAACACTTTGCTAGACATAAGGGCTGCCTTTGAATAGTGAGGCTTTCTCACAACAGTGCCCGCAGGCACATGAGATACTGACACTAACTCAAATGAGTAGTAACTTGATTCTCCTTTTACTTCTGGCTCCACATAAGGAATTGCAGTATTGTTGAAGGTTTCGGTATCCTTTTCGCAATGAACAGTTATAATCTTGCCACAGACGACAAAGCGGATCATCTGATGTAGGCTTGAGGGTATAACTCCCGCAGCGTGAATCCAAGGTCGTCCCAACAACAAACTGAAGTTACTTGGGATATCAAGCACTTGAAATTTCTGAGTGAACATAACTGGACCAATCATCAGTTGTAAGTCAATTTCTCCAAGAGCTTCCTTTTTCATGCCATCAAAGGCCCTGACTGGAGTCTTAGAAGGACGAACATTATCCATACCCACACCTAGACGACACAAAGTTGATAACGGACAGATATTGAGAGCTGAACCATTATCAATAAGTACTCTTGATATCCTTATATCAAAGTGTTGAACAGAGATGTATAATGCTTTAGAGTGTGCTCGCCCTTCCGGCGGCAAATCCTTTTCGGAAAAAGAAATTTGATCCTTAAGAAGGATAGCACCTACAAACTCTTCCAACTGTACCTCTCCAATTGTCTCGGGTACATGTACTTCATTAAGAACTTTTAAAAGAGCATTCCTATGTTTCTCAGAAGACTTGAATAGTTCAAGTAATGAGATTTGAGCCGGCATTTTCCTTAACTGCTCGATCACTTCTGCTTCACTCGTTTTGAGAGTTTTGAGAAGTTGTTCCGCCTCTTCTTCGGTTACAGCCTTTTTCTCGACACCTTCACGAGATGAAAAACATCGGCCTGACCGAGTAACAGCGTCTATCTCATGAGACTCATAATTCCAAGGAACTGCCTTGGAGTCATAAACAGGAGGTATTCTTGCTTTCAAATTCTCGTCTTTCTTCGGTGGCAACTCGATCACAACAGGCTCAATATCTTCATTAGAGATCTCTATATTTCCGAAGCCATCAGCCATTAGATCTATGACCACAGGTTCTACAACATGCGCTTGGATTTCACAAGTAGCATTCAATTCAATCACAATAGGATCAATCATGGCTACCATGTCATCATCTTCAAATTCGGACCCCCATCCACTTGGGACGATAGTCTTAGGGTCGATAAAAGCGCTTGGAGGAGGAGAGTATTTTACCATGAAATCATATTTACCACTTGGCTGCCCGAGAGTGTCAATAATTTCGCCCTTTTCAATCGCTTTCCTAACGAACTCCCGATCCCAGTGGGAGGTATGGCATTCGAATTCCGAATCAGCATCGGAAAGAACTTTTCTATTATCTTTGTCATCGTTCCATCCAGTCGGAACAATATCTTTCAAGTCAATAAAGAAACTTGGCGGAGGCGAACATTTGACAAAAATGTCATACTTCCTACTTAGTTGCCTTAGAGTATCAACCACTTCATCACGCTCACGAGCGGTCATTACAAATTTGCGATCCCAATGAGTCCTTCTAGCACCAAGATCAGAATCTGTGTCAGAAACATACTCCTTGTCTTCATTAGCGGGTATAGATTCAAAGACTTTAGATGTGTGATCCATGCTTTCATCATCCATGCCTCCCCATCCATCGGGAACAATATCCCTTGGGTCGACGAAGAAACTTGGAGGTGGCGTGTATTTGACTATGAAGTCATATTTACCACTCGGCTGTCCGAGGGTATCAACAATTTCACCTTTTTCGATAGCCTTCTTCATAAATTCACGATCTCGACGGGCATTCTTACTCTCACATTCCGAATCACTATCGGAATATGTGTCAATCCAAGGTTCATCAACATCTGGCTCGTATCCATCATCTTTTGGCTTAGAGCATGAGGCTTCACTTGCGAACTTGCATGAGAATTTCTCGGACGATAAATCAATTACAGCGGTCTCAATGGACCCTTCGGGCTTCCTTCCTTGAAGAGGCTGAATTATGCCTAAAGCAGCCATCTTGGCTAAGCAATACATTTTCTCCTCCCGGGATACATTTCCTTCTTTCGGTTGATCTCTAGCTATAGTCAATAGCTCTTCCAACTTCGACACATCGAACAAGAAAGATTTCTCATTCTCATCTCCAAATATCACATTAACGGCTTCGGTATGATTAGGGAGCGAATTTTGTTGAACATTTGGCGTGGCATCTTTAAACGACAAGATCTTCTTATCCAACAGGTTCTGAATCTTGACCTTGAGAGTGTAACAATTGTTCACATCATGGCCCTTCTCACCCATGTGATATACGCAAGATTTTGCCAAATCAAACCCAGCAAACTTTGGTGGGTTGTCTCTCGGGATTTCTTTTGCTACGAGTCTTTGTTCAATCAACATCGACAGCAATTGAGACATAGGTCTTGGTAACGGAGTGAATTGTCTTTGTGGAGCTTTTCCTTTTCGGTCAAAATTTCGGGAAGAACCCCCTGTTTCCATAACGGACCTTTGAACTGGTGTGTTTAATGGCTTTTGAGCATTAGGATTTTGAATATAGGCAACCTCCACCGTTGGCTCCTTATCCTTCTTTAAGGTAAATCTGCGAGTCGTCATCTCGGACAATCGACCCTCTCGCATGATTCCTTCGATACGTTCTCCCAATTCCACCATTGCGGGAAAATTGATGCAAGTGTTATTAAACATCTTATCGAAGTATTCTCGAGGTAGAGCTCGAAGAAACAACTGCATGATCTCTTTCTCGGATAACGGAGGTTTGACTTGAGATGCCATAGTTCTCCATCTTTGGGCATATGCTCTAAAAGTTTCATTTCTCCTTTTGTCAACCCGGACCAGCTCTTCACGGGTTGGAGCAATTTCGGTATTAAACTTGTATTGTTGGAGGAATTCATCTGCAAGATCTTCCCAGGTGCAAATTTTCTCCAAATCCAACTCAATGAACCACGTTAAGGCGGAATCTGCCAAGCTATCTTGAAAATTGTTGATCAACAGCGGGGTGTTATCGGAATAACGAGCCATCTTGCTCAAATAATATTTCAAATGGGTTTTAGGACACCCAGTTCCATCATACTTCCTTGAAAATTCGGGCTCCTTGTAAAAATCAGGGACTTTCACCTTTGTAAAAGGCGACAACTTATCAAAGCCTTGGAGTTGGTAACCTTGCAACATGCACAGGCGTTCCTCCAATTTTGCAAGACGTCTCGCATTCTCTTCATCCATATGAGCCATAGGCGACTCCTTAGGTGGAGCTTCCAAATCAATGACGGTGGGAATGGCATTAACAGGGACCTCTTCAGCAGGTCCTTTGTCAACAGGATCTATCATCGGCGCATTAGTGGGCACATTAGGAGTAGAAGCCGCAGCAGCAGGAGTCACAGGCGTGAAGTTCTTTACTTGATTTGCAAGATCAGTTAAGAGCGTCATCATTTGTGCCATCTGATTCTCAATGGTAATAACACGGATACAAGTGTCTTCGTTTTCCATCCTTACTTGGCGACGGGTGTGTATAATAAAGCGCGTCTCAGCCGTACTTTAGTACCTTCTTTAAAAAATAGAAATCAAATTAGTATACGGAAAATGAATTAAGACGAAAATATAAAACCCTTCAATTTTATATTTTCTTTAGATGAAATAGAGATAAGAAATATTCTCATGATCCCAATATCACGTGAATAATCTCTTATCACAATTTCTTCACAAGAAATTATACAATTAAAGGGGTAACACGCGATGATTAATCAAGATGCCCCATCTATATTCCATTGGAATCTCGGAAAAGAAAGTACGCACAAAAGGGAAATTTCACTATTAACAACAAAATTTGTGAAATACAATCCCTATAGATCAATCTAAAAACAAGAAGAGAATCCTATTACATCATTACTAAAATGATTAAAAAGGAAACCCTATACATCAAATCTATAAAATGAAAATTACATGAAAGGAGATTTCCTCATGGAATATAGCCAAACTCCTAATGGATCTTCTTTAGATGCGAGGCGAATTCGTTTGTTTTCTTGGGTCAAACGTTCAACCTCGGCTAAAGCCTCATCCTTTTCCCTAAGAGCTCTTGCGGCTATAGCTTGCTGTTGAGTTGGCTTCTCGGGGATATTAGGGAGATCCACTTTAAGCTCGAGCTCAAGACGACGGTGTATGTACTCCGGCAATGCGTGATGTATCTTTATTTCCCCTTCCAATTCCGACTCATCGGTAATGAGAATTGGCTCCGGGCAGCATTTGTACCACATATCAATGGTGGACTTGATCATTTCCTTCAAATCCGCCACTTGGTTCTTTTGGATGACATCTTTGTGATAGTCAAAATGATATAACCCCAGCTTGAGGAATGGTGGAATCTTTTGAAGCGCGCGATATTGACGGATCACCCTAAAAGGGTAATATGACGTAGACCCCGTAAGACCCAAGAGTGGGATTGGGTTGTCGGATCCGTTATTAAGGCGCACCTCGGGATTTCCAAGCCAACGAACATGCCATTGGATTTGATTTGGAACAAGGTTCTTGAAAAAACTAAACCAAGTTGAGAATGACCAAAAGGGAAAGATTTTTTCTTTTTCTCGGAAGAGCGAGATAGGATGACAATCTTTGGACACATCTATGATTTTCAAGCTCAAACCAAAATCTTTGAGGTGAGAGACCAACCAAATTTAGAGTAAACCTATTGGGGCTCTAAAGATATCATTTTTGTTTTGTTTGAACCTATTGAGTGATACGAAGGTCTCACCTAAGATCATATTGGAGAATCTTTTGAACATACACACTTGATTGACAATGTGAACTACCAAAGGATCCATGGTCTTTTTGGTAAATGGAAAAATCACAAAACCAAAGAAGGCTAGGAGAAAAACTCGAGGAATTTGATTACCCGATTCTTTTGGCAAGCTAGAAAAATGTCGTTCTAAGAATGTGAAAGAAAGTGCATTGGAATTTCCTCTAAGAACGCCTTTGATTTGGAGAATATCGATTCCTAAGAATTGGCTCAAAAGAGTTATAGAATCTATATCTATTGGAGGGCTGATTAGACCAAAAGACCCGACTCTACCAATGGCAATATCGTACTCCTCAATTGTAGGGGTCAACTCATTTCGACCAAACACAAAAGTGGATGTCTTTGAGTTCCAAAAATGGGACAATGCCTTGATCATGGCGATACGAGGCTCGATGTATAAGAGTGCGGGAAGATATCCGATCCTCTTTTCCACATAATCCTTCTGCTTTGACTCGAGACTCTCCCACATGGTCACAAGAGCTCTTGGTACGGGGATGATTCGAATCTCCGACATATCCATTTTGACTAATCCTAATTTAGGGCATCGAGATTAATCACCACGCATTATAGAAAAGAATATAACGTGGAATTGAAATGGCATAATTGAAATTGTAGAACGATACAATCAACCTTACCATGAAGATAAAATGGCAAACACATCGACACATCGCATGAGGACATGTGAGTTTTGACATCTAAGGGTAGGATTCTAAAGGTTTAAGGTCCCCACCTTAATTAGATAAGAAGAGTTTACCCACCGCTACTAACGTCGGCCGGTGCACTTCTTACTAATCAAGATGAGCGGTATTGAAGAATGGATTACCACATGGATTCACATGCGGATTCCACTCTTAATACCTCCTAAAGGTGCCCTAAAGCGATCCGGGATTTTAGACCGCGGGACGTGGGTGCATTGTGTCGTGCTAAAGCAAGTAAACATGCATTTAAATCTAAAGCAAACAACACTTCAATATAATCTCATACATTCGACATTCACCCGAACACCACCTACAAAACAAAGGGTTTACATTCACTCCACCCCTTATGGCTCCCACCTATAAAACCATTTAACACATGGTTAGTGGACTAACCTCATTTTCCACGCGACTTTGACTTGCAGTCGATGCTTCAAAATGTAGACGAGTAAGATAACAACCAATCAAGTTTATTACGGCTTTAATCCACTTAGGTTTGTAACCTTGTCCCCAGCGGAGTCGCCAAGCCTGTCGCGACCTACCCCTCGAGGGCCGAACTCGAATGAGGCGGGTTTAGAGATAAGTGTTCATGAGATGGTTCATATAGCACCTTAAAAAATGATTTTTACTGAAGTGTAAATCTTTTGTTTAGCCATATGATCCATTGATCATGAACGTGGATTTTCCCTAAATCCATATCTCGCGTGATAGCGGATTGATTTTATTTTTTTAGGAGTCGCCACTAGCCTAGGTCGGGGGTCGGCTAGAATACCCAACCGAAACGCGAAAATTTCGTTTCGGTTTCTACGAAAACCAGAGATCAAAGGTTCGGGGACTAGCTTACGTTAATATTTCTATTAACGCCCTTTCGGTACCGCTAAACTTAACATGGTTGTTATCTAAGTTGTCATGCATTTTTTTTACCATTTTCATGCTAAAGTCTTAGTCCACTATGTGATCATGCATCTTGTTTTTGTATTTTCATTTAAGATTCTAAACTAATCCTATCTTAATCTAGAAAAAGAAAGAAACAATCAATTGTATTTGAAAAACATTTCGTAAAGTAAACACTTGAAGTATTGAAAATACGAACTAATTCTAAGTGCGAAAAAAGAAGTAAAAACCCGCAACTCGTCGGGTGTTTATTACAACACGAATTGAAAACCCGAGACATGATCGGGGATGAATGAATTAAGTACAAATTGAAACCGGATTGGACATCGGTCTAGCACTATCATCGTATGAGTACAAATCGAGACCGGATTGGACATCGGTCAATCACCTTGGCTTTTTCAATTTCGGATTATTCTCCCATGGACCGCCTCTCGGGTGTCGGTGTTTACATTCATAACATTCATTCATGAAAAGACAACATATGAAAGAACAATGATGCAATCAATTCACTAATTAAGCACGGGCCTCGGGATCGGCCTTTGTCTTTTTTCATGCGTTTCGATTCATCACCCACCTAATCATCTAACATTATTTGATTAATGGTTAATGATAATGGGCTACCATTTGTATTCACAAAACGGCAACTCATATCAATTAACCCCTAAAATCGGGTTCTAATGACCATGAATGGGCTACCCGCCGAACATGCACCGGGCCTAACATTCATCTAACAAACACATGCATAATAATAAAATGAGCATGCATTCAAGCCCATGGGCCTTGTTTCGAAGCCAATCAAACAATGAGAAGTGGGCTTTATAAAAAAGACCACTTATTCAATTAATGTCTAATTCGGATTGCTTCTGTTCGGATATGATTAACTATCCTAATGACGTCCAAATGAAGTGATTCAGGTGTCATTAGAAAGCTTATGACATGAGGATCAAAAGTCAAGAAGACCATTTTTTCCCGAAAATATCCAATTTAATCTCAGTGACAGGCTGGACTCGGTTCTGTTATAAATTTCAAAATAATGGCGGGAAAAATAACAAACCTTATCAAAACCACGTGAAAATTTTTGTACGGTTAGGATTCCCTATGTGCAACAACTTTCGTGTTTTGAGTTTTTGCTAAAAAGCCCTCCAAATTTTTATAAAATTCGATTTTCACGAAGGACTCAACTGTAAATGGAATTTTAACCTGTGAGGGTCTTTCATGAGATTTTAAGCAAATAAACCCTCCAAAAATTGCTATTAGGTCCTCAAAATTTCCAGTTGATATAATGAGACCCCAATGAACAACTTTGTAATTTTGATTTTTTGCAAAAAAAGATTCTAACTTTATCAAATTCGGAGAAACATCTTTTGAACTCCAAAGGAATGAAAATCAGATCTGGACACAGATACTGATCAAATCGTGAGAATTCCTTTTGAGAATTCAAATGATCTTCGATTTTGATGAAATTAGTATCAATAGAAAGATCTCGATCTCAGGAAGAACTTTCATGAAGAAAATGTTTTCATATCTCGAACACACGAATTTATGAAAATCGAAGAACACACGAAGGTCGACTGAAACCAGCATGTCACCAGATTAATATGTATATGACGTTGCAAATCGTACGAGGCTAACATGCTCAGACTTTTATGAAAATTTTATGATGAACAAATCAAGATGTGCTCTACAACTTTCATGAAGGAAGTTTTTCCAGAAAATGATCGTAAAAAATCGTAAAAATCATCAAGCAACACAACGTCAATCAGGAAGACATAAGAACAGACTTGAACAATATGTTTCAGATCCTGATCCTAACTTCTAAAAGTGTTTTGACATAGTAAATCAAGTCCGATCGAGGCATATGATATATCAAATCGAAGCTTAAGACGAGCTCTACGATTCTCTAGTTTATCACTTCGCCAGATTTCGACATTAACAAGCTCAAATCAGCATCTCAAGTAAGCAGGTTTTACTGGACACGAATTTACAGAATCATGCTCCAATGCTCGATCGAGCGATCCGGCCTCCGTATTCAGATCAGGAATGGCACGGAGAAGTCTCGGAAAGCTCGGCCAACCTATGTCAATGGATTATACGGAATATCGTGAGAATTGATTCATTTTATCACGAATAGACTAATCAACAAAAAATTAAATCAAGGATGCAATCCGGTGGCCGTTCGACGAAAGGCCGGCCACCACAGCGACGTGAGAATGCCGAGGAATGCTGCTGGATGCTCTGGATCGCCGGAGGAGGACGCCGGAGGGCCGGTTCAGCCACTTGAGCAGGCTGATCAAGTCACCGGCGGCAATGCCGGTGATGCTGCCGAGAGGAAGATGTCGCCGGAGAGAGGTGCTCCGGCCACCAGCGAAGCCAGCTGGTGTTGCGACTGGCCTTGGGCCACCGTGGGGGACGACGGTGGGGCAGCAGCTCGCCGGAAAGTGGCCGGCAAGGGGCTGGAATGGCTGCTGCCGAGAGAGCTTGAGAGAGAGAGAGATGACGTGAGAGGGAAAGGGAGAGAGAGAGAGAGAGAGAGAGAGAGAGAGAGAGAGAGAGAGAGAGGAGAGAGAAACCATATCTGAAAATGAATCCCCCCTTTTAATTTTTGGAGGGAAAAACACTATATACTTCCCTCAACTTTGAATTATACCCCTTTGATTAATCCAATGGCCCAAAATGCATCCTTAATGATTAAGAATATTCCTTAAAGGCTAAGGATTGGTGACATGGCATCATGGATGGACATGATCAATTCTAAATGAATGGCCATGATTGATTTGCTTATCCCCTAATTAATTTGCTTAATTCTTGAAGAAGGGCATTTTTGTCATTTCTCTTAGGGGTATTTTTTGTAATTCTCAATTAAGGGCATTTTTGTCATTTTCGCGCTCAAGAGGATGTGGCCGGCCTTGGTTGGTCTGAACGGATTGTCGATCATCGAAATTTTCGATCGGAAAATGACTAGTCCGATCGGATTAGTTCAATTTGAATCAAACCGGTTTGAGTCAGTTAGCCCTGAATTTGGGTAATTGCATGACCAAGCTAGACTAACAAGTTTAATTGAAGTCTAATTAACCAAATTGAGTCTCAATTCATCAAATTGAATATTAGTCTAGAGTGGGTCAAGTTGAATTGCACTAATTAGACCAATTACTCTTAGATTTCCTAATCATTGGATCACTAAATTGATCAAATTGACTTAAATTCATGTGAATCTTCCAAAATTGATTTTGAATTTGGATTTCATATAAGAAATTAGGCTCATTCGTGCCTCAATTGCGCACATCATGAAGAATCGATCAAAATCACTGATTAGGGCCAAAATTGGGGGTTTTTGTGTTTGGCTTGGAATCACAAAATTGGTTCAAAAATTGAATATAAGATAACCTCTAGATCAAATGTCGTGAAGAAAACTAACCTAAAAAATGACTAGAAATGAAGTAATTTCATTTTTGGCCGATTTGAATCAAATTCCGCAAATTTGGGAAAAAGTTGATTCTAAATCGATTTTTGTAAAATTTCAAATGCCAAAGGTAAATTGAATGTAAAATAAGATGATTTTTGGATTTTTGTATTTTTCCATTTTTTGGTCAAAGGTTTGACCAAAAGTCAAACCCTAGTTGACTTTTCACTAGGAGCTTGATTTTATGATCAAATTTTTGAATTTTTCTGAAATTTCCACTTCTAAAGTGAAATTGGACTTGAAAGGAATCTTTTTATGCGAAAAGCCCCAATTTGACCTGGGGTTGACTTTTGGTCAAAGGGTTGACCAAAAAGTCAACGCAAAAGTCAACCATTTGACTTTTCGGGTTTTTACATGAAATGAAAAGAAAATCGCTTATAAAAGCTAGACCAACAGACGAAATTAAAAAACGACACTTTTTGTTTAAGAAATAGGCTCCGTCGCGATCGGAAACTATAATCTCGAATTTTCTATTTTTAATGAAGCATCGGCTAAAAATTAGGTGTCAACAACGTGGCTCGCCGGAGTCTCGCCGGAGATTGGCACTTAAGTGATCGTTTTTCAAAATTTTTAGCATTTAAATGATTGTTTTTAAAAAATTTTCGCACTTAAGTGATCATTTTTCAAAAATGTTAGCACTAAAGTGATCCAAAAAAAAGTTATGACACTTAAGTGATCGTTTTTCCTCCGACTTGGTACCAAAGTGATCCGAAAAAATGTTATGGCACCAAAGTGAGCGCCGTACACAAGTTATGACACTTATAGTGTCCTTTTGCCCCTAAAATTCATTCTTAATGATTAAGAATATTCCTTAAGGACTAAGGATTGGTGACATGGCATTATGGATGGACACGATCAATTCTAAATGAATGGCCATGATTAATTTGCTTATCCCTTAATTAATTTGCTTAATCCTTAAGGAAGGGCATTTTAGTAATTTCACTTAGGGCATTTTCATAATTTTCAATTAAGGGTATTTTTTTTCATTTTTGGGCTCAAAGGGATGTGGCCGGCCTTGGCTGGTTGGAATGGACAGTCGATCGCCGGATTTTCAACTGGAAAATGGTTAGTCCAATCAAACTGGTTCAATTCGAATCAAACCAGGTTGAACCGATTCAATCCTTGATTCCATTTGTTCCAATTTTGTATAATTTGATCTTTATCATGATTAATTGACCCCATTAATATTGAATTCAATCAAATTGGATTGAACTGATTTAAAATTCATGCACAAATTGATCAAATTTAACTTGTTTAGCTCAATTATTCTTGAATTTGGGTAATTGCATGGCCAAGCGAGACTAATAAATTTAATTGAAGTCCAATTAGCCAAATTGAGTCTCAATTCATCAAATTGAATATTAGTATAGAGTCGGTCAAGTTGAATTGCACTAATTGGACCAATTACTCTTAGACTTCTTAATCATTGGATCACTAAAATGATCAAATTGACTCAAATTCATGTGAATCTTCCAAAATTGATTTGGAATTTGAATTTGATATAAGAAATTAGGCTCATTCGTGCCTCAATTGCGCGAATCATGAAGAATTGATCCAAATCACTGATTATGGCCTAAATTGGGGGTTTTTCCGTTTGGCTTGGAATTACAAAATTTGTTCCAAAATTGAATATAAGATGACCTCTAGATCAAATGTCGTGACGAAAACTAACCTAAAAAATTACTAGAAATGAAGTAATTTCATTTTTGGCCGATTTGAACCAAATTCCGCAAATTAGGAAAAAATTGATTCTAAATCGATTTTTGTAAAATTTCAAATGCCAAAGGAAAATTGAATGTAAAATAAGATGATTTTTGGATTTTTGTATTTTTCAATTTTTTGGTTAAAGGTTTGATCAAAAGTCAAACTTTAGTTGACTTTTCACTAGGAGCTTGATTTTATGATCAAATCTTTGAATTTTTCTAAAATTTCCACTTCTAAAGTGAAATTAAACTTGAAAAGAATATTTTTATATGAAAAGCCCCAATTTGACCCAGGTTTGACTTTTTGTCAAAAGGATGACCAAAAAGTCAACGTAAAAGTCACCGTTTGACTTTTCAGGTTTTTGCACGAAATGAATAGAAAATTATTTACAGAAACTAGGCCAATAAACAGAATTAAAAAACAACACTTTTGTTCAAGAAACGAGTTTCGTCGCGATCGAAAACCATAATATCGAATTTTCTACTTTTAATTATACGTCGACTAAAAATTAGGTGTCAACAGGGATAATATCCTTAATAAAGGAATTTTTGCTTCAACAGGTAGCACTGCTTCCATTTCACAAACCAAGGAAAACGAGATTGCTTCAATTAGTGTTCGAATTGAAGTTCGGTATGCCTCGGAGCATACGGCAATCTTTCGTGCCAATCACGATAATTTTTAGCTGTCTTGGTTAATATCTTCCTGATAATCTTATTTGCCGCTTCAACTGCTCCATTTATTTATGGACGATATGGGGATGAGTTCAAATGTTGGATGTGGAAGTGTTCAAGTAAATCATTCACAATCTTGTTGTTTAGGTTTGAGCCGTTGTCCGTAATTATTACTTCCGAAACTCCATATCTAGCAATGATGTCCCGCCTAATGAATCTTACAACATTCTTGGTGGTAACTTTCGTGTAGGAGTTTGCTTCAATCCATTTGATGAAATAGTCAATAGCAACCAGGATAAATCGGTGCCCATTTGAGGCCTTGGGTTTGATTGGACCAATCATGTCAATGCCCCACATTGAAAATGGCCATGGTTTAGACATTTGATGCAGCTCATTTGGCGGTGCATTAATTCTGTCTCCATAAACTTGACATTGATGACAATATCTCACATGTTAGATGCAATCCGTTTCCATTATTATCCAATAATATCTCAACCTCATAATCTTTCGGGCTAGAAGATGTCCATTCATGTGCGGTCCACATTCACCCTCATGAATCTCTTTCATGATCCGTTCAGCTTCTGGAGCATCCACACATCTTAGTAGGGTTGAATTAAATGATTTCTTGTAAAGGGTTTGACCACTGAGGAAGAATTTATTGGCTATCTTTCTTATAAATTTCATGTCACCTGGTTGGCTTTCTCTAGGAAATTCTCCCAATTGAAGATACCTTTTCATGTCATGAAACCATGATTCATTGTCAAACTTTGCTTGGACCATCATGCAATGAGCTGGTTGTTTAAGAATATTAATTCTCAATGATTTTATATCCATATCATCTTCAGCTTGTAGTAAGGATGACAAAGTTGCAAGAGCATCTGCAAAATGATTTCGAGCTCTTGGGAGATAATCAAATGTTACTTCTTCGAATTTTTCTATCATCTCTTCTAAGTATCTGTGATAAGGTATTAATTTGGCATCTCGAGTTTGCCATTCACCAGTTATTTGCAATATGATGAGTATAGAATCTCCATATACTTGCAACCTCTTTACTTTCATTGAGAGGACTAATTGCAAGCCGAGAATGCATGCTTCGTATTCAACGGCGTTATTGATGCATGGAAATACCAGTTTTGTAGATATCAGATAGTGTTGACCTTCTGGGGAGATCAGTACTGCCCTAGTTCCTGATCTAGATAAGTTGATTGCACCATCAAAATACATGGTCCATTTATTGTCGACCAATATTAATATATGATCATCAAGTTGTTCTTCAAGACTGGTGATATTCTGTGAATTTTTCGCCAACATGTCTGCTATTACTCGTCCTTTGACCGACTTTTGGGATGAACTTCTGATGTCAAATTCTGATAATAAGACTTGTCACTTTGCTAATTTCCCAACCAAGGGGGATTTCTCAAGAAGGTACTTGATCGGATTATTCTCAGTTACTAGCAAAATTTGATGACGAAGGGTGTATTGCCTTAATCTGTGTAACACCCAAATCAACGCAACGCATGTCTTTTCGACTGTCGGGTAATTCATTTATGATGTTGTGAACTTCTTACTCAAGTAATAAATGGCTTGTTCTTTACTATAATTTGATCTTTTTTTATAAGCACTGCTCTTAATGACTCATAGTGAATCGTCAGATATAAGATCAGTGGAACTCCAGAGATTGGTGGTACCAGCATTAGTGGGCATATCAAATATTCTTTAATCTTGTCAAAGGCTTGTTGACATTCCGCATCCCACTTCACTTTGGCATTTTTTTTTCAATAATTTGAAGAATGATTTAGCAGTCTCAGAAAGCTGATAGATGAACCGAGCAATGTAGTTTAATCGCCCCAATAGACTTCTCACTTCTTTTACCGTAGAAGGAGTCTTTAAGTCGTATATTACCTTAATCTTGGAGGGATCTATTTCGATGCCTCTGATACTGACCACAAATCCTAGTAGTTTGCCAGATTTTGCCCTAAATATATACTTGTTGGGGTTTAGTCGCAACTTGTATTTTCTAAGTCTTTCAAACTACTTGCGAAGCACTTCAACATGATCCTCCCTTTGTTTAGATTTTGCGATCATTTCGTCCACATATACTTTGATTTCTTTATGCATCATGTCATGAAACAAAGTTACCATTGCCCTTTAATATATGGCACTAGGATTTTTCAAACCGAAAAGCATCACCTTGTAACAAAATGTGTCTCATGGTGTTATAAAAGATGTTTTCGCCTATTTCTCTTTCTTTATGAGGATTTGATTATATCTTGAGAAACCATCCATTAATGAAAATATTTCGAACCTAGTGGTGCTATCCACTAATACATCGATATGTGAAAGCGGAAAATCATCTTTAGAGCTTGCTTTATTTAGATCACAATAATCAACGCACACTCGTACTCAACCATCTTTCTTCATTACGGGTACTATGTTGGCAACTCATTCTGGATATGATACTACTTCAATGAAACTGATTTTGAGCAATTTCCATCACTTCTTCTTTATCTTTTTTGCCAAATCCGGCTTCATTAGCCTAAGTTTTTGCTTCTTTGGAGAAATATTTGGATTGTTTGGCAAAGCATGTTCAACTATGCTCGAAGCAAGGCCTGGCATGTCAGCATAAGACCATGTGAATATATCTTGATATTCTTCGAGCAAATCTATGATTCTTTCTGCTTTTGTTGAGGGAAGACTTTATCCAATCTTAACTTCCTTGGAATTCTCTTTATCGCCTAGATTAACAGTGATCGTTTTTTCTAATGTGAGTGGCTTTGATTATTCATGACGAATTCATTCCTTTCTAACCCATTCCTCATCCTCATTATTTTCTTCAATATTGCAAGCAATTTCCTTAGAAAGATTTGGGCCACATAAGAACCTATTATGGATATGCGAATGCTCATGCTTGACATATAACAAACATGATTAATAATCGCATACAAAGTGAAATAATGCATGTGGTCTTATGAAAAACCTTTTGGAAATTCATTTTGAAATTTATTTTGGAAAAATATAAAGACAAAGCTAGTCCTCATATCATCAGACTCTCTTGCTCTTAAAAATCATTTTTACAATGAGAAATAATATAGAAACCCAAAGCCTTAAGCCTCTCAAATGAGGACAATGTTCATCATAGGTTTGGTTTTATTTTTATATATCCTTAACAAAACATTTGACCATTTTTATTGAATTAAAAGATGTGATTACATCTATATCAATAGGAATGTAAATTGCAACTAAACTAAAATTGCAAATGAAATCACAAGAAATTTGCAATTGTAATTAACAAAATGCAATGAAAAAGGCTAGTAACAAAAGTTCAAGAGAATATTTCAACTCTAGTGTGTAGGTATCTTCTGCTTCAGTTATGATAACATTGATGGTATTCTCTTCGAATAAACCAGGCAGAACAGATTCTTCCTTTGCCTGTAAGTCTTCTTCTTGAAGTAGCTTAGAAGGTCTAGGAAAAGTTTCTTTGATGTGAATATGATGATAGGGAAGCTCTTTAGCTTTACCCTTCCACACGGATAGATTAATGATGCGATCACCTCGGCTTCTATAGCCTTCATGGTTCTTGCGACCTCGGCCTTGGCCTCCATGGTGATCTTTAGAGCTATCTGGAATATAACCTACTCCGTGTTTCATTCTTGTGGCAAGCAAAGTGATAGGTTCCTTGACTCCTTGAGATTTCAATCTAAGATCATTATCGGGAGTAAATCCATACCGGCATAGCACCCTTCCAGACATAATGGATGATGTTGAGAACTCTGGGAATTTTATGATGCAACCGGTAGGGATTTGCACTATTGAGATTATTTTAAAGGAATGATAGCTTGGTTCTTCTTTCACTTTAGGTTCGAGATACGGTATTGTACTCTTTTTGTAAGTGGTGAAATCCATCTCCCCATGTACGGTGATCATCTTGCCATTAATGACAAACCTGACATTTTGATGGAGACTTGAAGGAATAGCACCGGCCATATGAATCCAAGGTCTTCCGAGTAATAGGTTGAAAGTCCTCGAAATATCCACTACTTGGAAGTCAATTAGGAAAGGCACGAGGCCTTTGTTCACCTCGAGCTCGATATCGCCAATAACGTCTTTCTTCATTCCATCAAACGAGCACACAGTTATCTTAAAAGGTTTGATGAACTCTTCGCTAATCCCCAAACGATGCAGTGTGCTTAGTGGACACAAATTAAGTGTGGAACCATTATCGATCAGCACACGTGATACCTCTTTGCCTTGGCATTTGACGGCAATATATAGAGCCTTATTATGGGAATGTCCGTCAATTGGGAAATCTTCATCGGAGAAGGCAATTTGATCTTTCAGAAGAATATTGCCAACGAAGTCTTCCAATTGTACTTCATTAATTGTCTCCGGGACGTGTACTTCATTAAAAAGCTTCATAAGCACCATTTTGTGGCTTTCTAAATTCTTGAAGAGATCCAACAAAGAAATATGTGCTGACATCTTTCTTAGCTGTTCAATTATCTCAAATTCGCTCGTCTTTATGACTGAAAGCAATTGTTTGACATCTTCTTTGATTACTCCTTTTTTTTTTGTGCTCACTTTCTTTCGGGACATAGCATCTCCCCGATCAGGCTGTGGCATCAACTTCTTTAAGAGAGTAATCCCAAGATACATGCCTAGTATCAAACTTTTCTTTTGGAGGGATAGTGATGATCACAGGCTGTGTTTCTTCTCGTTCAATCTTTAGTTGATCAATGGGAAGTTGGATAATGATTGGTTCGACAAGACCTTCTTCCTTCTTATATTTAACTACCTCATCAAGCTTAATCAGAAATGGTGTAATCATGGATACCGTGCTTCTATTAGCTTCGTCAGCATCCATTCCACCCTAGTCATCAGGTGTGATCATTTCACTCTTGAATGCTCACGGAGGGAGTGTATATTTGACATAGTAATTATACCGGCCACTATCTTGACCTAGGAAATCAACAACATCACCTAATCTTTGTGCTTTGCGAGCAAATCGCCTATTACCTTAGCGAGTCTTTTTCTTCTTTTTCTCTTCACGATATTCATTCTCTTTAAGATTTAGTTGGCTGATCGGGACCTCGTTCATGCCATCCCATCCATCAAGTACAATGTCTTCATTTTTAAATGCCCATGGTGGTGGAGTATATTTGACACGATAATTGTATCTACCGCTATCTTGATCGAGTAAGTCTACGGTTTCGCCTTCCCTGGATGATTTCTGGGTGAAACGCCTTTCATTCTGTTGTTAACACCTAATTTTAGCTCGTTTTTTTTATATTTTCAAAAATCTAAAAATTAGGACTATAAATCTTGGCCAACCCTAGAAACCTACTTATAAACCAAAAATAATTTTTTTAGCATTTTCTTGCATTTTTCCTTAATTTCTTTTAGTCAAAATAAGTGAGAAAATCAAGAAAAATAGCAAAAGGAATCAGAAAATTCCATAAAAATAGTCATTAGTCTTATTTTAAATCTAATTTCATTAATACATCATCAATTTTGAAAAATATCAATCGGGTATATGTTTTTCCCAAAATTGGGCAAAATCAAACCCGAATTGAACCAAAAATGCAATTAAATCTTTTCTAGTCATTTTTTGGTCATAGTATCTTCACAACAAATGATTCTAGAACCTTGAATTACATAATGGTCGGTCCAATTGCACAATTTGTTAGAGAAATCAGAAATCCCCAAAATTCAATTTGAAATTAGGAATTTTAAACCCAAATTGGGAATCGTGCCCAATAAGAAATTGTTGAACCATGAGACCATTGTTTCTAAGGTTAATTTGATGTGGGTAATTCAATTTTAGCATCAATTTTGCCTAATCAGGTCATTAGGACATTAAATTGAACAAAACTCTATTAACCTGAATACAAAAATGTGAAAATCTTGGACATGATTATAACAAAATTGGGGAAAATCACATAGTTGGGTTCAAAATGTGATGAGGAATTCAATTTTAGGGTTTAATTTTGAAAATTGGGTCAAAATTGAGCTTAATTTGCGAATTTAGACCAATTCGAGTCTGCCAAGTCGACTGGGTCGACCGGGTCAACCCGACCCGACCCGGGTTGTTCATCTTCCTTACTCGATTTACACAAAGTGCACAACCAACCCAGAAAAAATAGATCGTGCCCGAGACTTTGCCGTCCTTCTCCGATCAAATTAGCACATTTTAATTGAGTTGGCTAGCTCCAGCTGGCTCCAGGGAACCAATCCAACTGATCGAAAGTCGGTTCCAACGATCTTTAGGTGAGAAAAATGAATAAACAAAAAGCTAAAAAAAACTAAACAAAGGGAGGAAGATGTTTCGTGATTTGCTGAAGAGAGAGAAGAGAGAGAAACAGGGGGAAAAAGCTTGAAATCTAGAGAGAGAGAGGAGGGAGATCCCCAGGTCGATTGAACGGTGCCGACGAATTGATCATCTAGGGAGGATCTCCTCCTCGGGTGACCAGTGGCGAGTTGACCGCCACTGTCTGAAACCGAGTTCCAGTCAATTGATCTAGGATCTTCTCGGCGAGACCGAAGCCATCAATTTGGAGATCAAGTGTCAAAGAAGACATCCATGGGCGCTGATTAGCTCGGGAACTCCATTTTAATCCTCATTGAAGCACGTAAAGTTGGTTCATGATCACTATTTACCAAATTTTCCAGAATAAGTTTTAGCTCAATCGTGTGCATTTCTTCACGTTTTTGTTATGATTGATGCTCAAAACATATTCTGATTTCATTTTCATCATTTGTTTGCACTTTGAATGATTGAAAATGCATTAAAATTGAGTCAACCATTTATGTAAAATCTCACCGGAGCTCGGACAACGTCACCGGAGCATCACCGTGGTCATAGGCCTGTCAAGTTAGCCCCATTCAACCTTGTTTGATGCTTTGTTAATGTTAGAATTGAGTTAGACGGCTAGAGCGTGCTATATTGTGATTTGAAGGTTGGGTTAGTTAGTTTAGAATAAGTTGTGAATTAGGTTTTTTTAACTAGTTTTTTCGCCGGCCAGCGAACGTCTGCCGGTGTTCCGAGCAGTTTAGATTGAAAGTAGAACACATAGACATCACAATGGTGTAATCGGAATGGTAAAACATTCACCAGAAGGTCACCGGAGACGAGTACAAATCGGCGGCCTCGAGAGCGTATAATACTGAGCCATGCCCATTAGGTGTTTGTAAAAATGTCCCAAAGAAAGAAGACCGAAATGGCATCGTTTTTGGGCGCTATGTTCGCCGGGGAGGACAACCGGCACCGGTGTCTGCGAAGCCCAATTCAGCCAAGCCGAACCGGGCTGGTTAGGTTCGTTTCCCGATGGGAAATTAAAAAAAACATAAATAAATACATAAAAATCTAAAAAAAATCATAAAAAATGTAAAAAAATTCAGAAAAATTTTGGAAAATCGAAAATTTTTTTAGAAAAATAGGAAATTCACAGAAAAATTATAAAATTATAAAATTCATAAATTTTCAGAAAATCCATAAAAATTCATAAAATTCAAGAAAATACAAATAAAAAATTTGAAAAAAATATAAGAAATCTAAAAAAATTTGAAAATTTGAAAAATCATAAAATTTTCAGAAAATCATAAAAATCAATTCTCGGTTAATGAAATTCTCAGAAATTCAATTTTTGAAAAAAAATAAAAAAAAATCAAAAATTTCAAAAATTCACGGAATGATTCAAAAACACTGTAGCCAACCTTCGAAAGTGAAATTTGAATTTTTGAGAGTGCCTAAATGGCATTTTTAGAAAATCTCAAATTCAGGGGTTATAACCCCTAAAAAACCCTAAAATCATAAAAAATGCAAATCATGAAATGAATAAGCTTATACAACTTCATTAGGGTTTGGATGTTTTGAATGATTTTCATTTTTTAGAAGACCATTTAGGATTAATTGATTTGATTGACATTAATTGCGCATTTAATTCTTGATTGATTTTCCTACGATTAGAATGGATAGAATTAGTGGGTAAGCCTCGGAAACTTGCACGACACGTTAGACATCGTATCGTTTTTAGATACCGAAATGGCGCTAGGCATCTCGATTTGGGATCATTAACGTAACCAAGTCCCCGTACTCAGAATCTCTGGTTCGTAAAATCGTGGTATTTCTCTCACACCTCAATTAGGTTTCTAGTCTACCTACCAATAATGACTAGTGGCGACTCCAAAATAAAAAATTTAGACTAAATAGGAAATTACCATCTGCTGTCACGTGAGGTATGGTAAGGGAGAGACCGTTACACGGAATTACTTCCTTAGCACGCAAATCCCGAAAGTTCCAAAAAAAAAACGCGGCCCGACAAGCTTGGCGACTCCGCTGGGAAAAACCTTTTCTAAGTGGACTTAGGCCTAGATAGAATGATATGCATGTGTTTTGTGCTTGCAAGGATTCTAGGTACGTCCCGCTAACGATAGTGTTAAATGGTTTTGTAGGCGGGTGGTATGAGGAGTGCAGTCTTTGCTAACCTTTGTTTTGCAGAATGGTGTTGAGATTGAATGTGAATTGAATGAATTTTAGAAGTGCTGTGTGGTTATTAATTGCTATGCATGTCTTTAAATTGCTTTAGCACTACACCATTTGCACACACCACCCATTGCCCAACCTTGACTACATTTAGGATTATTCTTAGGAGGTATGTGTTTAGGCGAAACTATGAGCTGATTGCTCATGGGATCGTTTAAATGCAATACCGATCACCGAGGTGGAATAATATTTCATTACTTTAGTCCGATTGCTTATTGGAATGGAATCCCTTGTCTATTAAGGTGGTGACCTTGAGCTTTTAGCATATTTTACCCTTTTAGGCATCAAAACTTCACTGGTTGCATTTGCCTATCTTTGTGGTTAGTATATCTAAAATCAAACAAAAATGTCCTGGTAAGCAAGTATCATTCCATTCCATTCTTTTACAATTATGCATGTTTTTTTTGGGTAAAGTACAATTATGCAAGTTAGATAGCACATTTTCAAAAAATGCCTAAATGACATCAATGCTTGGTCTAAATGCCCTTTTATATTAGAATGCATGATTATGGCGTCATACTCCATTTGACCATTCTTTTATTGTCGGATGCAATATATAGGTCCATGGTAGATTTTCCATGTAATTCAAGTACCTATTTATTCATTTTAATGTATTCAAAGTTGTAAACCATAATTTTAAGACTTTATGATCTAAATGGAGTATGACAGAATGGGCATTTACATTACACATTGAATTTGTCCATGATCTCAAATATATGCTATTTTAAGGTCTAAACGGATTCAAAATGACATTTGCATTACTTTCTAGGCATACAAGTGTATTTTACCTCCGTCGTACCTTAAAAGGATATATAATTGAAATTGGGGCATTAAAATCAATTGGTAATCCATGGTTAATAATAATCAATTTCTTTTACATGCTTTAGATCGATATGGAGAAACTAGACATACAAATCATTCCTATTCCGAGGTAGGAGCTTTTGGCATGGTAGGTAAACATGATAAAGGACAACAAAGCATATATAAGGGAAAGGCTCGGGTATTTGTTCAAGCTCATCAACCTAGAGTACCAAGTGAGCTTAATTCAAGCATTATCCCATTTCTGGGAAGTTACTACTGCCACATTTCAATTGGGCGAGCACAAGATGGTACCTACACTAGAACCATTGGGATTGATTTCGAGTCAAGAACCGTTGAGCTCCCAGTTGGATTGAAACCCACAAGCGTTATAGCTGAATTCTTAAACTTGAAGACCCTCCAAGTGAAAAAGATGATCAAGTCGAATACCGAGAGATATCCTCTATCTTACCCGTGGCCAATTACTCCAAGTTGCCAAAAGAAACGGGAAATACTTCCACGAGGGTTTTTATTCTTGCCTTCTTCAGATTCATCTACCCTGCATCAAGGACGGGATTAAATCCTCTCGTTGCAGTAATTGCTAAGCAAGCTTGCCTAAAATGGGACTTCTTCAATATGCTCTTGGCGGAGACCATCATTTCATTGAATAAATACCAAAATCAACAAAAAGGTGTACTGCAAGCTTCAGCTGGGTTACTTTCTGTGTGGTTTATTTCTCATATTCGACCTTGGGAACGTTATATGCGTATTCAAGAGATTGACTTATCTACCAACCCTATTGAGAAGTATTTGAAACTCCAAGACAAAATGACAAAATACTCTTTTCATGAGTAGGCAAAATTCATTAGAGCATTAACTCCCGATCAGTTTCAATGGAGAATTCAATGGCCGAAGATGGTGAAAGCTCAAATTACTACCCAAGACGGCAATTTAGTGTCGTTGCTTGGATTGAGTAGCGGAACTGCTTATTGCCTACTAAGAATCATACGACAATTTGGATTGGTTCAACAAATTCCACTTATTTGGCATCCTGAGTTCACATTTGAGTTACCACAAAAACCCTATCGGAAAGGGAAAGAAAAGAGCTACAAACAAGGGTTGATGGGATCGTGAATTCCTTGAAGAAATCAACCAAGCAAATAGAGCAATGGCCTGAAGATTTGGAAGGAGAAATGAAACTCTTTTCGGCGCCTAATGAGTATATAAAATGGTTGAAGGCTAAGCGACTAATCAACATCGAACCCTATGTACCCTTGAGTGTTACTACTCATTTCGATGAGTCATATATCCTAGAGTACATTGTGCCAAGCAAGCCAGTGTAGAGCTGTATGTTCCCGAGGAGATTGTAATCGATGTGGAAGAATGGGAAACACGAGTCAAGGAATATGAAGAGGCTAAAGCTACCTTAGCTAGCAAGAAGTCTAGACTTGTTTAAGTTAGTGTTCCCCTATTTTGATGAATAGCATTGTAATAAATTTTTTTCAAAAATGAAACAATTGCTTAATGAAGTTTCAAAGTATGTTTTGTAAAGAATCAACATGGATTACAATTCTTTGAATTGTATGATTTCTTGAGAAAGACATTGATGAAGAATTTTATACAAATCTAAGGCTTGTATGAAATTTCTTATTCTTGACAATCTCATGAAACCATACAATTAAAAAATATGTAGGGTTTCATGATCATTTTACTATGCTAATATTGAGTCTTTTTGCAAACAGGTTCTTTAGCAACGAAAGGTAAAAGACCTCGGACTCGCTTATAAGTTAGAATGGCGAAAGAAGAAATCCGTGCTCGACTAGCTAAAGTCGAGAATCAAATGATCTAAATGGCTGCAATGATGGCAAAAATGAAGGCTTTTATTCTTACATCTTGTGGACAATATTCTATTACTCCAAATGCGAGAACTTCAAATATTACTGAAACACCAATTGAAGAACCAGCCAAAAACAAAGAATCAGTTCAAGAAAATCCTCCAAAGACTACGCCTGAGGTGGTAAATTTGGAAGAGGATGATCAAATCAAGAAGATGTCCAAAACAAAGGATGAAGAAGAGGCCAAGAGATTGGCCAAAATTGAATAATGCTTAGCAAGTCAAGACTATGAACTTCAAAGGTTCAATAAGTTTTCGCCGCATGCGAAGGTAATTGTTCTAAAAAATTATAAAGAACCAGAGTTCGTGAGCAAGTATGATAGCACTGGTTGTCCTAAAAGCCATTTGAAGCATTATCTCTGTAAGATGGTAAGATATTCAGATAACACGTCACTTCTTATTAGCACATTGCAAGATAGTTTGATAAGAGCAGCCCTTGCATGGTACACAGCCCTCGACATAGAAGACTTCACTAAATGGGATCACTTGGCAGGAGAATTTCTTCGCCAGTACAAGTTTAATGTTGAAGTACTCTCAACTAGGGAAGATCTTGTCAGAATCGAGAAATGAAAGAATGAAGGGTTCAGAGCCTATGTTCAGAGATGGAAAGCTGTTGCATCATAAGTAAAGCCCGCCATAAGTGAAGATAAGCTCATTAAGCTCTTTCTAAAATGATCGCCAATTGAGTATTATGACAAACTTCATGTATCAATCAGGCTATCGAACATTCACCATGTTGGTAAAAGTAGGTGAGAGAATTGAATGGGGGTTGAAAGAGAAGAAAGCTCAAGAAACAGCAGCACGAAGGCCTTACCCTGGGAAAAAAGACAAAGAGTCCATTCGAGAAGTGGCTATGATGTCTAGCCCAAATACTCATCAAGCATCATTTCCAAAGCAATCCAATGTCGCTTGGAAAAACCCAAGGTAATTCGAGCCAAATAAAAGGTCCGTGAGACAATACACACCGTTGCCCCGACCCCTGTCAAAACTATTACTAATGCTTCTAGAAAGGCATTTGGTGGCCAAAGAAGTACCAAGAGACAATCCTGCGAGATTTTCTTGGTACGATGAATCAAAAACTTGCACCTATCACATGGGAGAAGGGGACATGATGTAGATTATTGTCCCACTCTAAAGTACAAGGTTCAACAGCTCATTGACAAGAAGATATTGAACTTCCAAGAGCCCGAGCTAAATGTACATCAGAATCCTCTTCCTGAGCACAATACAGTAAACATGATTAAGGATGAAGAAGCAATGATCAAGTCTGACGATGAAGATGAATATGAGGTCAAGATTAAAGCTTATCATTTAGGATATGCTCGCTTTTGTCAAGAAGTACTCCTAAAAGGCGAGATTATAGATAACTTGGGAGAAGACTTTGGAAAATATAACTTCCAAGTGAAATATACCCCACCGCCATAGGCATTCAAAAATGAAGTAATTGTGCTTGATGGCTAGGGTGGTATGGATGACGAAATCAGCCTGAGGAGAAATCCCTATCTAAGAAGGAAATGCTCCAAGATGAAATAGATAAGGATGAAAAGGAAAAAGAAAAAGTTCGATAGGGTGAAAGGCATTTCACCCAGAAATCATCCAGGAAAGGCGAAACCATAAACTTACTTGGTCAAGACAATGGTAAATACAATTACCGTGTCAAATATACTCCACCACCATGGACGTTCAAAAATGAAGATATTTTACCAGGTGGATGGGGTGGCATGGACGAGTTCTCGATCAGCCAACTAAAATCTCAAAAAGAATGAAGATCGGGAAAAGAAAAAAAGAAAAAGACCGGCCAAGGTGATAGACGATTTGCTCATAAAGCATAAAAACAATGTGAAGTTGTTGATTTTATGGGTCAAGATAATGGTCGGTATAATCACCATGTCAAATATACACCTCCTCCATGGGCATTCAAGAATGAAATGATCACACCCGATGGTTGGGGTGGAATGGATGCTGACAAAGCCAATAAAAGCATGATATCCATTATTATACTATTTTTAATCAAGCTTGATGATGCAGATAAATATAAGGAGGAGGAAGGTCATGTCGAACTAATCACTATCCACATTCCCATTGATCAACTAATGATTGAAGGAGAAGAAACACAGCATGTGATTATCACTCTCCCTCCAAAAGAAGAGTTTGATACTAGGTATTGTCGCGACTTACCCCTCGAGGGCCGATCTCGATGAGGCGGGTTTAGAGATAAGTATTCATGAGACGGTTCATATAGCAAATCATAAAACTGATGTTACTGAAGCATAAATCTTTTGGTTAGCCATATGGCCCATTGATCATGAACGTGGATTTTCTCTAAATCCATATCTCGCGTGACAGCGGATCGATTTTATCTTTTTTAGGAGTCGACGCTAGCCTAGATCGGGGGTCGGCTAGAATACCCAATTGAAACGCGAGAATTTTGTTTCGGTTTCCACGAAAACCAAAGATCAAAGGTTTGGGGATTAGCTTACGTTAATATTTCTATTAATGTCCTTTCGGTATCGCTGAACTTAACATGGTTGTTATCTAAGTTATCATGCATTTGTTCTTTACCATTTTCATGTTTAAAGTCTTAGTCCACTAGGCGATCATGCATCTTATTTTTGTATTTTCATTTAAAATTCTAAACTAATCCTATCTTAGTCTAGAAAAAGAAAGAAACAATCAATTGTATTGAAAGACATTTCGTAAAGTAAACACTCGAAGTATTGAAAAGACGAGCTAATTCTAAGTGCGAAAAAAGTAAAAATCCGCAACTCGTCGGGTGTTTATTACAACACAAATTGAAAACCCGAGATATGCTCAGGGATGAATGAATTGAGTACAAATTGAAACCGGATTGGACATCGGTCTATCGCCATCATCCAATGAATACAGACCGGATTGGACATCGATCATTCGCCTTGGTCTTTTACCATTTTGGATTATCCTCCCATGGACCGCCTCTCAAGTATCGGTGTTTACATTCACAACATTCATTCACGACAAACAATGCACAAAGGAACAACCAAAGAAAAACAATGGTGCTAACAATTCACCAATCAAACACGAGCCTCGGGATCGGCCTTTGTTTTTCATGTGTTTCGATTCATCACCCACCTAATCATCTAACATTATTTGATTAATGATTAACGATAATAAGCTACCATTTGCATTCACAAAACCGCAACTCATATCAATTAACCCCTAAAGTCAGGTTCTAAATGATCACAATGGGCTACCCGCCGAACATGCACCGGGCCTAACATTCATCTAACAAATACATGCATAGCAATGGAATAAGCATGCATTCAGGCCCATGGGCCTTATTTCGAAGCCAATCAAACAATGAGAAGTGGGCTTCATAAGGAAACCACTTATTCAGTTATTATTCAATTTAGATTGCTTTTGTTCAGATGTGATTAACTAACCTAATGATGTCCAAATGAAGTGATTCGGGTGTCATTAGAAAGCTTATAACATGAGGATCAAAAGTCAAGAAGACCATTTTTTTAAATCCTCACCGATTTTCCCAAAAATGACAAATTTGATCTCGGTGACAGGCTGGACCCGATTCTGTTATGCGTTTCAAAATAATGGCGGGAAAAATAACAAACCTTATCAAAACCACTTGAAAATTTTTAGGCAGTTAAGATTCTTCGTGTATAACAACTTTTATGTTTTGAGTTTTTGCTAAAAAGTCCTCCAAATTTTTATAAAATTCGGTTTTCGCGAAGGACTCAACTGCGAATCAAATTTTAACCCGAGACGACCTTATATGAAATTTTAAGCAAATTGACCCTCCAAAAATTGCTATTTGGCCTCAAAATTTTCAGTCAACATAATGAGACCCCAATGAATAACTCTGTAATTTTGATTTTTTTCAAAAAAAGGACTCTAACTTTATCAAATTCGGAAAAACATCTTTTGGATTCAAAAGGAATGAAAATCAGATCTGAACACAGATACTGATTAGATCATTAAAATTCCTTTTGAAAATTCAAATAAATTCCGATTTTGATGAAATTAGTATCAATGAAAAGATCTCAATCTCAATGTGAACTTTTGTGAAGAAAACTTTTTCATATTTCGAACACATGAATTTATGAAAATCAAAGAACACACGAAGGTCAATCAGAAACCAGTCTGTCACCTGATTCATGCATAGATGACGTTGCAAATCGTACCATGCTAACATGCTTGGAATTTTATGAAAATTTTATGATGAACAAATTAAGATGTGCTTTATAACTTTCGTGAAGAAAGTTTTTTCAAAAAATTATCGTAGAAAATCAGAAAAATCATCAAACAGCACAACGTCAATCAGGACATCATCAGAATAGACTTGAACATCACATTCCAGATTCTGATCCTAACTTTCGAAAGAGTTTTGACATAGCAAATTAAGTCCGATTGAGGCATACGATATATCAAATCGAAGTTTAAGACGCGTTTTATGATTCTCTAATTTATCACTTCGTAAGATTTTGACACTAACGAGCTGAAATCGGCATCTCAAACATGCAGATTTTCCTGGACACGAATTTGCAGAACAATATCCAAGAGCACTCACCTTGTTTAACGATGCTCCGACGCGCGATCGAGCGATCCGGCCTTCATATTCAGATCAAGAACAGCACGGAGAAGTCTCGGAAAGCTCGGCCAACCTATGATAATAGATTGCACAAACTATAATAAGAATCAATTCGTTTTCGCACTAATGAACTAATAACGGAGAATTAAATCAAAAGACGCGATCCTGTGGCCATTCAATGAGAAGCCGGCCACCACAGCGACATGAAGACGCCGAGGAATGTTGCTGGAGGTTCTGGATCGCCGGAGGGAATGCCGGTTGTCCGGTTCAGCCGCTTGAACCGGCAGATCAAATCACCGACGACCAAACTGGTGATGCTACCGTGAAGGGAAACTCGCCGGAATGAGAAGCTCCGGCCACCAGCAGGCTTGGCTGGTGTTGCGACTAACTTCGTGGCACCGTGGGGGACAACGGTGAGGCGGTGATCCGCTGAAAAATGGCCGGCTATGAGGCGAGATGACCGGCGACTAAGAGAGAATGAGAGAGAGAGAGAGAGAGAGAAATCATGAGTTTAGAGAGAGAGAGGGAGAATGTGAGTTTAGAGAGAGAGAGGGGAGAGAATTCAGATCTGAAAAAATTAGTATCCCCCCAATTTTGGGGGGAAAAAACACTATATATTTCCCTCAACTTTGAATCCTAACCCTTAGATTAATCCAATGGCCCAAAATGCATCCTTAATGATTAAAAATATTCTTTAAGGGCTAAGGATTGGTGACATGGCATCATGGATGGACATAATTAATTCTAAATGAATGGCCATGATTGATTTGCTTATCCCCTAATTAATTTGCTTAATCTTTAATGAAGGGTATTTTGGTAATTTTCACTTAGGGGCATTTTCATAATTTTCAATTAAGGGCATTTTTGTCATTTTTGGGCTCAAAAGGATGGGGCTGGACCACCTGCCTGGGTGGCACTGCTGGAGCGCGCACTCTTCCTCTAACAAAAGGTTGAGTGTTCAAATCCCGGGTGTCGTAGGGTGACTTAACCAGTGGCACGTGTGTAGTGGCTAGCACGTATCGCCCCCAGGGTTTACTCTCCGGCTGTCGGCTGCGCGGGGGTTCCCTGAGTTATAAAAAAAAAAGGATGGGGCCGGCCTTGGCTGGTCGGAATGGACCGTCGATCGTCAGATTTTCGACCAGAAAATGGCTAGTCCAATCGGATTGATTTAATTTGAATCAAACCGGGTTAAGCCAGTTAGCCCCGAATTTGGCCTGATTGAACTGATTCAATTCTTGATTCCATTTGTTCCAATTTGGTACAATTTGATCTCTATCATGATTAATTGACCCCATTAATATCGAATTTGATCAAATTGGATTGAACCTATTTGAAATTCATGCACAAATTGATCTAATTTGACTTGTTTGGCTCAACTGTTCTTGAATTTGGGTAATTGCATG
Source organism: Syzygium jambos (assembly GCA_031216235.1). Classification (NCBI taxonomy): domain Eukaryota; kingdom Viridiplantae; phylum Streptophyta; class Magnoliopsida; order Myrtales; family Myrtaceae; genus Syzygium; species Syzygium jambos. The sequence goes on from CM062227.1 coordinate 24,390,306, forward strand.
GCCAAGCCAGACTAACAAATTTAATTGGAGTCTAATTAGTCAAATTGAGTCTCAATTCATCAAATTGAATATTAGTCTAGAGTGGGTCAAGTTGAATTACATTTATTAGACTAATTACCCTTAGACTTCTTAATCATTAGATCATTAAATTGATCAAATTGACTCAAATTCATGTGAATATTCCAAAACTGACTTCGAATTTGGATTTGATATAAGAAATTAGGCCCATTCATGCATCAATTGCGCAAATCATGAAGAATCGATCCAAATTACTGATTAGGCCCAAAATTGAGGGTTTTTTGTGTTTGGCTTGGAATCACAAAATTGGTTTTAAAATTGAATATAAGATGACCTCTAGATCAAATGTCGTGAAGAAAACTAACCTAAAAATGACTAGAAATGAAGTAATTTCATTTTTGGCTGATTTGAACCAAATCCCGCAAATTAGGAAAAAGTTGATTCCAAATCGATTTTTGTAAAATTTCAAATGCCAAAAGTAAATTAAATGTAAAATAAGATGATTTTTGGACTTTTGTGTTTTTTTCAATTTTTTGGTCAAATGTTTGACCAACAGTCAAACCCTAGTTGACTTTTCACTAGGAGCTTGATTTTATGATCAAATCTTTGAATTTTTCTGAAATTTCCACTTCTAAAGTGAAATTAAACTTGAAAGGAATCTTTTTATGCGAAAAGCCCTAATTTGACCCGAGGTTGACTTTTGGTCAACCATTTGACCAAAAAGTCAATTCGAAAGTCAACCGTTTGACTTTTCGGATTTTTGCATGAAATGAATAGAAAATCATCTACAGAAGCTAAGCCAACAGACAGAATTAAAAAACAACACTTTTTGTTCAAGAAATGGACTCCGTCGCGATCGGAAACCATAATCTTGAGTTTTCTGCTTTTAATGACGCGGTGGCTAAAAATTAGGTGTCAACAGGTATGTACCTTGGGATTACTCTCCCAAAGAAGTTGATGCCATAACCTGATTAGGGAGATGCAATGTCCCTAAAGAAGGTGAGCACGAAAAAAAAGGAGTAATCGAAGAAGATGTCAAACAATTGCTTTCAGTCATAAAGACGAGCGAATTTGAGGTAATTGGATAGCTAAGAAAGATGTCGACACAGATTTCTCTGTTAAATCTCTTCAAGACTTTAGAAAGCCACAAAATGGTGCTTATGAAACTTCTCAATGAAGTATACGTTCCGGAGATAATTAATGAAGTACAATTAGAAAAATTTGTTGGCACTATTCTTCTGAAAGATCAAATTACCTTCTTCGATGAAGATTTCCCAATTGACGGGTGTTCCCATAATAAGGCTCTATATATTACAGTTAAATGCGGAGGTAAAGAGGTATTACGTGTGCTGATCGTTAATGGTTCGGCACTTAATTTGTGTCCACTAAGCACACTGCATCGCTTGGGATTAGCGAAGAGCTCATCAAACCTTTTAAGATAATTGTGCGTTCGTTTGGTGGATGAAGAAAGACGTTATTAGCGATATCGAGCTCGAAGTGAACATAGACCTTATGCCTTTCCTGATTGATTTCCAAGTAGTGAATATTCTAAGGACTTTCAACTTGTTATTTGGAAGACCTTCGATTCATATGGCTGATGCTATTCCTTCAAGTCTCCATCAAAAGGTTAGATTCGTCATTAATGACAAGGTGATCACCGTACACGGGGAGATGAATTTCACCACTTACAAAGACTGAAACCACTAGGGGAGAGTCACGGTCAATCCACGATTCGCGCGGTGCTCCGCTGTCCATGGCGGTATCGAACACTCGTGAGGAGACTCTCGACCCTTCCTCTCTAGATCTTTCTCTTTGATTTCCTCTCTTTCTCTCCATTCTCTCTCTCTGGCATTTCGTCGAGCATCTTCTCCTCTCTTCTTCAGTTTTTTTGCCGTTTTTTGTTGATCACAAATCCCACCCAAAGTTTGTTGGAACCGACCTTGAATCGATTAGGGTGATCCCTAGTGCCAGCTAGATATTTTTCAGCTGGCCAAATCGATTTGCACGTGTTCAATTAGCTGGAAATGATCGTCAAAGTCCCAGGGACGAATTGGGTTTTATTGTGTTTTGGCGAGTCGGGCGAAGAAGACAGGTCATCGGGTCGGGTCGGGTCGGGTTGACCCGATCGCCCAATAGGCCCGATTTTGATTAAAAACTCAAATTGAGCTCAATTTCAACTGATTTTTTCAAATTTAATCCCAAAATTGAACTCCACATCGTATTCCGAACCCAAATATATAATTTTCCCAATTTTTGTTATAATTGTATCCAAAATTTTCACATTTTTATGTTCGGGTTAATAGGTTTTTATTCAATGTGATGCCCTAATGACCTGATTAGGAAAAATTGATGCCAAAATTGAATTACCCACATCTAATTAACCCTAGAAATGATGGTCTCATGTTTCGACAATTTCATATTGGGCATGATTCCCAATTTGAGTTCAAAATTCGTAATTTTTAATCTAATTTTGGGGATTTTTGATTTTTATGCCAAATTATGCAATTGGATAGACCATTATGAAATTCAAGGTCCTAGAATTATTTGTTGTGAAGACACTATGACTTAAAAATGACTAGAAAAAATTTAATTGCATTTTTGGTTCAATTCGGGTTTAATTTTGCTCAATTTTGGGAAAAACATATACCCGATTGAGATTTTTCAAAATTGATAATGTATTCATGAAATTGGATTTAAAATAAGACTAATGATTATTTTTATGGAATTTTCTGATTCCATTTTCTATTTTTCTTGATTTTCTCACTTATTTTTATTAAAAGAAATTAAGGAAAAATGCAGGAAAATGCTAAAAAATTATTGTTTTGGTTTAGAAATAGATTTCTAGGCTTGGCCAAGATTCCTAGTCCTAATTTTTAGATTTTTGAAAATATGAAAAAAATAAGCTAAAAATTAGGTGTCAACAGAAGGGTGTTATGCCAGTATGGATTTACTCTCGATAATGGTTTTGGATCGAAATCCCAAGGAATCAAAGAACCTATCACTCCGCTTGCTATAAGAATGAAACACAGAATAGGTTATATTCCAGATAGCTCTAAAGATCACCATGGAGGCCGAGGCCGAGGTCGAAAGAACCACAGAGGCTGTAGAGGCCGAGGTGATCGTATCATTAATCCATCCATATGGAAGGGTAAAGCTAAAGAGCTTCCCTATCATCAGATTCACATCAAGAAAACTTTTTCTGGACCTTCCAAGCTACTTCAAGAAGAAGATTTACATGCAGAGGAAGAATCTGTTCTGCCAGGTTTATTCGAAGAGAATATCATCAACGTTATCATAACCAAAGTAGAAGATACCTACGCACTAGAGTAGAAAGATTCTCTTGAACTTTTGCTACTAGCTTTTTCCATCGCATTTTGTTGATTACAATTTCAAATTTCTTGTGATTTCATTTACAATTTTAGTTCAGTTGCAATTTACATTCCTATTGATATAGATGTAATCACGTTTTTTAATTCAATAAAAGTGATCACATGTTTTATTAAGGACATGTAGAAACAAAATCAAACCTATGATGAACATTATCCTCATTTGTGAGGCTTGAGGCTTTGGGTTTCTATATTGCTCCTCATTGCATTTTGTTGATATAGATGTATTGAAGTGGATAATGAGGATGAGGAATGGGTCAGAAAGGAATGGATTCGTCATGAAAAATCAAAACCACTTACATTAGAAAAAACGATCATTATTAATATGGGCGATAAAGAGAATCCCAAAGAAGTTAAGATTGGAGAAAGTCTTCCCTCAGCAGAAGCAGAAAGAATCACATATTTGCTCAGAGAATATCAAGATATATTCATATAGTCTTATGCTGACATGCCAGGCCTTGATCCGAGCATAGTTGACATATGCTTTGCTAATCGATCCAAGTATTCTATCAAAGAAGCAAAAACTGAAACGAAAGAAGCTGGACTTGGCAAAGAAAATAGAAATAGAAGTGATGAAATTGCTTAAAGTCAGTTTCATTGAAGTAGTATTATATCCAGAATGGGTTATCAATATAGTATCCGTAATGAAGAAAGATGGTCGAGTATGGGTGTGCGTCGATTATTGCGACCTAAATAAAGCACGCCCTAAGGATGATTTCCCGCTTTCACATATTGATGTATTAGTGGATAGCACTGTTGGATTCGAAATATTTTCATTCATAGATGGTTTCTCATGATATAATCAAATACTCATGAAGAAAGAGGATAAGGCGAAAACGTCCTTCATAACACCATGGGGCACATTTTGTTACAAGGTGATGCCTTTTGGTTCGAAAAATGCCGGTGCCACATTTCTGTTGACACTTTATTTTTACCTCATTTTTTTTTATATATTTTCAAAAATCTCAAAATTAGGACTAGGAATCTTGGCCAAGCCTAGAAACCTATTTCTAAACTAAAAATCAATTTTTCATCATTTTCCTGCATTTTCCTTTAATTTCTTTTAGTCAAAATAAGTAAGAAAATCAAGAAAAATAGTAAATGGAATCAAAAAATTCCATAAAAATAGTTGTTAGTTTTATTTTAAATATAATTTCATTAATACATTATAAATTTTGAAAAATTTCAATCAGGTATGTGTTTGTCCCAAAATTGGGCAAAATTAAACCCGAATTGAACCAAAAATGCAATTAAATTTTTTCTAGTCATTTTTAAGTCATAGTGTCTTCACAGCAAATGATCTTGGGACCTTGAATTACATAATGGTCAGTCCAATTACACAATTTGTCAAAGAAATCAGAAAACCCCAAAATTTAATTGAAAATTAAGAATTTTAAGCCCAAATTGGGAATCGTGCCCAATATGAAATTGTTGAACCATGAGTCCATCATTTCTAAGGTTAATCAAAAGTGGGTAATTCAATTTTGGCATCAATTTTGCATAATCAGGTCATTATGACATCAAATTGAATAAAAACTTATTAACTCGAATAAAAAATGTGAAAATCTTGGACACAATTATAACAAAAATTGGGGAAAATCACATATTTGGGTTCGGAATATGAAGGGGAATTCAATTTTGGGGTTTAATTTTGAAAATTTGGTCAAAATTGAGCTTAATTGGCAAATTTAGACCTACCCAGGTCTACCAGGTTGACCAGGTCAACCCGACTCGACCCGGGTCGGTCACCTTCTTTGCCCAACTCACTTGAGTCACATTAAACCCAGAAAAAAAAAAACGTTTCAAGCCCTCCACTTTGCCAATCTTCTCCGGTCAAATAGACACGTGTTTGACCTGAACAATAGCCGGAGAATCTCCAGCTGTCGTCGGAGATCGGTTGTAATCGATTAGAAGTTGGTTCTAACGATCTTTGGGTGGGATTTTGATCAATAAAAAAACTAAAAAAAAATTGAAATGAAGAAGAGGAAGTGTTCGGTGAAATGCCAAAGAGAGAGAGGAGAGAGAAACAGGCGAAACCAAAGAGGAAAAGCCAGAGAGAGAGGGTCTGAGGTTCCCACCTGAGTGTCCAGTGCCGCCCTAGATGGCAGAGCATCGGTGAATCGGAGTTTGGTTGAAACCTCCCCTTCACTGTTCCGGTCAGATCGGCTGGTCTTGAAGGTCTGAAACCGAGACTTTTCCGGCAAGGCCAAGACCATCAGGTGGAAGTGCAAGTGTCAAGGAACAACCCTATAGGTGCAGATCAGCTCGACAATTTCTTCTGATCATCGAACAAAGAAGGTAAAAACTAATCACAGTCACGGTTTCACCAGATTTCCTGAAAATGAGTTGTTGTTCAAGATTACCACTTATGCGATTTCCTTGATGATTATGAGTTCTTTGATGTCTGAAACAAGTTTTCTAATCATTTTTTTGTTGATTGATTGCATTTTGGTGGATAAACTTGCATAAACCGAACCGGTTGTCCATGAACCATCTTGCCGGAGTTCATCCAACCCTCGTCGGAGCATTGCCGTGGCCGTAGAGCCATTCAAGTTAGCCTCCTTGACTTTATTTGATGTTTTGTTAGTCATTAGAAGCGATCTACAAGGCTAGGGCGGGTATGATAATGTTTGAATTTTGGAAATGCAAGTTTTGGTCAGAAGTGGTTTAGGCTTTTCGGGCTTGAATCTTGCTGGCCGACAAAGGCTCGACGACGAACTGAATAGGTTAGGCCGATAGTTGGTGATGCAAAGAAGACATAGAACTCAAAATAATGATTAAATCATCGTCGGAAGGTTGTCGGATTTCGATCTAAAGTCACAGCCTCGAAAACACTAAATTGAAGTTCATGCCTCTTAGCTGTTTGACCAAATGCCTCAATGGAAGAGGCATTAAACGGCGCCGTTTTTGGGTGTCGCGTTTGCTGGAGAAGATGACCGGCGACAGCAATGCCCGGTGCGGCCAAGCCGAACCGGGTCGGTCCGATTCATTTTCTCGGCGGGAAATTTAAAAATAAATGAATAAATAAATAAAATCTAAAAAAAATAAAAAATTGAAAAAATCACTAAAAAATTTAAAAAAATTCATAAAAATTTTAGAAATTCATAAATTTTAGAAAAATAAAAAAAATTTAGAAACTTCATAAAAAAAATAAAAAATTTTCAAAAAATTCATAAAAATTCAGAAAATTTAGAAAATACAAATAAAAAATGTGAAAATTTTAAAAAATCAATAAAATTGAAAAATTGGAAAATTCATAAAAATTTTCAGAAAATCACACAAATCAATTCTCGGCTAATGAAATTTCCGAAAAAAAATTTCAAAAATTTTTAAAATTCACAGAATGGTCCAAAAACACTGCGGTCAATCTTAGAAAGTGAAATTTGAATTTTTGGAAGTGCCCAAGTGGCATTTTTAGAAAATTTCAAATTCAGAGGTTATAACCCCTAAAAAACCCTAAAACTCTAAAAAAAATACAAATCATGAAATGAATAAGCTTCTAGAGCTTCATTAGGGTTTGGATGTTTTGATTTATTCTAATTTTTAGAGACCATTTAGGATTGATTGATTTGATTGACATTGATTGTACATTTAATACTTGTTTGGTTTTTCCTGCGATTAGAATAGATAGAATTAGTGGGTAAGCCACGAAAAGTTTTAGATATCGTATCGTTCTTAGATACCGAAAGGGCATTAGGGATCTTGATTTGGGATCAATAATGTAATTAACTCCCCGTACTCAGAATCTCTGGTTCGTAAAATCGTGGTATTTCTCCCACACCTCAATTAGGTTTCTAGTCTACCTACCAATAATGACTAGTGGCGACTCCAAAATCAAAAACTTAAACCAAATAGGAAATTACCATCCGTTATCACGTAAGGTATGGTCTGAGAGAGACCCTTACACGGAAATATCTCCTTAGCGCGCAAACCCCAAAAGCCCCAAAAAAAGTGTGGCGCGATAGGCTTGGCGACTTCGCTGGGGACTTACCTTTTCTAAGTGGACTTAGGCCTAGATAGAATGATATGCTTGTGTTTTGTGCTTGCAAGGATCATAGGTATGTCCCGCTAACGATAGTGTTAAATGTTTTGCAGGCGGGTGGTATAAGGGGTGTAATCTTTGCTAACCTTTGTTTTGTAGGATGGCGTTAGGATTGAATGTGTTTTGAATGAATTTTAGAAGTGTTGTTTGGTTATTAATTGATATGCATGCCTTTAAGTTGCTTTAGCACTACACCATTAGCACACACCACCTATGGCCTATAAAGCAATACACATCGTTGCCCCGACCTCTGTCAAAGCTATTACCAATGCTTCTAGAAAGGCATTTGATGGCTAAGGAAGTATAGAGAGACAATCCTGCGAGATTTTCTTGTTACGATGAATCAAAAACATGCACCTATCATATGAAAGAAAGGGGACATGATGTAGATAATTATCCCACTTTAAAGTACAAGATTCAACAGCTCATTGATAAGAAGATATTGAACTTCCAAGAGCTTGAGTCAAATGTACATTAGAATCCTCTTTCTGAGCATAATACAATAAACATGATCAAGGATGAAGAAATAGTGATCAAGTCTGACGATGAAGATGAATATGAGGTCAAGATTAAAGCTTATCGTTTAGGAGATGCCCGCTTTCATCAAGAAGCACTTCGCAAAGGCGAGATTGTAGATAACTTGGGAGAAGATTTCGGAAAATATAACTTCCAAGTGAAATATACCCTACCGCCATGGACATTCAAAGATGAAGTAATTGTGCCTGATGATTGGGGTGGTATGGACGATGAAACTAGCCCTAAGGAGAAAGCTCTGTCTAAGAAGGAAATGCTCCAAGATAAAACAGGTGTGAATGAAAAGGAGAAAGAAAAAGTTCGACAAGGTGAAAGGCATTTTACCGAGAAATCATCTGTTAAAGGCGAAACCGTAGACTTACTCGGTCAAGACAGCGGTAAATACAATTACCATGTCAAATATATACCTCCTTCATGGGCATTCAAGAATGAAATGATCACACATGATGGCTAGGGTGGAATGGATGTTGACGAAGCCAATAGAAGCACGGTATCCATGATTACACCATTTATAATCAAACTTGATGAGGCAGATAAATATAAGGAGGAGGAAGGTCCTATCAAACCAATCATTATCCAATTTCCCATTGATTAGCTAAGGTTCGAAGAAGAAAAAATACAGCTTGTGATTATCACTCTCCCTCTAAAAAAAAGTTTGATATTAAGTGTATGCCTTGGGATTATTCTCCCAAAGAAGTCGATGCCTTAACCCGATTAGGGAGATGCAATATCCCGACGGAAGGTGAGCACGAAAAGAAAGGTGTAACCGAAGAAGATGTTAAATAGTTACTTTTGATCATGAAGACGAGCGAATTTGAAGTAATTAAACAGCTAAGAAAAATACCGACATAGGTTTCTCTATTGGATCTCTTCAAGATTTCAAAAAGCCACAAAATGGTGCTTATGAAGCTTCTCAATGAAGTTCACGTCCCAAAGATAATTAATGAAGTACAATTGGAAGACTTTATTGGCATTATTCTTCTAAAAGATCAAATTGCCTTCTCCGATGAAGATTTCCCAATTGATGCGCGTTCCCATAATAAAGCCCTATATATCGCCGTCAAATGCCGAGGCAAGGAGGTGTCATGGGTACTGATCGATAATGGTTCGGCACTTAATTTGTGCCCACTAAGCACACTGCATCGCTTGGGGATTAGCGAAGAGCTCATTAAACCTTCTAAGGTAACGGTGCGTTCGTTTGATGGAATGAAGAAAGACGTTATTGGCGATATCGAGCCCGAGGTGAACATAGGCCTTATGCCTTTCTTGATTGACTTCTAGGTAGTAGATATTCCGAGAACTTTCAACTTGTTACTCGGAAAACCTTGGATTCATATGGCTGGTGCCATTCCTTTAAGTCTCCATCAGAAAGTCAGGTTCGTCATTAATGGCAAGATGATTACCATACACGCGGAGACAGATTTCATCATTTACAAAGAGAGTGCAATACTGTATGTCGAACCCGAAGTGAAAGAAGAACCAAGCTATCATTCCTTTAAAATGATCTCAATAGTACAAATTCATGCCGGTTGCATCATAAAATCCCTAGAGTTCTCAACACCATCCATTATGTCTGGAAAGGTGTTATGTCAATATGGATTTATTCCCAGTAATGGTCTTGGATCGAAATCCCAAGGGATCAAAGAACCTATCAGTCCGCTTGTTACAAGAATGAAACATGGAGTAGGTTATATTTTAGATAACTCCAAAATCACTATGGAGGCCAAGGCCAAGGTAGAAAGAACCTTGGAAGCTATAGAAGTTGAGGTGATCGCATCATTATCCATCCACACAGAAGGGTAAAGCTAAAGAGCTTTCCTATCCACATCAATCAAACTTTTCCTGGACCTTCCAAGCTACTTCAAGAAGAAGACTTACATACAGAGGAAGAATCTGTTCTGCTAGGTTTATTCGAAGAGAATACAATCAATGTTATCATAACCGAGACAGAAGATACCTACGCACTAAAATAGGAAGATTCTCTTGAACTTTTGCTACTAGCTTTTTCATTGTATTTTGTTGATTACCATTTCAAATTTCTTGTGATTTCATTTGCAATTTTAGTTCAGTTATAATTTACATTCCTTTTGATATAGATGTAATCATGTTTTTCAATTCAATAAAAGTGGTCAAATGTTTTATTAAGGACATGTAGAAACAAAACCAAACCTATGATGAATATTATTCTCATTCATGATGCTTAAGACTTTGGATTTCTATATTGCTCCTTATTGCGAAAATGATTTTAAGAGCAAAGAAGTCTGATGATATGAGGACTAGCTTTGTTTTTATATTCTTTCAAAATAAGTTTCAAAATGAATTCCAAAAGGGTTTTTCATAGGACCATGTGCATTACTTAATTCATATGTAATTACTAATCATGTTTGTTACATGTCAGACATGAGCATTCGCATATCCATAATAGGTTCATATATGGCCCAAATATTTTCAAGGAGATCACTTGTGATATTGAAGTGGATAATGAGGATGAGGAATGGGTCAGAAAGGAATGAATTTGTCATGAAAAATCAAAGCCATTCACATTAGAGAAAACGATTACTATTAATCTGGATGATAAAGAGAATCTCAAAGAAGTTAAGATTGGATAAAGTCTCCTCTCAGTAGAAGCAGAAAGGATCATAGATTTGCTCAAAAAATATCAAGATATATTTACATGGTCTTATGCTGACATGCTAGGCCTTGATCCAAGCATAGTTGAACATGCTTTGCCAATTGGTCCAAATATCTCACCAAAGAAGCAAAAACTGAGGCAAACGAAACCGGACTTGGCAAAAAAAATAGAAGAAGAAGTGATGAAATTGCTCAAAGTCGGTTTCATTAAAGTAGTATCATATCCAGAATGGGTTATTAAGATAGTACCCGTAATGAAGAAAGATGGTTGGGTATGGGTGTGCGTTGATTATCGCGACTTAAATAAAGCAAGCCCTAAGAATGATTTCCCACTTTCACATATCGATGTATTAGTGGATAGCACTGCTAGGTTCGAAATATTTTCATTCATGGATGATTTTTTAGGATATAATCAAATCCTCACGAAGAAAAAGGATAAGGCGAAGACGTCCTTCATAACACCATAAGGCACATTTTATTACAAGGTGATGCCTTTCGGTTTGAAAAATGCTGGTGCCACATATCAAAGGGCAATGGTAACTTTGTTCCATGATATGATGTACAAAGAAATCGAGGTATATGTGAATGACATGATAGCAAAACCCAAACAAGGAGAAGATCATTGTTGACACCTAATTTTTAGCTTATTTTTGTCATATTTTCAAAAATTTCAAAATTAGGTCTAGGAATCTTGGCCAAGCCTTGAGACCTATTTCTAAACAAAAAAAAAATTTAGCATTTTTTTAGCATTTTTTCTTAATTTCTTTTAGTCAAAACAAGCAAGAAAATCAAGAAAAATAGTAAATGGAATCAAAAAATTCCATAAAAATAGTCATTAGTCTTCTTTTAAATCCAATTTCATAAATACATTGTCAATTTTGAAAAAACTCAATCGGGCAAAATTAAACTCAAATTGAACCAAAAATAAAATAAAATTTTTTCTAGTCATTTTTAGGTCATTGTGTCTTCACAACAATTGATCCTGGGACCTTGAATTACATAATGGTCACTCCAATTGCATAATTTGATATAAAAATAAAAAATCACCAAAATTTTATTGAAAATTAAAAAATTTTGAACCCAAATTGGGAATCGTGCCCAAAATGAAATTTTCGAAATATGAGACCATCATTTCTAGGGTTAATTAGGTGTGGGTAATTCAATTTTGGCATCAATTTTGCCTAATCAGGTCATTAGGACATTAAATTAAACAAAACCCTATTAACCCGAATACAAAAATGAGAAAATCTTGGGCTCAATTACAATAAAAATTTGGGAAAATTATATCTTTAGGTTTAGAATATGATGGAGAATTCCATTTTGGGGTTTAATTTGAAAAAATCGATTGAAATTGAGTCCAATTTAAGCGTTTGGTTAAAACTGGAACTGTCGGGTCGGACGGGTCGACCCAACCTGACCCGAACAGTGCATCTTCCTTACCCGGTTTGCTCAAAACCCAGAAAAACCCAAAAAAAAAATGAACTTGCGCTTGAGACTTTGCTGACTTTGTGTGGGCAATTTAACACGTTTTAATCAAGTTTTCCAACTGGATATTATCTAGCTGGCGCCGGTTAACGACCCCAACTGATTGGAAGTCGGTTCCAACCGAATTTGAGCGGGAAATTGATTAACAAAAATGGAGAAAAACTGAAGAACATAGAAGAGAAGGTGTTCGAGAGATTGCCGAAGAGAGAGGAGAGAGAAAGAGGGAGAAAAAGTGTGAAATCTAGAGAGAGAGAGAGTAGATGATCCCCTCACGAGTGTTCGGCGCCGCCATATATGGCCGAGCGCCAGCGAATCGCGAAGAGGCTGTGATCTTCCCCTCACGGCTTGAACCAAATGAAACTTATCGCGAAAGTCTGAATATCGGCCTCGTCCGGTGCATCCAAACCTGTTCCGGTGAAGTCATGATCACCGAAGTGAAGACCAGGTGTCAAGGAATAACCCTCGGGTCGCCGATCAATTCGACAATCTTGTTTGAACGTTGAACGAAATAGGTAAAGTCGGCCGGGGATCAGTTTTTTCAAAATTTTCCAGAATTCAATTTCAATATCGATATGCATGTTTGTGTGTTTTCTTTCACGAATTTGAGTTCGTTGATGCTTATAACCAGTTTCCAATCATTTTTCATGTTGATTGATTGCATTTGGGGCATCAAAAATGGCATAAACCTAGTCGGCCACCATTGTTAATCATCACCGGAGCTTCCCTGACCCTACTGGAATTAGGGGTGAGCGCGGTTCCAAGGTAGAACCGGACCCGATGGATTCGATTCAGTTCCAGGTTTTATGGACAAAGGATTCGGTTCCCCATTTTTAGGAACCGGCTATTCCAGTTTTGATTCCCGATTCTTATAGAAATCGAAACCTAAAACCGGATCGGAACTGGGAACCGGAATCCGGAACTGGAATCGAAACCAAAAACATAAACTTAGTATTTAGAAACCCTAATTCCCAAATGCTCGCTTCTCCTCCTGAATCACCCGATCCTCCATCATCATCCCTCGGCTCTCCTTGCTCTATTCGGCATCCGCCTCAGCTCTTCCTCTGTCTTCATCAACCATGGTCTGGCTTGTCCGCGGCAGAGGTGGGCTTTGCTTCACGGCTTCAAGTGACATCCTTTGTCTTCGTCTTCGTTCGGGCTCACGTGCCGCCGCACGCGCACCGTCTTGAGCTCGTTGTCTTGGCTCTTCCTCCTCTCGTCTCTCCGCAAGATCGGCGTCGCTTCTTGCCGGACGTGGTTCCTCTCCGGGCAAGGTTCGTGTCAACCTCTGAGTTTGAATAAAAAACCGATAACGCGCTTGTTCTTTTTCTTTATTTGGGTTGCACTCGGGGGAGGGGATAGGGGGAAGGATGGTTGGAATTCAATTATTCAACTTCTGAATGTTTCAGACCCTTGACCCAAATCTACGAAACAAATACTTATGCATAAGTTACAGAGATTTATTTCTGATTTGAGCAGAACTTAAGAATAGTACTTGCAATTTTCATGTTGTTTGGGTGTCTATTGGGACTCTGGGAACGCAAAATAGACATTACTATGCTAGAGAGCGTACATAAGTCATTCCAAAAAAACAATGAGCAGACTCATCTGGTATCCAACATCGCGGGGAAGTAACTGATTATTTGTGTTTTTTTCTAGATTCCGTTCGATTGCGCTACTGTAGAGGTTTCTCTGAGCATCGATTTGGGAGGAAACTTGTAGCTTGTAGACATAACTTCCTAGTAGTTTGCTTGGCCAGTGTTGTTTGTTTGATTTGGGAGAAAAATATTTTGAGTGTGTCTTAAGCCTTTAAAATCCTTGCCAATCTTCCTTGGATCATATATGCTCTGCTTTCCTTGTATTAGATGTGCTTTAGTATTATTAGAATTCTTCGATTTTCTTGTTGCTCTTGCATCAAAAGATTTTAAAGTGTTGATGGTGTCTTATAGTGGCATATGGCTCATTGGTTTGTATGTTTTAATTGAACATAAATGTTACAAGAGCAGTTTCAATCATCATTACCTCTACGTTCACTAATAATTCTTTTTCCTTTCATCTTCATTCTCATCTTCTTTTATTCTCCTTCTACATGAATTTAGGGGGGGAGGGAGGATAGGGACATATTTGAGGCTTGAGAGTTGAGCAAAAGAGATATGCAGCGATGAAAGAACTAATACTGAAGCAAGGACATCATATGTTACTCTTAATGTTATTGCTAAAGTCCTTCATAGTTGTCTTTGAACTACATAAATCGTAGCAACTGACAACTCTAATATAAAAGATATTTGACTTTTGCAGCTCAGAGAGAAGATATTGGATAAACAGCTACACAGTTTGCTAGAGCAATTGGTAGCAAAGCAGGTAATTTAATTATTGTAGGCCCCAGCAGAAGCCTTGGTGAGTGAAGTTCATCAGAAAGAAAAGGAACAGAGGGGTTGAGTGGGCTGTGGAAGAGGCTGGAGAGTAATTCTTTGGAGGTGAATGCTACGAGAAATCGGTTTGGAAGAAGCATATTTGACAAAGGTTCTGCTTCTTCAGATTACATAGTTGACATGCAACACAAACCCCTCTTTACCATTGGCCAATGGGATAGCCTACAAAGGCCAACTCTATTGAGGTCGGGTTTTATGCTTTATATTTTAGCTGTGTAGATCCTAGTCTTCCTCAAGATTTCTTTTTAAGAGAGTTTTCTAGTTTCCTACGGAATCGAGTCTGATACTATCCGTGACTCACCAACTGATTCTTTAAGAGTTGCTAGAGATAACAGGCTTGGGAATGCTGATGCTAGTGTTGGAGGATTTTCCGACGGTAAGGTAGTTACCCTATCTTTCCCCTTCAATTGGTATTGGGCAATTATAGTTTAGTTCTATTCAGGCATTTGTAAACTTGGCATTATATCCCTTGAATATCACATCATGGCATTGTGTATGTATCATTCAGATGATCTACTATTGCGTTTATTTTCGTTTCGTTTAATTCGAAACGAAATTAAAAAAAAGAACCTATTGGAACCTGGAACAGACCCTGAAACCTGTGATAGGGTAGGTTCCAAGTTTCACGTTTCAATGGGTAGGTTTCAGATTCCTCATTCTGAGGAACCTGTATCCGAGGGTAGGTTTCAGGTTCCAAGTGGAACCTATTTGGAACTTGAAACCGTTCACCCCTAACCGGAATGCTAATTGTAGCCAACAATCACTCAAGTTAGCCATTTCTATCCTCACTCGATGTTTTGATGTTGATTTGATCGCTAGAAAATGGCTAAGGCGATCAGAATAGGGGTGAATGTTAGAAAAGTTAAAAAGGTCAGTTTTGAGTCTGCATTTTTAGGCTCGGTTTCCGCCGGTTGATGAACATCCGCTGGCATTCCGAATAGGTTAGATTGAAAATAAAATATATGGACATCACCATGGTGCAATCAAAACGACCAAAAGGTCACCGGAGGCTCATTGGCGACGAGCTCGAACCGACGGTCTTGAGAACAAAAACCCATGAATGTTGCACACCATATGTTTGCCAAAATGCCACAATGAAAAAAGGTTAAAACAGCGCCATTTTGGCGTGCCGTGCCCGCCAAAGAAGAAGACCGGAGCCGGTGCCGGCGACGTTTGGTTCAGCCAAGTCGAACCGGGTTGAATCGGGCCGGTCCAGTTCATTCCCCGGCGGGAAAATTCAAAAAATATATATAAATATAAAAAATATATATAAATACAAAAAAATCATTAAAAAATTATATTTTTTTAGAAAATCAAAAAATTTGCCGAACATTCATAAAAAAATTCAAAATTTTAGAGAAAATTCAGAAAAATCCAAAATTTTTCATAAAATTCATAAAAAGTCCAAAAATTCGGAAAATACAAATAAAAAATTTGAAAAATTTGGAAATCGATAAAAAATTGAAAAATTGGAAAATTCATAAAATTTTTTAGAAAATCATAAAAAATCAGTTCTCGGTTTAAAAATTTTTCCGAAAAAAGAAATAAAAAATTCAAAAAAATTTGAAAATTCATAGAAATGTCCAAAATCATCGTGGCTAGCCATAAAAAAATGAAATTTGAATTGTTGGAAGTGCCCAAATGGCATTTAAAAAAATTTAAAAAGTCAAAAATTTTGAAAATCCATAGAATGATTTAAAATCATCGTAGCCAGTCATAAAAAGTGAAATTTGAATTTTTGAAAATGCCGAAGTGGCATTTTTTTAGAAAATTCCAAATTTAAGGGTAAAACCCCTAAAAAACCCTAAAACCCTAAAAATGTTTAAATCATGAAATGAACAAGCTATTAGAGCTTCATTAGGATTTGGGTGTTTTACAAGATTTTCATTTTTAGTGGCCAAATTAGGGTTGCTATGATTGATTTACCATTGATTGTGCATTTGATTCTTGGGTGCTTAATTATTTGTCCATGATTAGGCTAGTGAATTGACCGTAGGGATTCATGTGACATGTTAGACAAGCCATATCATTCTTAGGTACCGAAAGGGCATTAATGGTCTCAATTTGGGATCATTAACGTAATCAAGTCCCTTATTCAAAATCTCTGATTCGTAGGATCGTGGTATTTCTCCCCTGCCTCGATTAGGTTTCTAATCAACCTATCGTAAATGACTAGTAGTGACTCCAAGTTCAAATTTAGATCAAATAAACCCCGCTGTCATGTGAGGTATGATCTGGGAGAGACCCGTGTAAAAAAATACCTCCATTCTAACACACGAGAGCGTGACGCGACAATCATGTTGAGGTGCTTCGCAAATTGTTCGAAAGACTTACAAAGTATAAGTTGCGGTTAAACCTCAATAAGTGTGTATTTAGGGCAAAATTCGGCAAACTGCTAGGGTTTGTGGTCAGTAGTGGGGGTATCGAAATAGATCCCTCCAAGATCAAGGCAATATACAATTTAAAAACTCCTTCTACAATAAAAGAAGTGAGGAGCTTATTGGGGCGATTAAATTACATTGCCCGTTTCGTCTATCAGCTTTCTGAGATTGCTAAACCATTCTTCAAACTGCCGAAGAAACATGCCAAAGCGAAGTGGGATACAGAATGTCAACAACTTGTCTTGTGATCACAGCGACTAAAGGGTCTAATCCCATTCTAGACACGGGGAATATAATAAAGCCAAAGAAAGCTAGAATGAATATCCGAGCTGAAGTGTTTCCCATTTCCTTAAGAAGTTTTAAAAAGTTGTCCACTAGGAAAAATAATGGAAATAAGTGTGAGAAGGTATCCAAGCCTTTCTTGGACATAAGTTTGGCTGTCCTTGGACATGCCTTTCCACTAAGCAACAAGTTCCTTTCGAGGAATGGGAATTACTTGGATGTCTAGTTTTCCCATTGAGCCTAATCATGCAAATCAATTTTAATGCATCCATTTCAATTATATGTCATTTTGAGGTAAAAAGGAGGTAAAGTATACTTGCATGCCTCGAAAGTAATGCAAATGTCATTTTAAGTCCATTCAAACCTTAAAAGAGCATATAGTTGAGATTATGGACAAATTCAATGTGTGATGTAAATGCCCATTCTGCCATACTCCATTTAGACCATAAAGTCCTAATCTATGGTTTACAACTTCGAATACACGGAAATGAACAAATAAGCATTTGACTTACATGGAAAATCCACCATGGACCTATACATTTCATCTAAAAACGAAAGAATGATCAAATGGAGTATAACGCCCTAATCATGCCTTCTAAAATGAAAGGGTATCTAGACCAAGCATTGAATGTCATTTAGGCATTTTTTTTTTGAAAATGTTCCAATTAACATGCATAATTGTAAATGAATGGAATGAAACGATACTTGGTTACCATAATATTTTGGTTTGATTTTAGGTATACCAACAATAAGACAAGCGAATGCAATCAGTGAAGTTTTGACGCCTAAAAAGGGTAGGATATGCTAAAGGCTCAAGGTCATCACCTTAATGGACAAGGGATTCCATTCCAAAAGGCAATCGGCCTAAAGTAATGGAATATTATTCCACCTCGGTGATCGGTATTGTATTTAAACACTCCCATGAGCAATCGGCCTATAGTGCTGCCTAAACACATACTTCCTAAGGGTAGTCCTAAATGTAGCCGGGATTAGGCCATGGGTGGTGTGTGCTAATGATGTAGTGCTAAAGCAATTTAAAGACACGCATAGCAATTAATGACCAAACAACACTTCTAAAATTCATTCAAAACACATTCAATCCCAACACCATCTTGGAAAATAAGGGTTAGCAAAGACAACATCCCTTATACCACCCGCCTGCAAAACCATTTAACACTATCATTAGCGGAACGTACCTGGGATCCTTGCAAGTACAAAACACAAGCATATCGTTCTATCTAGGCCTAAATTCACTTAGAAAAGGTTCATATTCCCCAGTGGAGTCGTCAAGCTTGTCGTGCCGCACTTTTTTCTTTTTTGGGGGCTTTCGGGATTTGTGCGCTAAGGAGGTATTTCCGCGTAAGGGTCTCTCCCAGACCATACCTCACGTGACAGTAGAAGGTAATTTCTTATTTAGTCTAGATTTGTGATTTTGGAGTCGCCACTAATTATTATTGATAGGTAAACTAGAAATCTAATCGAGGTACAGAAAAAATACCACGATTCTACGAACCAGAGATTCTGAGGATGGGGACTTGGTTACGTTATTAATCTCAAATCGAGATCCCTAACGTCCTTTCGGTACCTAAGAATGATATGATGTCTAACGTGTCATGCAAATTTCCGAGACTTACCCACTAATCCTATCCGTTCTAATCGCAGAAAAGACCAAATAAGTATTAAATGCACAATCGAAGTCGATCAAGTCAATCAATCCTAAGTGGTCTCTAAAATAAAAATCAATCAAAACACCCAAACCCTAATGAAGCTCTAAAAGCTTATTCATTTCATGATATATATATATATATATATATATTAGGGTTTATGGTTTTTTAGGGGTTATAACACTTGAATTTGGGATTTTCTACAAATGCCACTTGGGCACTTCTGAAAATTCAAATCATGCTTTTTATGGTTGGCCACGATGTTTTTGGACCATTCTATGAATTTTTTATTTTTTTATTTTTTTTTCGAAAATTTTATTTAACCGAGAATTAATTTTCAATGATTTTCTGAAAATATTTATGAATTTTCCAATTTTCCAATTTTTTATTGATTTTCTAGTTTTTTTATATTTTTAATTTGTATTTTCTGAAAATTTTCTAAGAATTTTGGAATTTTTATGAATTTTCTAAAATTTTTTGAATTTATGAATTTTCTATTTTTTT
The DNA here is from genome assembly GCA_031216235.1 of Syzygium jambos. Classification (NCBI taxonomy): domain Eukaryota; kingdom Viridiplantae; phylum Streptophyta; class Magnoliopsida; order Myrtales; family Myrtaceae; genus Syzygium; species Syzygium jambos. Next base: position 24,409,662 of record CM062227.1, read on the forward strand.
TTGTGAATTTTCAGTTTTTTTAAAATTTTTAATTGTCCAAAAATTTTTATGTGATTTTTTATTTTTCAAATTTTTCTATGAAATTTCTTATTATTTGTTTTTTCATTTTTTTATTATTTTTAAAATTCCCGCCGAAGCGGTGAACCGTACTGGCCCGGTTTAACCCGATTCGGCTTGGCCGAACCGAGCTTCGCCGGCGCCAGTCGCCAGTCGCCGGTCACCTTCTCCGGCAAGCCCAGCACCCAAAACAGCACCATTTCGACCATTTTTCATTTTGGCATTTCTTTGAATAGTTGGTAGGCATTATTCCAAGTTTAATACTTTCAAGGTCATTGGTTCGGGCCCATCGTTGATGACCTTCCGACGACTATTTTACCGTTCCGATTGCACCATTGTGATGTTCCTATATTCTATTTTCAGTTCGATCCATTTAGCACGTCGTCGAACCTCTAATGGCCGGCGAAATTCAAGTCCAAAGAACCTAAACTAATTCTAGCTAAAACTTGAATTTCCAGAACTTGACCCCATTACCATACTCGCCCTAGCCGTCTAAACCGTTTCTAATGACTAACCAAAACATCAAACAAAGTCAAAGAGACTAACTTGAATGGCCTTAAGGCCACGGTGACACTCCGGCGAAGGTTCCTGAGCTCTAGCGCAGTGGTTTTCATGCATGACCGACTCGGTTTGTGCAATTTTTATAATCCAAACGCAATCAAACAGCACAAAATGTGAGTACAAACTCAGATTAGCAAAGAAATTACATGATCAACAAAGTTTTAATTCAAAGTCATTTTTTGGAATTCTGGAAAAATAATGTTGAAGATCGAACTTTACCTGTTCGGAAGTGAACCAAATGATTCTCCCGAGCTGATCGGTGGCTGTGGGGATGTTCTACAACACCTGGACTATCGAGCAGTGGTCTCCACTTCGCCGGAGAGTCCCTGGATTGATCAATCGAAGCACCTTTTAAGGCCTTCACAGTAGGCTTATTTGCAGGTTTGCCGGTGAGGAAACTCACCAGCGAGACCTATTTGCCGGCACTTTCCTGGTTACAAAAGCGCCGATCACTAGGCCTCAGGGAGTCTCAACTCACTTTCTCACTAGTTTCCTCTCTTTTGCATCTCTTGTTCTCTCTCTCTCTCTCTTCGGCATTCTGTCGAACAGGTTCCTCCTTTCGGATCAGTTTTTTTTTCTCTTTTTGTTGATCGTTTTTCCCGCCCAAAGTTCGTTCCACCGACTTTTGATCGGTCAGAATGATTAGCCAATGCCGGCTAGAGGTTCTCCAGGTGGCTAAGTCAATTAAAATGTGTTAAATTTTCCACACAAAATCGGCAAAGTCTCAGGCGCGAACTGCTTTTTTCCTGGATTTATTGCGTTTTGGCTAAGTCGGGTGAAGAAAATGAGTAACTCGGGTCAAGTCGGGTTAACCCGATAGACTCGACATACCCGGGTTGATCTAAATTCTCAAATTCGACCCGATTTTAACCTAATTTTCCAAATTTAACCCCAAAATTGAATTCCTCATCATATTCCCAATTTTTGTTATAATTGAGTCCAATATTTTCTCATTTTTGTTTTCGGGTTAATAGGTTTTATTCAATTTGATGTCCTAATGACCTGATTAGGCAAAATTGATGCCAAAATTAAATTACCCACATCTGATTAACCCTAAAAATGATATCCTCATGATTCGACAGTTTCATATTGGGCACGATTCCCAATTTGGGTTCAAAATTCTTAAATTTCAATTGAATTTTGGGAATTTTTATTTGTATGCCAAATTATGCAATTGGAATGACCATTATGAAATTCAAGGTCCCAGATTCATTTGTTGTGAAGACACTATGACTTAAAAATGACTAGAAAAAATTTAATTGCATTTTTTGTTCAATTCGGGTTTAATTTTGCCCAATTTTGGGAAAAACATATACCTGATTGAGATTTTTCAAAATTGATCATGTATTCATGAAATTGGATTTAAAATAAGACTAATAACTATTTTTATGGAATTTTCTGATTCCATTTGCTATTTTTCTTGATTTTCTCACTTATTTTGACTAAAAGAAATTAAGGAAAAATGCTAAAAAATGCTAAAAAATTATTTTTTGATTTAGAAATAGGTTTCTAGTCTTGGCCAAGATTCCTAGTCCTAATTTTGAGATTTTTGAAAATATAAAAAAATAGCTAAAAATTAGGTGTTAACACCGATCATCGAGGTGGAGTAATATTCCATTACTTTAGGCCGATTACCTATTAAAATGGAATCTCTTGTCTATTAAGGTGGTGACCTTAAGCCTTTAGCATATCCTACACTTTTAGGCGTCAAAACTTCACTTATTGCATTCGTTTATCTTTGTGATTAGTATATCTAAAACCAAACAAAAATGTTTTGATAAGCAAGTATCGTTCCATTCCATTCTTTTACAATTATGCAAGTTAGTTGGCACATTTTCAAAAAAATGCCTAAACGACATTCAATGCTTGGTCTAAATGCCCTTTCATATTAGAATGCATGATTAGGGCGTCATACTCCATTTGACTATTATTTCATTTTTAGATGAAATGTATATGTCCATGGCGGATTTTCCATGTAATTCAAGTGCTTATTTGTTCATTTCAATGTATTTGAAGTTGTAAACCATAGTTTAGGACTTTATGGTCTAAATGGAGTATGACAAAATGGGCATTTACATCATTCATTGAATTTGTTCATGATCTCAAATATATGCTCTTTTAAGATTTAAATGGACTCAAAATGACGTTTGCATTACTTTCTAGGCATGCAAGTGTATTTTACCTCCTTCTTAACTTAAAAGGACATATGATTGAAATAGAGGCATTAAAATCAATCGGTAATCTATGGTGAATAATAATCAATTTCTTTTATGTGCTTTAGATCGAAATGGGGAAACTAGACATATAAATCATTCCTATTCCAAGGAAGGAGCTTTTGGCATGGTGGGTAAACATGACAAAGGACAATAAAGCATACGTAAGGGAAAGGCTCGGGTATTTGTTCAAGCTCATCAACGTGGAGTACTGAGTAAGCTTAATTCAAGCATTATCCCATTTCTGGAAAGTTACCACTGCCACATTTCAATTGGGCGAGCATGAGATGGTACCTACACTAGAAGAATATAAGCAACCATTGGGATTGATTTTGAGTCAAGAACTGTTAAGCCCCTAGTTGGATTGAAACCCATAAGCATTATAATTGAATTCTTAAACTTGAAGACCTCTCAAGTGGAAAAGTTGATCAAATCAAATACCGAGAGATTTCCTCTATCTTACTTGGTGGCCAATTACTCCAAGTTGCCGAAAGAAATGGGAAATACTTCCGCGAGGGTTTTTATTCTTGCCTTCTTCGGATTCGTCTTATTTCCCGCATCAATGACTGGATTAAATCCTCTCATTGCGGTAATTGCTAGGCAAGCTTGCCTAAAATGGGACTTCTCCAATATGCTCTTAGCGGTGGCCATCATTTTATTTAACAAATACCAAAATCAACATAAGGGTGTACTGCAAGCTTCAGCTAGGTTACTTTTTGTGTGGTTTATTTTCCACATTCGACCTTGGGAACGTTATATGTGCATTCAAGAGATTGACTCATCTACCAACCCTATTGAGAAATATTTGAAACTCCAAGACAAAATGCCAAAATACTCTTTTCATGAGTGGGCAAATTTCATTAGAGCATTAACTCCCAACTAATTTCAATGGAGAATTCAATGGCCGAAGATAGCGAAAACTCAAATTACTACCCAAGACAGCAATTTGGTACCTTTGCTTGGATTGAGCGGCAGAACTGCTTATTGCCCACTAAGAGTGATACAACAATTTGGAATGGTTCAACAAATTCCACCTATTTGGCATCTTGAGGAGTTCACATTTGAGATACTACCAAAACCCTTATCAGAAAGGGAAAGAAAAGAGCTGCGAATAAGGGTTGATGGGATTGTGAATTCCTTGAAGAAATCAATCAAGCAAATAGTACAATGGCATGAAGATTTGAAAGAAGAAATGAAACTCTTTTTGGCGTCCAACGAGTGTATAAAGTAATTGAAGGCTAAGTGACCAATCGACGTCGAACCCTATGTACTCTTAAGTGTTACTACTCATTTTGATGAGCTATATATCCCAGAGTACATTGTGCCAAGCACGCCAGATGTAGGGCCGTATATTCCCAAGGAGGTTGTAATCGATGTGGAAGAATGGGAGACACGAGCTAAGGAATATGAAGAAGTTAAAGCTACCTTAACTAGTAAGAAGCCTAGACTTGTTTAAGCTAGTGTTCCCCTATTTTGATGAATAGCATTGTAATAAAAAATTTTAAAATTGAAATGATTGCTTAATGAAAAATTACTTAATGAAGTTTCAAAGTATGTTTTGTAAAGAATCACCATGGATTACAATTCTTTGAATTATATGATTTCTCAAGAAAAATATTGATGAAGAATTTTATAGAAGGCTAAGGCTTATATGAAATTTCTTATCCTTGGCAAACTCATGAAATCATATAATTAAAAGAATATAGGGTTTCATGATCATTTTTCTATACTAATATTAGGTCCTTTTGTAAAGCAGGTTGTTTAGCAACGAAAGGTAAAAGACCTCGGACTCGCTTACAAGTTACATGGCGGAAGAAGAAACCCGTGCTCGACTAGCTGAAGTCGAGAATCAAATGACCCAAATGGCTGCAATGATGGCAGAAATGAATACTTTTATTCTTACATCCCGAGGATAGTATCCTACGACTCCAAATGCGGGAACTTCAAATACTACCGAAACACCAATTGAAGAACCAATCAGAAACAAAGAATCGGTTCAAGAAAATCCTCCAAAGACTACGCCTGAGGTGGTAAATTTGAAAGTGGATGATCAAATCAAGAAGACGTCCAAAACAAAGGATGAAGAAAAGGCCAAGAGATTGGCCAAAATTGAAGAATGCTTAGTAAGCCAAGGCTATGAATTTCAAAGATTCGACAAGTTCATGCCGTATGCAAAAGTAATTATTCTAGAAAATTATAAAGAACCAGAGTTCGTGAGTAAGTATAATGGCATTGGTTGTCCCAAAAGCCATTTGAAGTATTATCTCCTTAAAATGACAAGATATTCAGATAACACGCCATTTCTTATTAGTACATTTCAAGATGGTTTGAGAGGAGCGGCCCTCGCATGGTACATAGCCCTCGACGTAAAAAACTTCACTGAATGGGACCATTTGACGGGAGAATTTCTTTGCCAGTACAAGTTTAATGTTGAAATACTCCCAACTAGAGAAGATCTCGTCAAAACCGAGAAACGGAAGAATGAAAGGTTCAGAGTCTATGCTCAGAGATGAAAAGCTATTGCATCACAAGTAATGCTCGCCACAAGCGAAGATGAGCTCATTGAGCTCTTTTTAAAAGCATTGCCAATTGAGTATTATGACAAACTTCATATATAAGGCTGTCAAACATTCACCATATTGGTAAAAGTGAGTGAGAGAATTGAATGGGGGTTAAAAAAAAAAAAAGCTCAAGAAACAGCAGCACGAAGGCCTTACCTTGGGAAAAAAAGACAAAGAGCCCATCCGAGAAGTGGCTATGGTGTCTAGCCCAAATACTCATCAATCATCATTTTCAAAGCAATTAAATGTCGCTTGGAAAAACTCAAGGCAGTTCGAGCCAAATAAAAGGCCCGTGAGGCAATACACACCGTTGCCCCAACCCCTGTCAAAGCTACTATCAATGCTTTTAGAAAGGTATTTGGTGGCCAAAGAAGTACCAAGGGACAATCCTGCAAGATTTTCTTGGTACGATGAATCAAAAACCTGCACCTATCACATGGAAGATAGAGGATATGATGTAGATAATTGTTTCACTCTAAAGTACAAGGTTCAATAGCTTATTGATAAGAAGATATCGAACTTCTAAGAGCCCGAGCCAAATATACATTTGAATCCTCTTCTTGAGCACAATACAGTAAATGTGATCAAGGATGAAGAAGCAATGATCAAGTCTGACAATAAAGATGAATATGAGGTCAAGATTAAAGCTTATCATTTAGGAGATACCCGCTTTCGTCAAGAAGCACTCCTAAAAGGAGAGATTGTAAACAACTTGGGAGAAAACTCCGGAAAATATAACTTCCAAGTGAAATGTACCTCACCGCTATAGGCATTAAAAAATGAAGTAATTGTACCTAATGGTTAGGGTGGTATGGATGATGAAATTAGCCCTTAGGAGAAAACCCTACCTAAGAAAGAAATTCTCCAAGATAAAATAGATAAGGATGAAAAGGAGAAAGAAAAAGTCCAATAGGGTGAAAAGCATTTCATCCAGAAATCATCAAGGAAAGGCGAAAGCGTAGATTTACTCATTCAAAATAGCGGTAAATACAATTATCGTGTCAAATATACTCCACCACTATAGGCATTCAAAAATGAAGATATTGTACTAGACTGATTGGAGTGGCATGGATGAGGTCCCGATCAGCCAACTAAATCTCGAAAAGAATGAAGATCGGGAAAAGAAAAAGAAGAAAAAGACTAGCCGAGGTGATAGGTGATTTGCTCGTAAAGCGCGAAAACAAGGTGAAGTTATTGATTTTCTGGATCAAGATAGTGGCCGGTATAATTACCGTGTCAAATATACATCTCCTCTATGGGCATTCAAGAACAAAATGATCAACTGATGGCTGGGGTAAAATGGATGCTGACAAAGCCAATAAGAGCATGGTATCCATGATTACAACATTTCTTATCAAGCTTGATGAGATTGATAAATAAAAGGAGGAGGAAGGTCCTATCGAACCAATCACTATCCAACTTCCTATTGATCAACTAAGGATTGAAGGAGAAGAAATACAGCCTGTGATTATCACTCTCCCTTCAAAAGAAAAGTTTGATACTAAATATGTACCTTGGGATTACTCTCCCAAAGAAGTTTATGCTATAACTCGATCGGAGAGATGCAATGTCTCGAAAGAAAGTGAGCACGAAAAGAAAGAGTAACCGAAGAAGATATCAAACAATTGCTTTCAATCATGAAGACGAGTGAATTTGAAGTAATTGAATAGCTAAGAAAGATGATGGCTTAAATTTCTCTATTAGATCTCTTCAAGACTTCAAAAAGTCACAAAATGGGGTTTATGAAGCTTCTCAATGAAGTGCATGTCCCAGAAGCAATTAATGAAGTACAATTGGAAGATTTTGTTAGCACTATTCTTCTGAAAGATTAAATTGCCTTCTCCAATGAGGATTTCCCAATGACAGGTGTTCCCATAGTAAGGCTCTGTATATTGCCGTCAAATGCCGAGGCAAGGAGGTGTCACGTGTGCTGATTGATAATGGTTCCGCACTTAATTTGTGTCCACTAAGCACTCTGTATCGCTTGGGGATTAGCGAAGAGCTCATCAAATCTTCTAAGGTAACTGTGCGTTCGTTTGATGGAATGAAAAAAGACGTTATTGGCGATATCGAGCTCGAGGTGAACATAGGCCCTGTGCCTTTCCTAATTGACTTCTAAGTAGTAGATATTCCGAGGACTTTCAACTTGTTACTCGGAAGACCTTAGATTCATATGGCTGGTGCTATTCCTTCAAGTCTCCATCAGAAGATCAGGTTCTTCATTAATGGTAAGATGATCATCGTATACGGGGAGACGAATTTCACCACTTACAAAGAGAATGCAATACCGTATATCGAACCCGAAGTGAAAGAAGAACCAAGCTATTATTCCTTCGAGATGATCTCAATGGTGCAAATTCCTGCTAGTTGCATCATAAAATTCCCGGAGTTCTCAACATCATCCATTATGTCTGGAAGGGTATTATGCCAGTATGGATTTACTCCCGGTAATGGTCTTGGATCGAAATCCCAAGGAATCAAAGAACATATTACTCTGCTTGCTACAGGAATGAAGCACGGAGTAGATTATATTCTAGATAACTTTAAAGATCACCACGGAAGCTAAGGCCAAGGTCGAAAGAACCATGGGGGCTATAGAGGCCAAGGTGATCACATCATTAATCAATTCGTATGGAAGGGTACAGTTAAAGAGCTTCCCTATCATGAGATCCACATTAAGGAAACTTTTCATAGACCTTCCAAGCTACTTCAAGAAGAAGACTTACATGCAGAGGAAGAATTTGTTCTACCTAGTTTATTCGAAGAGAATACCATCAACGTTATCATAACTGAGGCAGAAAATACCTACGCACTAAAGTAGGAAGATTCTCTTGAACTTTTGCTACTAGCTTTTTCCATTGCATTTTGTTGATTACAATTTCAAATTTCTTGTGATTTCATTTACAATTTTAGTTCGGTTGCAATTTACATTCCTATTGATATAGATGTAATCACATTTTTCAATTCAATAAAAGTGGTCAAATGTTTTATTAAGGACATGTAGAAACAAAACCAAACTTTTAATGAACATTATTCTTGTTCGTGAGGCTTGAGGCTTTGGGTTTATAAATTGCTCCTCATTGCAAAAATAATTTTAAGAGTAAGGAAGTCTGATGATATGAAGACCAGCTCTGTCTTTATATTCTTTCAAAAATAAATTCCAAAATGAATTTCCAAAAGGTTTTTTATAGGACCACATGCGTTACTTACTTCGTATGCAATTACTAATCATGTTTGTTACATATCAGGCATGAGCATGAGCATAAGCATATCCATAACAGGTACATATGTAGCCCAAATCTTTTCAAGGAGATCACTTACGATATTGAAGAGGATAATGGGGATGAAGAATACGTCAGAAAGAAATAGATTCGTCATGAAGAATCAAAGCCACTCACATTAGAGAAAACGATCATTATTAATCTACACGATAAAGAGAATCCCAAAGAAGTTAAGATTGAAGAAAGTCTTTCCTCAGTAGAAGTAGGAAGAATCACAGATTTGCTCTGAGAATATCAAGATATATTTGCATGGTCTTATGCTGACAAGCCAGGTCTTAATCCGAGCATAGTTGAACATGCTTTGCCAATCGATCTAAGTATTCCACCAAAAAAAACAAAAACTGAGGCGAACGAAGCCGGACTTGGCAAAGAAAATAAAAGAAGAAGTAATGAAATTGCTCAAAGACGATTTCATTGAAGTGGTACTATATCCATAATGGGTTATCAACAGAATACCCATAATGAAGAAAGATGGTCGAGTACGAGTGTGCGTTAAGTATCGCGACCTAAATAAAGCAAGCCCTAAGGATGATTTCCCGCTTCCACATATAAATGTATTAGTGGATAGCACTGTTGGGTTCGAAATATTTTCATTCATGGATGGTTTCTCAGGATATAATCAAATCCTCGTGAAGAAAGAGGATAAGGCGAAGACGTCCTTCATAACACCATGGGGGACATTTTGTTACAAGGTGATACCTTTCAGTTTGAAAAATGCCGGTGCCACGTATCAAAGGGCAATGGTAACTTTGTTCCATAATATGATGCATAAAGAAATCGAGGTATATGTGGACAACATGATCGCAAAATCCAAACAAGGAGAAGTTCATATTGAGATACTTCGCAAATTGTTCGAAAGACTTAAACAGTAAAAGTTGCGACTGAACCCCAACAAGTGTGTATTTAGGGCAAAATCTGGCAAACTGCTAGGATTTGTGGTCAATAGCAGGGACATCGAAATAGATCCATCTAAGATCAAGGTAATATATGACTTAAAGACTCTTTCTACAGTAAAAGAAGTTAGAAGCTTATTGAGGCGATTAAATTACATTGGTCGTTTCATCTATTAGTTTTCTAAGACTGCTAAACCATTCTTCAAATTGTTGAAGAAAAATGTCAAAGTGAAGTAGGATGCAGAATGTCAACAAGCCTTTGACAATATCAAAGAATATCTGGTATGCCCACCAGTATTGGTATCACTAATCCATGGGGTTCCACTGATCTTATATTTGACGATTCACTATGAGTCGTTAGGAGCGGTGCTTGTATAAAGAAGGCCAAATGATAGTAAAGAACAAACTATTTATTACTTGAGCAAGAAGTTCATAGCATCATAAATGAATTACTCGGCAGTCAAAAAGACGTGCGTTGCATTGATTTAGGTATTACATAGGTTAAGGCAATATACCCTTCATCATCAAATTTTGCTAGTGACTGAGATTGATCCGATCAAGTACCTTCTTAAGAAATCCTCCTTAATCAGGAAATTAGCAAAATGGAAAATCTTGTTATCTGAATTTGACATCAGAATTTCATCCCAAAAGTCAGTTAAAGGACAAGCAATAGCAAATATATTGGCAGAAAATTCGTAGAATATCGCTAATCCATAAGAATAACTTAATGATCATATATTAACAATGGTCGACGATAAATGGATCATGTAATTTTGATCGTGCAATCAACTTATTAGGATCAAGAACTAAGGCAGTACTAATCTCCTCATATGGCCAACATTATCCAGTATCTGCGAAATTGGTATTTCCATGCACTAATAATGTCGTTGAATACAAAGCATGCATTCTCGGCTTGCAATTAGCCCTTTTAATGAAAGTAAAGAGGTTGTAAGTATATGGAGATTCTATGCTCATTATATTAAACACAACTGGTGAATAGCAAACTTGAGATGCCAAACAATTTCTTATCACAGATACTTAGACGAGATGATAGAAAACTTCGAAGAAGTAACATTCGATTATATCCCAAGAACTCAGAATCATTTTGCAGATGCTCTTGCAACTTTGTCATCCTTACTACAAGCTGACCATGGTATGGATATAAAACTATTGAGAATTAATATTCTTGAATAACCAGCTCATTGCATAATGGTCTAGGTAGAGTTTGACAACGAACCATGGTATCATGACATCAAAAAGTATCTTCAATATGGAGAATTTCCTAAAGGAAGCCAAACAAGCAACGGGGAATTTATAAGGAAGATAGACAATAAATTTTTTCTCAATAGTTAAACTTTCTATGAGAAATCATTTGATTCAACCCTACTAAGATGTGTGAATGCTACGGAAGCTGAACAAACCATGAAAGAAATTCATGAGGGTGAATGTGGACTGCACATGAATGGGCATCTTCTAACTCAAAAGATTATGAGGTTGGGGTATTATTGGATGACAATGGAAATAGATTGCATCCAACATGTGAGATATTACCATCAATGTCAAGTTTATGGAGACAGAATTAATGCACCGTCAAATGACCTACATTAAATGTTCGAGCCATGACTATTTTCAATGTGGGGCATTGATATGATTGGTTCAATCAACCCCAAGGCCTCAAATGGGCACCGATTTATCCTTGTTGCTTTTGACTATTTCACTAAATAGATTGAAGCAAACTTCTACACGAATGTTACTGCCAAGAATGTTGCAAGATTCATTAGGCGGGACATCATTGCTAGGTATAGAGTTCCAGAAGTAATAATTACGGGCAATGGCTCAAATCTAAACAACAAGATCGTGGATGATTTACTTGAACACTTCCACATCCGACATCTAAACTCATCTCCATATCGTCCACAAATGAATGAAGCAGTTGAAACGGTAAATAAGAATATCAAAAAGATACTGATCAAGACAGCTGAAAATTATCGTGATTGGCACGAAAGGTTACCGTATGCTCTGATGGCATATCGAACTTCAATTCGAACATCAACTGGAGTAACTCCATTTTTCTTAGTTTATGAAATGGAAGCAGTGCTACCTGTTGAAGCAGAAATTCCTTCATTAAGGATACTATCCCAATTGAAGCTTTCAGAAACTCGGTGGATTCAACAAAGATATGAACAACTCAATATGATTGATGAAAAGATATTAAAAGCTATATGCCATGGACAAGCCTATCAGATAAGAGTGGCTTGATTATTTAATCGAAAAGTGAAACCAAGACATTTCAAAACAGAGGATTTAATAGTAAAGGAAGTCATCTTCAATAATTCAGATCCTCGTGGCAAATTCACTCCGAATTATGAAGATCCATAAATTGTCACGAAAGTTCTTCTTGGAGGAGCATTGATTCTTGTAGATATGGCAAGAATAGAATTGGCCTATCTTGTAAATGCAGATGCTGTCAAGATTTTCTACCCATGAAATGAAGACGAACATTCAAGAAAAGATTCGGGTCACTTTAAAACATGTGCATATCATGTATATATGCATACCATGCATTTCATAAATATGTTTATCTGTTGTGCAGAAGAAAGCAAAAGGAGTTCGAACCAGTTGATGGTTTCAAAATTCCCAATAAAGTTGTCAAATAATAGAGGGAAATATTACTTCCAATTCTATTTTCCATTAATATTCTCTAATGTGCTTTTCTTTTTATCATCCTCAGGGAGACAAAGAAAAATGAGCAACAAAAAGAAAAATCCCTAGTGAAATCAAAGAAAAACATGCAAATAAGAGGGATCTTAGTAAGTTGATCAGACAGATATCCCTAAATCGTAAGTGCATGTATTAAAAGAAGTTGCCTTTCCAAGAGAAAATCGAACTTTTTCTTTCTCAAGTGGAATGACACTAAGACTGAACAAAACAAAACACATTGTTTTGAAAAGAATATACCTCAGAAATATTTCAATCAAAAGTTTTGAAACACGCTTTCTTTGAGAGTGCATTAAGTATCAAAATTCCCTAAAAAGGGATAATTTGACAAAAGGCTTTGAAAAATTTCAAAGAAAAAGTTTGGATTAAATCAAATGGAAAGACCTTCAAATGATGAAAGGTAAGCTGTATCCAAACACGTCCCCTATACACTCAAAGTTAAGTGAAGGAGTGTGAGAAAAAACTCATCTAAAGGAAATAGGGGGTGTTCGCAATGATTATATAGATTAAAATGATGAAAGGCAGTCATTTTACTATCCCAAACACATGCTTATCCCTTTACAAACTAAATTTGAGCCGAAATAGTGAAGAAGTTTTTTTCAAAACAACCCTATTAAGAACCACCCCACATTGAGGCAAATCAGGAGGTTTGTGATTTACAACCATGGAGAATAGGATCAAGAAAAATTTTATTGTATACTCTCACATCAATCTTTCTGTGATAACTTTAAATGAAGTCATATAGAAGCTCAAGACATCCCACGAGTAAGAAGAGAACTTCATTTCTTATACCTATATACATTACCTTTGACAAAGCCCAATTGAGTCTGAATATTCATTTCAGAACCCTAAATTGGTAATCATCTCTTAACACTAGAGCATGAGCATATGATCCACTTTAATAGATAAGAAATAAAAGGGCATGACACAAAGTCCTTAGGATTCAAAAAGATCAAAGGCAAAAGAATCCGGGATATGAAAAAGCAGTGTGCCTGATAAAAGCAAGGTCAAATACCCAAGAAAAATAAAAAGGAAAGAGAGTTCAAAAGAAAACCCGAAATGACAAAAAAGTCATGATAAAGTAAAGTCAAGATATGAGAGATCATATACCACAGCAAGTGAAAACGAGTAAAAGAAAAGAGATTATAATGAATGTCTAGGGGACTCTGATGGTCATAAAAGAAAGATCCCTATTGAACAAAAGAGGAAAAGGGTGGTGATGCCAAGAAGATTATCAATTTCATAAAAACCCTGAATTCAAACAAATGAGCCTTTTATGTCTACCTAATACCAACAATACAACCTCTCTCCCAAGACTCTTCAGATTAGGATTTTGTGTCTACCTAAAAAATGTAAATCATGAAATGAATAAGCTTCTAGAGCTTCATTAGGATTTGGATGTTTTGATTGATTTTCATTTTTAGAGACCATTTAGGATTGATTGATTTGATTGACATTGATTCCACATTTAATTCTTGATTGATTTTCCTGCGATTAGAATGGATAGAATTAGTGGATAAGACTCGAAAACTTACATGACACGTTAGACGCCATATCGTTCTTAGGTACCGAAAGGGCATTAGGGATCTCGATTTGAGACATTAATGTAATCAAGCCCCCGTACTCAAAATCTCAGGTTCGTAGAATCGTGATATTTCTCACATACCCCAATTAGGTTTCTAATCTACCTACTAATAATGACTAGTGGCGACTCCAAAAATCAAAAACTTAGACTAAATAGGAAATTACCATCTCCTATCACGTGAGGTATGGTCTGGGAGAGACCCTTACACGGAAATACCTCCTTAGTGCACAAATCCTGAAAGTCCAAAAAAAAGCACAGCGCGACAATGGTCAATTTCACTCAAATGCAACTTTAGTGTATCTCTGACTAACGGGTAGCTTTTTAGGGTTTACGCGTATCGACCTGCGGTTACTCAAGTAATGGCGACCTTGATCATCACCGAAGGTCGACTCATGATCGAGTTCTTAGGTCCACGTACATTTTCCTAGGTAGCCATTCCATAAAGATTAGTATCTCGAGAATAATCAATTTCGAGCAAGATTTAACTGTTAATGCATTGAAGAATATACATATTTCATTTATTCTAAAAGTAGGTCGAAATTCAGAATGTCACAATATACATGTATCCGGATTATTGAGTTGAGGTTTGAGTTTGGTTGTGCATTATGTGATCTTGTTATTTGCTCATTGGAGCTTATGCCACGTAATGCCGATTGGATGAGCCAAGGTAAGTACATTGTGTTTGGTTTGCCATTGTTGTTAGAATTGTATGTTTAGGGCATTCCGAAGGTACGCGTTATCCTAAGTGAGGCTTAAGGAGTTTACTTATTGAGTTTTATCTCATTGTTGTTACCTAACCATTTTAGACCTCCGACCATTAGTCATCCTCCCTTGCATTTTGGCGTGCCTAAAGACATAGACATGGAGTTTACGGAGTATGCAGTTAGTCCAAACATGGTATACCAGAAGCACGAGTCCATTGTCTGGGTCGACAAGGGTCTACTCAAGTGGAAGGCTTATCAATTTGTAGCATGGTTTATCCGAGAAGGGGATATGGTATTTGGTCCCATTCGTGGTTTTGACGGACCTCCTGTGGGTGGTATTTAGGAGGAAGTCTGGGATCCCATGGACCTCGATCCCCCATATGGGGAAGTGTCCAATCCGGAGTTCGACCTGAACGGCATGGAGTTCGATCCTGAGCCGCCTCCCAATTACTATCAGTAGGGTTGATGGGTTTGGATACCTCATTCTTTTTGGACCACCCCTCCCCCCTTTTTGAGAGTAAAGCTAAGCTAACCCAACTACAAATCGCTTTTTGTATGCGAGTAGTCTATTAGGAAGTGCCTCTAGTAAGGCTTGTATGTATGAACCTTCCTAAGGTTGGCGTTATGTTTATAAAAGTGGCTTCGCTTTTTCATGTATCAATGTGTTTCCTTTACTATCCCTTGGTATAATTGTTGTTTGGGTGTTTCAAGTTCACTTATGCATGTGTTCTCTCATTTATAAGTTGTTTGGGTCGGCGATGAGTACTGGGATATCGCATTCATAATGACTAAAGCGGGATATTGCACGCTCGTAGGGTTCGGGGCATGATATGGACGTAGGTCACTATAACCGAACCACGTAAATCTGGTATTCGATTTACTTCCTTATTCTATTAAATTTATTATTCGATCACTTGCTTCCGCAACAATTGGTATTAGAGTTACATTTGGCTAAGTTGAAGCGAATCGATGGCAAGTGAAAAAGGAAAAGTGAGAATCGACAAATTTCATGGAAAGGATTTTGATTACTGGAAAATACAGATTGAGCACCATAAATATTAGATGAAACTACACTTGCCCCTATCTCGGGGGAAACCAGAGATAATGAAGCAAGTTGATTGGGAATTGATGAATAGACAAGTTTTAAGTGTTATTCGACAAATGTTAGCTTGTAACGTCGCTTTTAATATCGTGAAAGAGAAGATCACTATGGGTTTAATGAAAGCCCTATCAGATATATACAAAAAGCCCTCCACAATCAACAAGGTCTATTTGATGCAATGTCTATTTAATTTGAAGATGAGCGAATGTGCGTCAGTTACTGATCATATCAATGAATTTAATATGATCGTTAGTCGATTGAGTTCAGTTGATATTGACTTTGAAGATAAAGTACATACTTTGATGTTATTATCCTCATTACCTGACAATAGGAATACTACTGTTAGTGCTGTTAGTAATTCCTCTGAGTTAACAAGTTTAACATATGATGGTGTTCGAGATTTAATTTTGAGTGAGAATATCCACAGAAGAGAATCGAGTGAACATGTATCTGCTGCATTAGTAGGTGAAATAGAGGAAGAACCGATACTCATGTTAGCAAAAGTAGCATAAACATGAATAGACGAAGTCAGTCAAAAACTGGTGACACTGTCTGTTGGAGTTGTGGTAAAAGTGGGCATCTTAGAAAGGATTGCTTTAAGCTGAAAAATAATAAGAGTAAAGGAATTAGAATTGAGTATGTGGATAATGTTGCAGCTATAGCAGATAGTAATTCGGATAGTGCTAATTTTGTCTTGTTTGTCACTAATTATTCGTCGTTTAATGGATGGATTATGGATTTTGGTTGTTCTTTTCATACTACACCAAATATGAACTAGTTTACTACTTATCAATGCACGGATAGTAATAAAGTGCAGTTGGGGAATAATTCTGAATGCGACGTTATGGGTGTTGGTGATATTAAAATCAGAATACATGATGGTATTATGAGGACATTGACAGGAGTGAGGCATGTTTTAGAGTTGAAGAAAAATCTAATTTCCTTGAGTGCCCCTGGATTCAACTAGGTATCGATATTATTCAAAATGTGGAGTTTTGAAGGTTCTTCGAGGTGCCATAGTGATAATGAAAGGAATCAAGTATAATGGCCTATATGAGCTTCAAGGTGAGACAGCAACGGAATTCGCTGCGGAGACGTCTAAATGCATCTGTTTAAGAGTTTGAATTGTGGCATATGCGTTTAGGGCACATTAGTGAGAAAAAGCCCGAAAGTTCTAAGTGAAAGGAATTTGCTATGTAGTTATGTTGTTGACAAACTGAATCTATGTAGGTGCTGTGATTTAAATCAATAGTGGAAAGTGTAATTTAGTACGTATGTCAAAAAAACCACAGATATTGCAAAATTTGTTTACTTAGATGTTCGCAGGTTGTCGTAGTTTCCTTCAAGGAAAAGTGCAAGGTTTTTGCTAATAGTTATTGATGACTACTCGACGAAAATCTGGGTGTTTATGCTTAGGCACAAGTTTGATGATGTTGTCAGGCTCAGGCAACTAAGAGCTTTGCTCAAAAAGAAGACTGGTAGGACGATCAAGCAGATGTAGACTAACAATAGTATGGAGTTTTACTCGGAGCTGTTAAATGAATTCTTCATGAAGGAAGGCATATTGAGACACCACACTAGTGTCAATAAATCACAACATGTCACGCCCCGAATCCCAACTTACCCATCGGAACGCGAGCATCCCCTTACTAAACCGGTCGATCAGAGTGCGACGTCCCCAGGAGACATCGCCGACCCAACAACAATCAGAGTATAAAAACACATGCGAAAGCAAATTACAAACCCTGACAAATAAAGATGAGCAAGGAAGCCAAACAATCAAATCCTCATCAGGTAAAACCTCATTCTAATATATATCAACAAACTGTTTACACAAAGAACACAGATACATGTACAGTCAGATCCACTACAGGTCTAGGTCAAGGTCAAGCTAGCATCAAAGTCAAAAGGCCACTAATCCAAAAAGTGTCGGTGGCCGGGTGAGTAGGTCTGTACTAAGGATCACTATAACAAAAAGGTAGGGATCCCTATCGTCGTCCAACTAGTCTAAGGTTCGTAGTCTGGGTCGCTGGACTCGTCGGGCTCATCGGAAGACTCAGCTGACTCCTCTGAAGAGCTGCGATTCGGCTCTGGCTCATCCACGTCCATGTCGGGGTCCTCCTGATCAGCCTGATCCTCCTCGGCTCCCCAGTAGTCTGCTAAGAGAGCGTCAGCCTCAGCCTCGGAGTCAAAGTCGTCCTCCAGGTCTATATCTACGGCTGCATCCTCGACGGCATCTATGTCTACATCTTCGCCTACCTCATCGACCTCACCATCCTCATTATCCTGCTCCATCGCCTCTGGCTCGGGGTTGTCCTCATCCTCATCCATAGGCTCCGGCTCTGGGTCATCATACCAAACTCCGGGGCCTGACTGGGCCTCGACGGCTGGCGGAGCGTCAGGTGGAGGAGCATCGACCACCTCGCCATCGGCAATCACTGGCTCCAACTCGCCATCAGCGTCTACTGGAATGTCAAAGGTACGGATAGGTCGACTGAGGGTCCCGTCCGCTGCCCTGCGACACCATGCTATGTACTCTTGCTTCTGATGCTCATCCTCACCCACATTAACGTAGAGAACTGACCTAAACCTCACATGCATCTCGTCATTTCCAGCTGGGAAATGCTCCTCAGTCTGTAATATCTGCCTAGGAATCCCAAAAAGTGGAGGCGGCTCCGGCATCCTAGGGGGTAGGCTCTGAAATGTTCGGTTTTACCACAACGGTGAGACTAGCTCAGTGAATCAAATACCTAAACCTAGGCTAGGCTAAAGTGTGCCTCTTACCGGACCAAAATCAAGCATTCAAGCCAACAAACATAAAACTCAATATGTTTCAACGTGATTCAACCCCTGCAAGTTAGTGCAATTCGACATATATATATATACACCCACATACGTGTACATACGGGCAGGCGTACTCCACACACGCGTGCTCATATTCTTTAAATGGCTCAAACCACTCAATCACCGCATCCCACACGAATGCCTCATGCAGTCACATGCTAAAAATTCTCACAATCTCATCATAATACTGCATGATTCACAATTCACATAATGCAACGTTCAGTTCATTCTTAAGCTCACGACCCACAATAGGGCCCGACCCGAAGGCCACAACACTTCATGGCCAGCGTATATAATACGCCCCTGGCCCGGTGTCTCTAGCCTGCTACAAAGTGCCTGAGGCGCAACACCGCTCACTTACGAACCAGAGCCTGCTACAAAGTGCATGAGGATGGTCGTCTTCCGGTCTAACCGGGCATCGTCCTGCTACAAAGTGCATGAGGACGGAACTCGACCCGTAGGCCATTAGGTGATCACACATATCAATTTTATCTTAGCCCAGCTCTACTCTTTTCAGGGCATTTACCGTGATCACACAATGCAATGTCACACCCGCACAATCACACAATGTCATCTCAAATATCAATCTCGACATACAATGTGCGTGACATGCATTTTCATGCCAATGAATACAAATGCCATATCAATTTCCAACATTACAAACAATGGTCATTTCTAGCATTTGTAACACCTAACATGTGCAATTCGGCCATAACAATACCCCAACTTCAAACATAGCCAAACACCTTCAAAACACTCCATTTTAGCCTCAAATAATTCAGTCAAGACCCCACTCAATCATATTAGGCATACACTTAGTTAAATTTAGCAAATCAAGCCCATTTAGCCCTAAAATCACCATTTCTAGCACAAAATCTCAAGGCCTCCGAATTGGCTCACCATAGACAACAATCAAACCCTCACTAATCAGCCATAGTTCCACCTTAAATCAACACTCAACAACATCATTAATTCAGCCATTAACTATACAATCACTAACAAACACCAAACTAGCTTAATCTCCACTAATCAACCCAATTAACCCAACTAAACACAATTAAGGCTAGACTAAGTTTAGGCATTAAACTCACGTCTCGGTGGACGACTCGCGGAAGAAACAAGAACATCCAACTCGCGGCTCGACTACGGTGGTACACGGCCACTCCCGGCGGTGGCTCGGCTCCTCACGGCCAACGGCGGTTCAAGGGCTGTCTCGGCCAAGAACAGGGCAAGGCAGCTTGGGGTGGCTGATGGGGCGTCCAAGGGTGGAAAGGCGACTCACGGGGCTGTGGCTGGTGGCTCACGGCTGCGCGGAACCTCCTCGGCGTCCGGCGGATTTCATTCGGCCAAGATCAGCCGTGGCTGGTCGTCCACGAGGGAGGAGAAGGCGCGGCTGAGGACGGCGGTTCGGGGACTGGTTCAGCTCTCCACGGCGGTCCTTTGCCGTGACCAACAGCTCCGGCGAGTGGCTGAAGAAGGGCGGCGACGGTGGGGCTGATCCGGCGAAGAAGGAGAAGGAACGGAGGAGAGGAGATGGCCGATCGGTGAGGGAGAGAGAGTGAGCGAAATGGAGGAGAGAGAGAGAGGGAAACATGTCCAAATATTGATCAAAGCTGGTCAACTCAGCCCTTAGTGGAAGCCATGTGTCAACATCTAAGCTCATATGACCAAACTACCCCTTCATCCAATGGTTTAAATTCATTCCATCCAATTATTGAGGGGCATTCTTGTCATTAGTCCCTAACCAACCCCTAACCAACCTAGTTAACCTTAACCAACTTGGGTTAAACTAAAAAATAATTTTCCAAAATTCGGAATTAAGCTTAATTAACCCAAGGGCAATTCCGTCATTTTTCCATCCCGAACCGAAATTCCATTTTTCGCACCAATGCGTCCCATATGTGTGTGGCCAACGTATTCTGGCGTCAGAATCTTAAAATTAGTCCGTCGGGTCCCCGAAATCCGACACCGAAATCTGGGCTCAATTCCGTGAACAACTCTCTCTCAACTTCAATTTTTCTGAAACTCTCACTAACAGGCGGCTGTTTAGGAATACGCGTATCGACTTAGGGCTGTCCGAGTCTCGACGGTTCCGATCATCGAGAGAAAGAGGGTTTATTACTAATCCCGGGGTCACGATCATTTGGCTCGAGTTCAGGATTGGTTGGCCACGAGCAAGTTTGGTTAAGCAGAATCACCTGCGATCCCAATTGTGCATCGTTAGCCTTGGCCATACCATTTCCATCACTTTTCCTAAAATCGGCCCCTCACTGGTTCACAATATTCCCTCATTCTTTCTCAAATCGGCTCCCGAGTCGCAACTAAGTCCCTGGTCCACGTACTAGTGTCCTAATTAGCCATTCCCCATGGTTAGTATCCCAAGAGTGATCAGCTCTGGGCGAGTCGTACTCAAATGAAATGAGAAATAACATTCATTTTATTAATCCCAGAAATTACATCGAAATTCGGGCTGTTACACAACATATTGCAAAATTGATGAGCAAAACATTATTAGAGATGGCCCATAAAATGCTCACTAGTGCCGGTATGGTTAGGAGATTTTTGGCGAATGCGCTTAGTAAGCGAGCTACATGAAGGATAGATCCCCATCAACTGTGATTAGATGTCGGACTCCTAAAGAAATTTGGTCAGGTAATGTTGTAGATTATTCTATTATTATAATATTTGATTGCCTATATTATGTTCGAGTTAGTGATGGTAAGCTTGATGGAAGGGCAAGAAAGAGCATATTCCTAAATTATGTACAAGGTGAGCAGGGTTATCGATTGTGATGATCGGAATTAAATTCACCTGTTGTTAGCAGAGAAGTTACATTTAACAAGTCTCAAGTACTGCTGGGTAGGAGTGTTAATAGCAGTGTTCATACGGATATGAACGGTGATCAACTTGAGATAGAGTTGCAACTAGAAACTCTTGAGATAGTGGTCATTAGCGGAGTTATCGACACAAATGGTGTTTGTAGCGAGGTGGAGCCTATTGAGCTAACAGTTGCTGTAACTGTTGATATTGATAAGGTGCATATTCAATCTTCTGACAGATATTGATGCAACGATAATTTTGCTTTATTTGCGGTTAATGAGGTTGTGTCAAAAAATCCTTGTGGAGTGGTTAAATGTACATGTGGAGTTGGTGTTTTGATGAATAGTGAAGTTCAAGCGTGCTCGGACTTGAAAGATATCTATTGCGGTTGAGCCCATTGGGGTTGTGGGAAAAAAGTAGCGAAGTCATGACAAAACGATTATGACTTGGCTCAAACGTCAAGCCAATGTGGAAATTGTTAAAAATATGTCTCGAGTTTAAGCCCGAAAAGAAATTTTCTCAATTCAAGTAGGTTTTCTATTTTGGATAGGTTTCCTTAAACTATATGAAAATGTTCAATATTATCATTGAATTTAAATTAATTAAAAAATAATATTAGATAATTTCATGTAATTTAAGGACTAATTTGAATATTTACTGAAAGTTTAAAGATCACATTAAATAAATTAAAATTCATGAATAATATTATATATTAAGTTAAAATTTATTAACGGCATTGAATAAATTAAGAATTCAAAAATTACATTACCCATCACTTGCACCATTATCCGTTCGAAAAAGGGATAGGACATTCACAAAGAGGTACGACAGCTTCCTCGTGAACTGTAAATAATCGAATCGGCTAATCGCTCGTCGGAGCTTGGCGTTTGCCCAATCCATCAGCCACTGGGCACACGTGGCAAGCCGAAGCACCCCCCGCTCCCCGAAGGAGAGATTTGTAGCAGGTGCGAAACAATGAGCACAATGCTCTCTGCGCAATCGAAGGCATTGCATTGCCAAAGCCAAACCACCAAACTTGGAAGAACTCAGTGAGATAAATCGCAGTCGAAAAGTCTCTGAGAATTCTTGAGCTGAGAAGATCGAAAGCCGAGAGGGGTGTCTTCCCTCTTTGGTTGGAATTGCTGATGGAACTGTGTTAGCTTTTGCTGCTGCAAGCAAGAAGAGAGAGATAATGAAGGGTCCGGTGCTTCGTAGGCCTTTGATTTCGGGAGTGAAGCTTCCCTTGTTAGTTGGTGTGGACTCGTTGCCTTGCACTGCGACGTCGCCCGCGGTTCAAACCTCGTGTTCTCGTGAGTTTTTCCCCTCTTTTCTCGTACCTTGTCATCGTTCTCTGATCTTCAGTTGTTCATGGTGTCTGCGAAAATGTTTGCGAGAAGTTAATTTTCCGGATGCAATCGGTTCTTTGTTGGACGGCTGAATCGGATCTGGTTCTTGCTGAGAAAGAAAGAGTTTGAGTTGAGGAATTCGTAGTTTGATGCTTACCCTATTCTAGTCAAGCTTCTGTAGTGAGAACTGAGCGAAGTTTTGGCATTTTTGTCCTTATGATTGGTGTTGGACTATGCATATGGGGCTTAATCGCTGGTGAGATGATTGACCTTTGCCCTTTTCTGGTTAAGATTTTTAGCCGATTTCAGTGAATTGGGTGTGCAATCTGCCAGATTTCTCCCTCTCTGCCATATTAACCACTTGAAAACGGTGCAGTTTGTACCAACTAATCGTTTCAACTTGTAAAATCACTGGGTTTTATCGAAGCCAGTGTATCTGGAAACTAGTTTTTATAATATTTGCTCGAACTGCAAAGATTTTGCTATAGAATGAAGGATGTAAGAAGTGCAGGAATGAAACCGATGAGTGAGGATGAAACACAATGCAACACGGATGTGGAAAAGAAGATGGCATCTTCTTAAGTATATGCAATTTCATGACATCTTTGTCATTTTCTGGACCCTAAAAACTGGATGATTCTTCTCCTTCAAATTGCCAAATGACCAGAATAACATTGTACCGAAAACTTTTTAGGTTTCTGAAAAATTAGCTTCATGGATATCACAACTTAGGTTGAAAGGTACTCCTCGTAGACCAAAAAGAGTTACAAAAGATTTTGGCACTCTTCCATGTAAGGAGACAAATATAAGCATGAACCTTGTTACAATTGCTTCAGAAGATGGCATACTTTTCCTTAATTTTTGTCGACTTTGGGCTGCACTAATTTTGACAGATTAGCGTGACTTTTCTTTTGGGCTTGGGCTGAATGCACATTAGGTTGGGTTGGCTTACTGAAAATCAGGCTATACTGACTAACCTCCTAATCTTACTCTTATTTTAGCTAGATGGAGAAGATTATCAAGAACGAAACAAACATGCAGCACATTCCGAGCGCAAGCATCCAATGTAAGTATTGGATCGGGGGGATACGAAGGTAGGGATGAAAATGAAAATCAGAATGCCTCGGGAGAGAATCCACCTGGAAGCAGTTCGTCAACAATGTGAGTTCTATCTGATTCATTAACAGCTCATCCCTTTTTCTGATTTGTATTTGCAGAATCTTGTTTTATTGGATAGCCTATCCCATTCATGACGATGACGGGTTATATTTTTTATTCTAAGAATGTGTTGGATATGTTGCTGTCAGATTGCAGTAATAATGAGTGGATGCTTGATGTATGAATCCAAAGCAGCAATTGCAATGTAATGATCCACAAAGTTTGACCTTCACCGGATAGGCATGTATGATAGTACTAATTTGTGCTTTCGGTATCTTGTTTGTTTGTCAAGACGAAGGGAAAGAGAAATCATCATTAATAAGAATTGAGGTAGAAGTTCTACTGAACATGCTAAACTAGATATGCTGTCTAAATGAGTTGAGTCCAAGCTCTTTTAAAAAGATCACTAGTCCTAATCATCATGATCTTTCAAGATCTTATAGAAAGATGCATTGTCCTTCCACCCTTGCTATCTTTCAACATTTGAACTCTAGCCCTTAGATTTGAATTAGGATTGGTATAGAATCTCTGTATATTGTAATCTCTTATTATAGGTATTTTATATGTTCAGCAAAAAAGGAAAACAAGAAGCTTTTAATAAGTATGCTTGGTGTGTATCAATATTGTAGCTTTTGGCCTATACTTTGTCTCTTCTACAAAAGCACCATCCTATTTGCATTGTAATAAACTTTGTTTGGCAAGGCAATAGGTGATGCTGTGACTAAATATCTATACTTCCTTTAGTCTCTTAAACTGTGCTTTAAATATCAGCCAAAAAAATGTCCATGGTTTGAATTCACTTCTCTCTCTTATCATTTGAATTGTGATGCTAGGAATCTGTGAGCTTAATTAACGAGTGTTTTCTTTTGTGATTTGCAGCAAGAAGATCCCTAGCCAAATTCCTTATCCTCTTTCTGTTGCTTTGGTTCTCTTTGGATGCGCTTTGGTATTTTCATTGATTGTGTTTGTCAAAGGCAGACCTTCATCGCTATTAGCTGCAATCGCAAAGTCAGGCTTCACAGCTGCATTCACATTAATATTTGTATCTGAAATCGGGGATAAGGTAGTTTATCATGGACAGACTTATACTTTTGTCACAAAGCATACATATGAGAGATTCTCATCTCTCTGCTTATTCATCATCTCATGTCAATTTAGTTTCTTTTGCTTTGCAACGTCCTGATTTCTTGGTCTAATTTCTCTAATACTTCGGAAGAGTTATAACATATGGGCTGGATTTACAAATGCCTGTTTGGACTATTGTCAGCTTAAGGATGTAGGTGACTACCCACTAAAGTGTTATTGACTACTAAACCCAGCTCTTCCTATGTGACTGATGATCCAATAAAGATGAAAAATTTGGCATTGCAGCGTAAGAAACCTATGGAATTGAGACCAGTTTGTTGTCTAGTAATATGGCTAATAAAGAATGATGCAATGGAGACTTTACACCTATGCATCACACTCAAGTAGTTTGAATCTAATTTACTTATGACTTAAGCATGATACTAATCTCACTGCATGTTGACATCCAATAACTATCCCCCTCTCGATGGTTGGTCTAGGTTTGCTCCTCTTTATCCATTCTATGTGCTTGTGATGGTCTGATATAATAAGACCCTGTGTATCTCTTGTCATTGCTCAGGTCCTAGAAATGCTAGATCGCAGTGTCCCTTCACTTCACTCCATGATATCTCCTTTTCTGCATTAAAAACTCGGGATAAGTGCATTGAAAACCCTAAAATTTGTCGAGACAATGCAATTTAGTCCTAAAACTTTCAAAAGGTGCAATTAAGTCATAAAACTTGTCGCGAAAGTGCAATTGAGTCCTAAAACTTTCAAAAAGTGCAATTAAGTCCTAAAACTTGTCAAAATGGTCTAATCAAGTCCTTCCGTTGATTGTACTTTTGAAAGTTTTAGTATTTGATTGCTCTTTTGTGACAAGTTTTAGGACTTGATTGCATCTTTTGAAAGTTTTAGGGCTCGATTGTACTTTCTTGACTAGTTTTATGACTTGATTTCACTTTTTGAAAGTTTTAGGGTTCAATTGCACTTTAGTTACAAGTTTTAGGACTTCCAGTGTACTTGTCCCTAAAAAAAAAAGTTACTTTGCCCGGGCTCCTATTGAGGTTAATTGCATGGTTTCTTGAGTCTAATATATTTGCAGCTCTTCTATGTCTCTGTAAAATCTGATTTATTAGTTAACCTATCTCTGCTGCCAAATAATCAATATGTTCATTGGAAGATTTGAATTTTCTTGTGCATTTCTGTTCTCAATTTTACTAGTAACACCTACCTTTTCTTTATTGTAAATTCGGTATATGATATGACCTCTTTAATCTATTAACTGAATTTGATGAGAGAAGTTAATGCTTGCTTAACAGCGGATACTGTTTAAAATATGTATTAACTGAAGGTATGGTTGTTCCTATTGCCCAGACATTCTTCATTGCTGCATTATTAGCCATGCAATACAAAAAGGGACTGGTAATCTCTCTCTCTCTCTCTCTCTCTCTCTCTCTCTCTCTCTCTCTCTCTCTCTCTCTCTCTCTCTCTCTCTCACACACACACACACACACACACACACACACAGACATGCTAGTGGTGAAAGAACTTGATTTGGCACGAATAAGTATCTAATATTGTTATTGAACTGTAGATTTGACCTGAAAATGTCTCCTTATGAAGGAAATATCATCTGTGGTTCACCAATAATTTACATTTGTCAGAGAATTTCCATTTTGCTGCTTGATAATAATAGAGAATTTACTCTTCATGTGAACTAATATCAAATGCTTTGACAGGATTCTGCCCATGATGGGCGATAAATTGTAGCAATGGAAACTCAGTGCTGTTATTTTACAAGCTTGTTTACCTTCTTTACTGACTTTAGAGCATGGAGAATATTCACAGATCAAATGATGTATGAAGTGACGCTGCTTCTGAATTATCTGTTTAACTGATGTCCAAGTGCTGGGATGGATAGCCTGTAGTATAATGTCTAAAAACTACATGTTCTTATGCTCTTTAAAATATTTGAACAGGTTCTTTTAGGATCAATGGGTGCTCTTTCATTAATGACCATCCTGTCTGTTGTGATTGGAAAGATATTTCAGTCAGTACCTGCTCAGTTCCAGACTAGTAAGTTGTACTGTTCCTTCGTGCTTTCTTGTTGGTTTCTCCATGAACTTTGAAAGAGCTTCAGTAGAGAGACTTTCAGAATGTGCTTGAAGTATCACCTTATAGGTTGCAACTAAGTTGGACATTTGATACATGTCTTCAACAGCAGTTATCACGTGTAACTCTGCCACATCATTCAAAAGATATGAAAAATTCGAGTTAGCTCAGCAGAATGAGCTTTAAATAATGGTAAAATGTTTGCATACCTCCTGTGTTGAAGTGGCCCTAATATTTTGTTTTGGTCAGCTGGAGTCCATGTATCTTCCATTAGTTGAAAATAGTCCTTAGTGAGGATGGATGACATGACATCCCCCGTCTGATGAGGCATTTATATCTTCCCTTCAGCTCTAAACTTTCTGGATGATATTATATCCTCTGCACTATGATAAACTTAGACTTGTGCTGTAAACAATTTCATTAGCTAAATAGTAGCATACAAAAGCGGAATTCTCACACAAATAGAGTTTTGTTTGCCTGTGGTGAGTGTATGGATCTTCCACATTGACTATGTGGGTGCAAATTGACGTAGTTGCCTGTCACATTTTTAGCACTCAAGGCAGGGTCATGGCATGTCTACATTACCTTCTATTAGACTTGTAGAGATTAAGCTATTGACATATGAACTTGCAAATTCAATCAAGAGCCAGAACTCAGCAGAAAGCTGTTCTGCTAGTCTTTAATCCCCTGACGGTTAGCCACTCTCTGGCTGGGACTGAAGAGCTCTTGAAAAACTTGTGCTACAATGCCTTTATTCATGTGGTAACCTGGCAAAGAAAGAAAAGGAAAAAAGAGCAAAAGAAAAGGAAAGAAACAGCAAACGAAAGATAAAGGTTATGTTTCTTATGTATGTTCTGCTACAGGGGTTTCTCAGACACGCCTGTATATACTAAAAGGAGACTTTTGGTGCAGTTCAGTCTCTTGGCACGCTCTGATTAAAGCACGGAGAGATTTTTTATGCTTAAGTGCAGTAAAAATCACCTGTCAAGTAAACGTTCCTTGTACATATGAAATTTCAGCCACATGCTGATGCTGATGGCTTCTCATTACTTCAAGTCTGAACTTTGTGTCTGTCTATTACAGAGTAACGTAGGATTGAGATATCAAATGAGGAGGAACTAAAGTACACAATTTCCCTAGTGATGCGTGATTAGGAATGTGCATTGCGTTTTAGAATTTATTAGAGATTTGGAACATGAAAATCAACATTCCTGACATTTCAATGTAAATGATAATGTAACCTTGAAGACTTATGTGCTCAGCAATTTTTATTTTTTTTGTGTAAAAGTCATCTGTTTGAACTTCAACTTGGATGCACATAACTATCAATTATTGAATTTACCAGTTCTAGATCTCTGCAGCTTGTCTTTTCTTGTCATGATAGAGAATCCATTTGATCCTTTGGCCTTTTTCTTACAACTTTTTCATGTCTCTGCTCTATGTGATCATTGAAACAGCCTTACCAATTGGGGAATATGTTGCCGTGACTTTGCTTATATTCTTTGGTCTCAAATCAATAAAAGATGCATGGGATATTCCGTCAAATGTAGAAAAGAGTGGAGAGAAGAGCAGTCCTGAACTAGATGAATACGTCGAAGCTGAAGAGCTTGTAAAAGAAAAGGTTTTTTCTTAAATTAGATGCTTGCTTCCTTGTGATCCTTCACTGGATATACATTTTCTCACTCGGCTATTTTCTGATCCATCTCTCAGCATGCTTATGATAGGTTTTGGCATTTAAGAAAGATTGTGGTACCTGATTTGACTCAATATGTTATTAGGTCTCCAAACGGCTTTCAAATTCTCTTGAGATTGTGTGGAAGTCCTTCAGCCTCGTATTCTTTGCTGTAAGCATTTTCGTTCCTCTACTGGTGCTATATTTCATCCAAAGTAGAAGATGCAGGATTAATTTGCCCCTCACTGCATTCAATGAAATTATTAAATTTGCCACCAGAAAACTTTACATTACCATTGAAGAACCTGTCTTGGCTTGTTTTAGTGTTCTACAGCTTTTGGTTGTTGACTGCATGATGACATCTGTATTTGCCTTGTTCTTTATCAATGTTGCGTACACATACTGTGGATGTGGAGATCCTTTTCCGCTTTTTAGTACTTTCAATATTAATGAACTTATTCACTACATGTTGGTACTTTGAATGGTCATTCCTCCGATAAAGATGTCTTCTGACCTTTAAACTGCAACCAGGAATGGGGAGATCGTTCAATGCTCGCAACAATAGCCCTTGGTGCAGCACAGGTCAGTTAGGTTTAATTATACTGCAGTGCAATCCTATAGATGTTGGCTGATATGTCCTCATACTACCCTCCTCGTTCACCTCCAGTCTCCATGGGGAGTTGCAAGTGGAGCTATTGTTGGACACCTTGTGGCAACATCTATTGCGATTCTCGGGGGTGCATTTCTAGCCAACTACATATCTGAAAAGCTTGTGAGTTTGACAGAAATATGAATACTGACAATTTACTCTCTCTCTCTCTCTCTCTCTCTCTCTCTCTCTCTCTCTCTCTCTCTCTCTCTCTCGCAAGACATGCACTCCTTTGAGCATTAGGGACGGGAATCCTCTATCCTGCACCATACTCCCATGTGTCTCAACATATGTCTGCTCTTGATGCTTACCTCATTCACACGCATCAACGGTAGAGAAGTGGTTAAGGTTACAGCACAAATGGGAACCCTATGGTTATAGAGTTTCTTCATCCGGAATATGCTTTCTTCTTGGTGGCCAGCTATTTGACTAACCTTTCTGTGTTATAGTACATTCTCAGTCTAAATGCAGAGGTGTCTGTTCCCAATTTCCACTTGGAAAGTATCAAAGAATTCCACTTATGTACTTGTTGCTCTTGGTTGAAAAGCTTCTACTTCATTGTGCAGTATAGTTTTGGTACCAACACATCAGGCCTAAGATGTGCACTGTACTGCCTACAGCTAGATAAATAATGGTTGTATTTTGCTCCAACTAAGTGATCTCAATTTTCCACCCAAGTGCTGTATTTGCTGCACGTTATGAAAAGATCCATGCTCAAAGCAAACTCACTTGTTTTGACTTTAACTGGTTTTTGCCGTTCGTGTTTTCAAACAGGTTGGCTATTTGGGTGGAGTGCTGTTTCTTATTTTTGCGATAGCGACATTCTTTGGAGTTTTCTAGGGGTTTTTAGACTGTTGATAGAGTGAGCTAAGAGCTCGTGAGTTATTGCTTGCGGAGCTTGGCTAGAGTGACAAGATCTAAATAGGCTGGAAATGAAGGTGCTTAAGATTAACCATAGGCCTCCTTTTATTTTTCGCTTCTTTTCATGTATATTCACAACTGCAAATGAGCTTGACTTGAAGCATGTGTTCTTCATCATCATGAACAAGGTTGCAGTTTCATTCTGATTTTGATTATTTCAAACACACAGTCCAAGATTCTTATAAATGCTATATTTTGGAATTCTCCAGGCTGGACCTACCGTTGAATACATAGCATGATATTTGGTTCTGAGATACTAATAATAAAAGGCAGTTTGTTCTCAGTATCTAGATATTTTCCTGTGATTGCTATGGTTCTTTTCATTCTCTCGCCTATTTCACCATAACACATGGTGCTACAACAATTGCACCCTTCAAGAACAATGTATGTCAGGTCGGGAAAAGGGTAGGATGATGTCTTTATTCTTGAGGTCTTGAATCAGTTATAACTTGGTAATTGGAAGACTGATGTGTGATTAGTCAATACAGGAGGGTCATGTTTTTCACTGGATATGAGAGAAACTCGCAAAGAGGTGATTGTGATGTTAGTTCAGTATATACTTAGTTAATTTCATTGTGGAGACCAAATGGAAGAAGAATTGAATATGCTAGGGATGAGCGGAAGAAGGATTAACCAATTCAATCAGGAGTGACTTCCGGCTATGGTGTTCCTTGACTAGTTTCTCATTCATAGAGCGAGTCTACACGCAATGCAGTTTGATTCAACTTCAGGCTATTATTCCAGTTGCAGTTTGATTCAACATATAAAATGCATACATTGCATCAATCCTACAAAATTGATCATGGCATATACTCCAAAGATCAATGCCTCTGCTGACCAATATGCATTGCCACTCTTCCTGAAAATCATAAGAGGCCTGTAGTAGGGAAGGGGCTCATCACTTCATCACAAATTCATTGATCCTTTGATTCTCATGGAATTGCATTCCTCATGGAATGGAAATCCAAATACTAGACATTTCAGGTTGCAAGATTCAATGTTAAGATGAGGTTCCATCCAAACTTGAAAATTCCAATATGAGGACTCCCATTCCTTCAGTAGTTTAATTCCAAGGTGAACCAAACAAGGCATAATAATGATAGGATTAAAAACTTTGCCTGCTCTTACCAATTTTCAGCCGTTGAGTCAAATTACAGTGAAATTTCCCCGTATTTAACAGCTCTCTCTGCTATGAATGGACCTTAATAAAATGCCGGAAACATAAATTCACGCGACCTAGCTTATATTAATGAGAAGTGATTATGGCACTCTGATCCCGATCTTTGTTATCATGAGAAAGTACTTTTCATTTTGCCCAAGGCTTACACAATTGAAGGCTCTCCTAATTCAACAACATTGATCCTCTGGTCAAGGCAGATTGGCAGGCTTTTTATTTGGTCATCAAATATTATTATCGAATCTCTGGCACTTTCTTTTTCAATCGCCTCGACTGATGTCTGATCGCAAAGTCTAGTCAGTTTACCATTCTACATTGATGGAACTTTGCTGATTCACGCCTGACCGAGAAGCTTTGTCAGTTTGGCCAATGAAGGACAACAGGAAGTGCTGCACCACCATCCAATATTGGTGAAACTTTGCTGGGTTGCTTCTCTGTTCACTACTTTCATTGTCTAAATCTACAGAAAGCAGTCATAGTTTCTGGCCCTTTCTAATCTCCAAACGCATAAACTAAATGAATTTGCACCCACAAGTCAAAAGCCTCACTGTTCCTATCGAGTGGTGGATCAAAAACAAGAACAAAAAGGTTGCTGTTATTGAATACATCAGATATGCAAATGAATACATTTTACCGGAGCTCGATCACTCAATCGTCAGCTTCTGTTTTGCACCTGAATAACGGGAGAAGATCCTCAAACCAGGCATTCCATTCAGATTTTCTAAGAAAATGCCCCAAACTTAACTCAATGAGGTTAGTTGTGGGATGTATGCAGTTGCAAAAAGATGAACAGTAATCATATGCAATTACAATTTCCAATAGAAATATCAATCATATATTCTCCTTTATGGATTTAACCTACAAGATTCATCTTCCACAAGATACCGAGCCATTACCCACATTAGAGAACTAGCTGAAGTTTCTTTCCAGATTCTCAACACGACATTCTTGCATCCAATTCATGCATAATTAACTCCATGGCTAATGACTTTTTCAACATGACATTGCTGTGGCAGTCCGTATCAGCATTTTTCTCCATGTCCTAGATGAAAGAACCCAGAAAGAAGAAGACTTACAGTTTGGAGATTCGAGTGAATAATGGAAAATTTCGAGGACAATATTGAGTAGAGAAAAATAGTTTGAAGAACATGAAGTGCCATTATCCTCCTATACCATTATCTAATTGTAAATGTACAAAAGTTCTATGGATCTTCGAGGAACCGATCTTCCGACATTGTACTTCATACTCAAGTTTGTTTTGTCATAACTCCAATATAAATTGTCATATCTTTTGAAGCAAAATCGCTCTACATAGGTCGCATCAGAGGAAACAACTCGAAATTAAAGGAAATTAAGCGCGATTGAGAGCAAAAACTAGGTACTTTGCACAAAAAAAAGGGAATTCGATGCAACACAAGGAAGCTAAAGTGCATAAGACGGCACCGGAAAGCAAACATTACAGGAATCGAAATTGAACCGAGTATTTCTCCGTAAGTACTCAATCGCATTCAGAATTGCTTATGCTTATAACTAGAGGTAGTGGTGGCAACGGTTCGGTTCGGTTCGATTTTACTGAAAAATCGAACCGAACTGAATCGACAGGAGTGCACCCTTGAACCGAACCGATTCTTGCTCGAACCGAACCGAAAAATCGGTTTCGGTTCGGTTTGATTCGACTCGATTTTCGATTTCTTCCTCTTTATTTTTTTTTCTTTTTTATTTGGTTCGGCAGAATCTTAGCTAAATCCACTCTCTCTGATCTGATCTCACCCACTCTCTCTCTACAGTCCCCACAAACCGAACCCATTTGTTCCTTCGTCGCCATCGCCGTCACTCTCTCTGCCCTCGTCCTCTTGGTGGCCGCCCTCCTCGTCCTTCGCCGCCGTCGCCGGAGTCGGGACTTCACCAACAATACCAAGACCCAGAGATTCGACACCACGAACGGTGATTTGCCGGGCAATGCCGAGGCGAACGCTCGCGCTCGCAAGCAGAGGAGGACCTCTGTAACCAGCTCCGAGTTCCTCTACTTGGGGACCATGGTGAACTCTCGTGGGATCGAGAAGCCGCTCGGCAATGGAGGAGGCGGAACGGCTTGCCGCGGCGGTGGCGGAGGAGGTCTGGACCTGAGGAAGATGGACTCTCTGGAGCTCCAGTAGGAAATCGATGAATCAGCAACGAAGAAGAAGCATAATCTGTCGTCATCACTCACTCAGACCACTATCCAATCTCACAAACCTCAACACCCCTTTCCTCTCCGTCCCCATCTCCATCCTCCAAGCTCCCCTCTTCCCGCCTTGCACCTTCCGCTCTCCCCTCCAGATCTGCCACCCCCTCAGCCCCCGCCGCTCTTTCCCCAGCGAGATCTGACCCCACGCGCCACCATAGCAGCTGTCGGGACCATGGTCGTCTCCGGGAGGCCGATGAAGCGCATGAAGAGGCGAGTCACAACCAACCTCTTGGACTTCCTTACCTTGTCCTCCTCGTCCATCGGCGAGGTAGGGGGTCTCGTCAGGATGAGGGTGAAGGAGTTTCTGTCCAGGCATGCAGCGCCGCCGCCGCCGCTGCCGTCGGTGTTCACCAGACGATGTGCAATTGCTGTTCCGGGTGGGGGACGTGGTGACGGGGGCCCTGAACCGTCGCTGGCGGTGGTGTGCCTAGACGTGTGGAGGAGGAAATTTCCATAGTTTTGGGCTTTGGGAGTGGTGAGAGCGTCAAGCATGGGTTTTTAACTTTTTCTGGTTCAGTAACTGAAATAATCCGAACCGATAAAAAAAGATGGTTATTTATCGTTACCCGAACTGAAACTGAAACCGAATTAAAATGCATGAAATTTTCGATTCGGTTCATATCTCGATTCGATTTTTCAATTCGATTCTGACACCCCTAATTAGAGGTGTCAGAACCAAATCGAGATACAAACCGAACCGAAAATTTTGTGCATTTCGGTTCGGTTCGATTTTCGGTTCAGATAATCAAAACTAATCATTTTTTTTTTCAATTCAGTTTATTTCGGTTCGGTTTGGATCGAATCGAACTCCGAACCGAACTGACCTTTCGTTTACCTTGAAGCTAAAAGGGCTAAAACTAAAACCAGAATGGGCCGTCATTTCTCTCTCTAACGCATCTCTTTATCATCTCTTTCTCTCTCTATTTCTGTAACTCTCTTCTTCCTCGGCCGTCGCTCGAATCCTCCATTTTCTTTTGCTTGCTCATCTTTATCACCTCGTCCTGGTGAGCCACGTCCTTCACTTGCTTCGTTTGACTGGTGATTGCAAGAGATCAAAAGAAAAGAAAAACACAGATGGTATTTTGACCAAGCAGCAACAGAACTTCAACGAAGTGAAACATGAAACTCACGAAATGGGAGAAGGAAAAGGAAGGAAATTTCTACTATTTCTTGACCCAAGGTTGAGCTATGCAAAATCGACGCCATTCTCAAACTCCTGAAGAAGAAACCCTCTGGTTCCTCCTCTCTCTCTTTCGTGAGAAATTTTCCAGCTTTAATTGATAGATTGAGCTCTGCAACAGCACGGCCCTTACAAAATCGGAGCAAAGGATGGAGCTTCGGCACATTGTTTTTGGAATCGCCAACTCAGCCAAGCTCTGGGAATAGAATAAACCGAGCCGTGAATAAAAAGCAAAAAAAAAAAAGCAAAAAAGAAGAAACCGAAAACCGAAACGAACCGGTTTTTTAGTTCGGTTCATAATCGGTTCAAGCGATATTCGGTTCGGTTCAAAAGTGCACCCTTAATAGTTCGGTTTGATTCGATTTTATTGAAAAACCGAACTAAACCGAACCATTTACACCCCTACTCATAACTATTCGTCAAACAGATCGAATTCCTATCATCCCTAGTTTTGGTTGATCGAATAACCATTTTGGTTAGTCAAATAACCTTTTACATATACCGGGTGGCACTAAAACTTGACATATCTCGATTCTCCTCAACCCGGACTTGTCTCATTTGCTTATTATCAAGATTGAGATCAACCATAAATCTGTCATAATCTAGTGTTATTTTAACAATATCATATATTTTAGATTGAATCTATATATACATTAGTAATTTATGTATAAGAACTAGAAATTTGGTAAAGTAACAATTACGAGTAAATTATTCGGATAATGACACAAACGGTCCGTGAACTTTGGTTTAATTTGCAATTTGATCCCTAAATTTTTAATTTGTTCAATATAGTCCTTGAACTTTAGTCTAATGTTCAATGTGGTCCCTGAACTTTTAATTTGTTTAATTTAGTCCCTGAACTATATGAAAATGTATAATATAATCCCTGAACTTGAATTAATGGAAGGATTACATTGACTATTTTTATAAAGTTCATGGACTATATTAAACATGTACCAAAAGTGTAGGGACCCTATTAAACAAATTGAAAGTTCATGGACTATATTGAACATTGGGTTAAAGTTCAAGAACTACATTGAACAAATTAAAAGTTTAAAGATCAAATTGCACATTGAGTCAAAGTTCAATGATTGTTTGTGTCATTTTCCCTAAATTATTAGATAAAGTTCACACATAAATGTGTCACCATGGCATAATCTCTTGCGGGCTTTATATCGCAACACACTACAAAACTTCATAGGTACGTAAAAAAAAATAGGGTTATTACTAACCTCAAACTGGTACACCTGTGACAAATTATCCTTCATCAACTTCCGTTAAATTTTACTGTCAAATTGCTTAATTAAATGACACATAGTAGTTGACGAATGTACCCATTTGGGATTTTACCTTCAATTTGTCCCAGATGCATTAGTTCGTAGTTTTTTTATATTAATTCAATTTAATGGAATGTAAATTTATCACGGATGTATTTGAGGAAAATTTGTCAAAAGTATATTAGTTTAGGATATTTTATGATCAAAAAGTTAGTTTGCGATAAATTTGTTATCAATTTGAAGTATTTTGTGGTATTAACCAAAAAAATAAAGGAAAATTAGGGATCAAATTGCAACAATTGTCAGAGTCTATTGGCAAAATGTAATTCGCCCGAAACGTGTAGACGCGCCCTCACATCCCCCATTTCGTATGTATTGCATTGATAAGAAAAAGGGGCAAGAAACAGCGCGGGAGCGAGAGGTGAGATTGATGGGAGACTCCGCCGCAGACTGGGCCGGCGTCGCCTGGACCTTCCTCGCCGGAGTGAGGCGGCGATCGCCGCTTGTCCAGTGCATCACCAACTTCGTGTCCATGGACCTGATGGCCAACACCCTCCTCGCCGCCGGCGCTTCCCCCGCCATGCTCCACTCCCTCCAGGAGCTCCCGGACTTCACCCCTAATGCCGACGCCCTCTGCGTCAACGTTGGCACCCTCACCGCCGACTGGCTGCCGGCCATGAAGCTCGCCGCCGAGCTTGCCGCCCGCTCTGGGAGGCCATGGGTCCTCGACCCGGTGGCCGCTGGGGCTTCGGGTTTCCGGTTGAACGCTTGTAGGGAGCTCGTGGGGCTCAAGCCCACCGTCATCAGGGGGAACGGGTCCGAGATCATCGCCCTCGCGGATGCCTCCATGGGATCCACCAAGGTGATTTGATCAAATTCGTAACTTTATACGTGTTTCCTAGAGAGAAAGAGGGAATGCGTGTTAACGTTATTGGGTATCTGGCAATGATGAATGGCTTTTTGATAGTGAGTGGAAATGGGTGTTCGGATTTGATGTTGAACTTGACTCCCGGTGTTCTAATTTCAACCTTTGGTCAAATTTCAGTAAACTTGTGCCGACTGATTTAAAGTCATGCGAGTTAGGAGTTTGAAGTCTGAGCTGTATGGCTACAATTCGCGCGAAGTTAAACAGGAATGG
The DNA here is from genome assembly GCA_031216235.1 of Syzygium jambos. Lineage (NCBI taxonomy): Eukaryota > Viridiplantae > Streptophyta > Magnoliopsida > Myrtales > Myrtaceae > Syzygium > Syzygium jambos. Next base: position 24,446,923 of record CM062227.1, read on the forward strand.
TCTGCTATAAACCGTTGATTAGTTTGCCTCTGGATATATTTTCTCTCTGTTCGAACAGATTGATTGCAATTTGCCATACACCGAATGGTTCCTTTCGTCAGTAGTATCACAGTGAACAGAAATTAATCTGTGCGTCATGATCGTCCTTTTTACTATGTAATCTAAGGGACAGACATTATCCTTGCTGCAACAGTCGAAATTTTGTCAGATGTGCTTGTTGATTGTATCTGGTGAGATTGCAGTTTTTTGCTTTGTTATGGATGTATTGAGCATGAAGCCTTCGACATGTTGTCCTGCAGACTTTTATACCACATCACTCCCTTGATGATGTCTTGCAAAAACTCAGTTAGTCAGTACCTCTGTAAAATCTCAGAAGTTATTAGAATGGGAGATATAATTGGAAAAGAATAATGTTTGTGACTGGTCCTTCACCATATACCTTCCTCTCACAGGGTGTCGACAGCTCCCATGACTCGAAGGATGCAGTAGAAGCAGCAAAGTCATTGGCTCAGGTAAGTGAAGCTATAGTCGCGGTATCTGGAGCCATCGACATAATTACAGATGGGCAAAGAGTGGTAGGTGCCTCGAATGGGGTTCCAATGATGCAGAAGATAACGGCAACCGGGTGTTCTGTCACGGCGCTCATTTCAGCCTTTGTTTCTGTTGACCCTTCACATGCCTTTGAAGCTACAGCCTCGGCATTATCTATATTTGGCATTGCCGGTGAGATTGGAATGGAGATGGCAAAAGGTCCAGCTTCACTGCGCATGCACTTGATCGATTCCTTGTATGGACTCGATCAAGCCGCAGTTCTTTCTTGTGTTAAGATCTCCAGCATGTGATGAGTTTGAGACGCTACATAAACAGTATAGGTGATATATTAGGCTACACTGAGTTGGGTAAGACACGTCTAGCGAATGGGCGACTTACTAAGATGCAAAATGCCATGTTGTAGTGAGATGAATATCATTGGCTATAGAAACTTCGTACAAAAGTTCTGTTCTTGAGTGTAAAGTTGGTTTTCAGTGGTCATACGGTTTTATGCAAACTTAAAGCATAACATCTAGTCCTAGCACTCTCAGATATTATGGTAAGCTGCTGTTATGGCTCACAATTATATACTTTTCTCTCATATTGTTGGATAATGCAATATACTCGTTGCTGGCTAGGATTGTTCAGAATCTTTTGACATTTTATACCGTTCAATATCGTTGTGAATCTGAATTTAAGTGCCCTGGTGTCCAAATAATAAAATCCATGAGGGGAAAGGCTCAACAAGGTGAGTGTGCTTTAGCACTCATTAAAAAAAAAAAAAAAAAAAAAGTGAGTCTTTGAATTTAAGTAACGGCAGCTTGCCTGCTTGTTGGTTGTGTAGACTAGATGGCAATATAATATAGTTATGGAGCTCACTTTTTCTGGAAAAGGCTTTAGGGTTTCAATAGGATTCTAATTTTACAGGTTGTTGAGGTAACCATAAGTGCTTCCTGTTAGGAAATTGCATGAATCGCGTCTTTTCAATCAGCAATTGTTCAGAGTTGTTGCTCGAGAAGACAACAATTTGGACATCAACAGCATTTGGTTATCTTTTGAATTATTGCAGAGAACGAAATCTGATGCACCAGTAATCTTTCCTCGTTAAGTCATGTGAGAACTAGGATGTTGAGGAAGTCTCTCTTCTTAATACTGGATATACTGAATTTTCTCTGTTGTATATTGTGCTTCGTTGTCTTATGAGATAGTTCTGGGATTAAATGTTCGTCGCTTCCCTTTTAGTCATTTGTCTAATAGGTCCCTTATCTACATACATCGCTCTTTGGTAACTTTCAGGCCTCTGCCTCTTACGCTGACTGGTAAATGCTTCTTGCTGCCTATAGCAGACAAGAAAATAGCTGGTATGTCGGAATTTGTAGTTGATTCTGCGATTCCTCTCTGTTTTCACTTCATTCAAGAAGTTGCTTTTCTTTACTGGATAGTTTCAGGATCGAATTCATTTATAGATCTTATCAGGCCTCGTGGATTGAGCAAGGATTCAAGGATTTTTTCTCATTTCTCTTTAGGTCGGTTCTACTTGGTAATATTCCCACGCTAAATTATGGTTTTTTGTTCCTTCTTTTCTGGTTCACCTATTCTAAAGGGTGATATCTTCCATCGTAATGATGTCCACGCATGATTTAGAACCATTTTGCTAGAATTTAGACCTCGGTAATCAACTTGGACATAGTACAACAGGTGACATTTCGAATGGAAACAAACAGATTGACAGCACTCGACTTCTCACACAAACTTCACATGGTTTCTGGACAACACGGGAACCTAGTACTTTAAGTGGACGGTGATCCTGAGCAATGTCTCTGCACCATCTATGAAAGTCTGGCCAGTTGGCACGAGCGGCCGCACTTCGGCGAATCCACAAGCATTCTTGAATTTTCCAGTCCCACTAGTGATCGATAAATACGACATGGGGCTCCCAATCTTGTATATGCCGTAGAAGTTGAGGCTGTCGCCATATTCTCCTCCCTCGATCATGGCCGTGAATGCCATCATCTGCGTGCTCCCATCCGCGGAACTTGCGACGTACACTCCCTGCGCTTTGCCAATGGTTTGCGACCCGAGCTCGGGGCTTAACGTCAGTATATCATCTATCACGGTGATTGTCCCGAACCCGAGACCCAACCCATCAGGACCCAGCTGGGTCTGGATATTGAAGTTGTTGCCATTGTTGTTCTGATTCATGACGGGCTTTCCCGCAAAAGTCGTGCCAGCCAAACCAGTCCCGAGTGGGATCCCATTGACGCCATTGACCGTGGGGATAGCCCCGTTCGCGTTGGGAATAGCCACGCCGCCTTTCGGAGGTATGAACCCTATCGGCCTCGCGAATGGCACCTGACCGGTGTATATGTTGCCGAGCAACCCCGTGACGGGCCTCGCTGTGGGGCTGCTTCCCCCGAGGATGTCGTGCATGTAGAGCTCGAGGGCTGGCTCTCCGCCTGCAGCTGCTGCCGCGGGGCCTGCTGAAGCCACGTGGAGCAGCAAGTGGACGGCCGCAATCAGCACCGCGATGGGAATCTGTAGGGATGATTGCTTGGACATCTTTGCAACTGCAAGCTTGAGAAGCTCGGAATTTGCAGCAAATGACACAGATGGTTTCTGAATATGGATGATCATCCACTTTTCAGTATGCAGTTTTATATGGAGATTGTCTTTAGGCAGAGGTTAAAGGTGGTGTAGTTGTTATGCAGCGGCTGTGAGAATCCTTAAGGTGGTGAAGTTGTTATGAAGTGGGGTTGTGGAGCTGGTCGTGTTTGTTTAGGTGCTGAATTTAATTTTGGTACACCGAGGGCAATGATTGGCTAGAATCCGATTAATTTTGGAGTCTTCCTGTAGATTTCTCGAAAACTAGATCAAAACTTAGAGAACGATTAGTGTTACATTATTTTGCTTTACAAAGCGTTGTGCGAAAAAGAAAACTAGACCATACTATAAAATAATTATCAATATTCCATGCGCATCTAAAAACCTTTTATAGGGAGAAATATCAAAAAAGTCATAAATTTATTATAATTGTGATAATTTAATCATAAACTTTTTACTTTTGTGCTAGTTTAATCCATCCGATCAATTTGGCCGGCCGGCGCTGTAGTGGCACTCTCAACACTTATGTGGCATTACCCACACTGACATGGACTTTTTAAAGATAATATTTTAATAATTTTTTTCCTTTTTTCTTTCTTCTTTTCTTTTCTTTAGTTTTTTTGGGCGAGGGGCCGCGCGCCCTTGTTGGCCCTAAGCGGAGGGGAAAATATTAAAGAAAATAAAAAATATATATATATTATAAAAATTCAAATTTTATTTTAAAATTTTTAAAATTTTTTAAAACTGACCGGATGGATTGAATTATCATAAATGTAAAAGGTTTAAAACTGAATCAATAAAAAAAAATATTAAAGGCTGAATTGGCATAATTGCTATAGGTTTATGATTTTTTTGATAATTTTTCCCCCTTTTAAGTCTACTCTAATAAGTAAATTACGACCCGTGGCAATTAATTAGGTACAATTCCAGACAGGATAAAAGTTATATTATGCGGAGTTATATCCGGCTGACCAAACACAACCTTATATTAACAGCTTATCTTTGAAAGAAGAACTTAGCTCGATTTAGGACCAAAAAACTTCGTAACGAAGGGAAAAATGTTGTGAAATGTGGGCTTTAAAAGCCACTGCTATTTGGAAAAGATCAATGCCTAATTAATAACAAAACATCAACAAATCAACATAAGTATCCTATGACTTTCTTTTGTAACGCCACAATTTCTTGGAATCATTCATTACATTGCCTTAACAATTGGTTATTTATCGGCTTCCCTTAATTTCATATTATTTGTGCCGTAGTTGGATGCAGGAAAGGGAAGGTTAAATAATAATTCGAGTTGGATTATGTTTTTCATTTTTCCATTTTTGTCGGTTCAAAGCATGACCCTCTTTTATTTATCACCAAATTCCATAAAATTCTCAAGATCTTAAAAAGTGAAAATTTTTTTGAAAAGATAAACTTAACTTATGATTTTGCTCGCGTCTTTTGTTATTTATCATGTTGCAAGAAGTTTGAAAATGCTTATCTCATTACTCCATACCTTTTTTGGGAGATATCTCTTTGGATTTTACATAACTTTTCGAAACTAATCTCACAAAAAACACGAAGTTTCTGGAAAATAGGAGAACTGAGCTATTAGAGAGTGTATCCTATTATTTGACCCGTTGCAAGATGTTTGAGAGGGAAAAATTTCTGAAGTGTGTATCTCATCGTTCCAATAATTTTTTGGGATATATTTCTTTTTATTATGCAAAAAAATTTTAGGGGAATAATATCATGGAAAACACGGAGTTTGTAGAAAATATGAGGAATGAGGCTATTAGAATGTGTCTTATGTTATTTGTCCTGTTACAAGAAGTTTGAGAGGACAAAACTTCTGGAATGCGTATCTCATTGCTCCAATACCCTTTTTCGGCAATATCTCTTTGGATTGTGCATAACTTTTCAACAGTAATCTCATAAAAAAATAAAATTTCTAGAAAATAGGAGAAATTAAGCTATTAGAGCGATCTTTTGATATTTATCCTATTACAAGAAGTTTGAGAAAGCAAAGCTTCTGAAGTGCATATGTCATTGCTCTAACAACTTTGTTTGAGGATATTTTTTTTATTCTTCGTAAATTTTCAAGAGGAGCCTCATGGAAAACACGAAATTTCTAGATTATATGAAGAACTAGGCTATTATAGCTTGTCTCTTGTTATTTATCTTTTTGTAAGAAGTTTAAGAGGGCAAAACTTTCGCACTACCACAAACTTTTTGGAGCAATATCTATTTGGATTATGCATAACTTTTCTAGAGGAATCTAATGGAAAATATGAAATTTCTAAAAAATAGGAGGAATGAGGCTACTAGAGTGTATCTCCTGATATTTGTCCTGTTGTAAGAAGTTTGAGAAGGCAAAACTTCTTGAGCACTTATCTCTTCGCTCCAAAACCTTTTTGGAGCGATATATCTTTGGATTCTATTTAACTTTTCGAGATTAATCTCATGGAAAGTATGAAGTTTCTCTTTAGCAAGTCCTCGATGTAGAAGTCCTTGATGTAGACTAAATCTTGCTTGCATGCGATTCATGTGACTCTAGTCTATCTTAATTCATTAGGTCACGTGGGTTTCACGTAACTCAATGGCCGACATGAAAGGCTCACATGCTCTGGTTGCACACAAGAATTTTTCATCACCACATCACGTGAGCGTATAATCTTAGCTTTACAAGAATAATTACAAATTAAAAAGGTCATAATATGTTATACATATCATCATTCTACATTTGCAATCTTTATTATAAGTTAAATGTAGAGTAAAATAGAAAAGTGAGCTTGAATTTCATCAGGTTTATTGCACAGATAAAAGAAAATCCTTATCATCTAATAAGGAGCACTTACAGAACAAACAAAACATTGTCCCGATGGATTATCTCTATTGTTAACTACTGTAGCTTCTAAACAAATTCGCGCAAGTTCAAGAGAACGAAAAGTCATAGAATGGATTATCACTAAAACATGGTCATCTTTGCTGATTAGTCCATGATCTTAAAAAACAAGTTTTGAATACTAAGTTACGCAAATTTTATCACTAAACTCTGCCGACCCAGCCAATATTTCTTCACCGCTGTCAACTGATGAATTTTTGGGATGACAAATGGAATCAGTCTGTGATCAATGACGATTTTGCATGACCACTGGAGTGTCGTCAGTAACTCAACGGCTTGGCTTTTGTATTCCAATTGATGGTTCTTCCCCGTCCCTGATCATTACAAAAATGTTCAAGTGGTTAGACGACGACAAGTCTTCGTCTTCATGCAAGTCGCCAGTGTAACTGATGAATGCCTGAAAATACCAAAACGAACAGATACAGTTTGTGAAGCTACCACAAAATACATAGCAAGTGAAGTGGTTACGAAGGTTGAGAGAAGTACTTAAGATGTAGCGAATAATTTGCTTGTCGATTATCCTGAGAAGCTTACTCATTATCAAGAAGAGCAAAAACATCGTCATCAAGTTATGATCATGCTCAAGACGAGCAACAACAACGAGAGATGGCAGGCTATTGAAGCCATTTCGCCAGGGAATGGATTGATTCTCTGTTGAGCATGAACAAAGGTTTTTTTTAGAGGGTAAAAACATCCTCTAATTGCTGTCAATTGGGACAGGATATCAACCGTGTGTTGACAAGATGGAATGATTTCATGAGTTACTCACCCTTGAGTCAAGGCTATGACAAGCCGATCAGTTTGGATAGAAAAGAGCTTTCACCTAAGACAAAATATCTGCAGTCATGCAATCGTTGGAAATTGCATCTACCAGATCCAACCTTAATTGAGTCCACATTCATAACTAGTCATACGCTAAGAAACGGTAATAACAAAATCGATCTTTTAGGTATATGGTATTTCTGTCACTTGGAACGTTCCAAGGTCTCAGGGCAAGTAACACTGCTGGAGAAGCATGTATACATTGACAGGCCGAGCTTCTGGAAAAATAAAATCCAATGAAATTACTAGCTAATTGGATTAATCTCAATGAAATTCCTAAGTTAGATTTAAGAGCATGAAGAAACTTCTAAATGATGCACCAGTTGCATCAGATGATAAAGATATATGCATGTAAGGACAAAGTGCCAATTTTTTGAAAAAACCAAAGCATGTTTAGACCAATTACTTTAGGAGGTGCAGTAAATTACTCTTAGACAAGAGTTTCAAGCAGAACCAGAAGTTTCATCATTATTAATTTAGAAGAACCATTCCTCATTTAGAATGGTTGACAATGAAACAGCTGCAAAGAGAACGCAAAACCACTCAACCTTCAGCTGGGCCTGAACCTACCCTTTTTAGCATCCAAAAAATTGCAATGAAGATTGGAAATAACTTTTAAACCCAGCAGAATGATATGAATATTATAGTTAATGAAGAAAAAAATCTTCACCAATTAGCAAATATGTAAGCAAGAGAAGAAGAAACTTTCCTTTTTGTTTACGAACATTCCAATTTTCTCGCCAAGTACCTCGAGTTCCAATCAAGCATGCAAGATGCATCTTCTCTGCATAGTTCCAATGAGTGAGGACCTTCCCCTGATCATCAGCCACAAACTTCTTAATGAAATTGCGGGGAACAGTCAGATATAAGCAACCTACAGTCTCTCCAGCCAAACCATTGGACAGTATCCTTATGAAATATTGAATGATATGGACGTTGACAAAAAAGTTCATCTGTGATCTCACTCTCAGATGACTCCTTACACCAGGGATGCCTCTGTTAAAGCTAATACAACATTCTCCCCAGATCAACCACACTTTCTGCATACATTGATTTTCCTCCTCTGTCTCGAGTCATATGTTGCCCTAATAATACTGAAATCCATGATTAAACCCCATTTCAGAGGCTCAAAACACATTGCCATGCACCTCACAAGGTCTCAATTTGCAAGGAAAGATCATGAAGGAACATAGAAACGATACTGATCTAATTTGCTATAACACTCCACTTCACATTTGAGTCTAGACAAAACTGTAGTCAAATAATTTTTGCCATTATCTATCAAAGAATAATTTACTAATCAGAGCATTTCATCATGATTCCTCCAAATTTTGACTGGTCAGGAGCTGCCTTGAGTCAGATAAGTACATTAATTTCGAGCACGGCCAAAAGTTCTGTTATTACGTGGACACAACGCAATAATTACCAGGGGAACACAACTAGGCATAGAGAATTTAGAGGAAGGAAATTAGTGATTGCAGAAAGAAGGAAGAGCCACCATCAATTGATTTTTCCTCAAGTTTCAATTCAGTTTGAGTATCCAAGATGTTGAACGGAATATAGGAAGAGGAAATATTAAACATGGAGGGATGAAACAATAACCTCACATATGAAGAATTTAACTTTATCAAGCAACATGTAGACAAAAGAAAACGAAGAGCACAGTTTTTCTTCGGTTTAACAAGCATCCTATTCCTAGATGAACCCGACCAAGTACCAAAATTCCAAACTAGCATGCACGACCCATCTTCTCATTATAGACAGCCAACAACTGCGGTGCTTCCCCCAAATAAGTAGTCACAAACTTCTCCAGGAACTTCTTCTCCGAAACAGTCAACAATGTAGTCAGGCTACAAGGTTTAATTACACCTTTAGACAGCAGAACTTGAAAGACCGATCCCCGCGGAACAATTCTCTTCCCTAAGCTAAATGTGATGGCTAGCGGACGTTGGCAAATAACCGACGAATCGAGCCCCACCACATTGACAAAGAAGTCCATCGCAGCAGTAATTTTGCTCTCCGACAATGCCATACACAATGGATACTTCCTAAAAGCTAAAAGAACTTCCTCCTCGGACCAACCCCACCGGCCATACACACCGATTTTCCTCCTCCACATCGACTCGCTCATGCTCATGATCACGTGCAGAGCCGTGACAAAACTCAGCTTGGCAGGGTCGAAACCCATTGCTTTCACCCTATTCATGGTCGCATCAAATCGCCAGGACCGACACCAGAAGATCTGCCCGTGGTACAGGACTAAATGCCTGATGTTCGCTTCCGGCACTCCGACACTCCTCAAAGTCGTGATCTCAGGAACAAGTTCGGCTTGAGGATCCTCGTACAACATTCGCGGAGCACGTGTGATGGCTGCGATGGCCTTTTCATCGGATTGTAACAAATTACTAATGTAATGAAAAGTGGGTACCAAATGCTGCTCCAGGCTCCTGCTCAAGATCTTCGGGACTGCCACCACGAGTTTGGCTAACCCGAGGTCGGAGATCCCTCTCGAGCACAAAAAATCGATTTTTGGCAAGAGGGTCTTATCTGGGTCCGCTGAAAGCAACGCGGGGAATCTCCTAAGGATGTGTGAGATTTGAGCTGGAGCGAAACCTCGGTCCTTGAAGACACCGATGACTGCGTCTGGTCTTGAAGGGGTTTCGAATTTGACGAGCTTGGAAGCGGAGAGAGCCGATTCTGGAGAGAGCCCACATGAGTTAACGAGGTAGGAGACCGTGAATGATTGCGATTTTGAGGAGGTCGAGGAAAATCTGAGCAGGAGACGTAGGGAATCAGCTTGGGGAGGAAGTTGAAGAACACTGACATGAAGCAGAGCTTTGCGAGAGAAATGGAACATGAGTCTCTGAATCTGATGAACATGAAGAACTCCAGTTTCTTCCTTCTACCACAAAACTGGAGGTTTCAATGGGGTTTCTAGACCAAAAACAAAAGGGTTAATAGTATGAAAAATTTTAAATTAGTATACTTACGATAATTTTATTTTAAATTATTTTTTTATCACTAAAAATCTTAAATTAGTACGTTTGTAACAAATTTATCCCGAATTATTTTTTTGACCACTAAAAATCCTATATTAGTGCATTTGTAACAATTTTACCTCGAATTAATTTTTTGACTACGAAAAACCCCAAATTGGTACACCTATAACAATTTTACTCTAAACTAATTTTTTGATCACTAAAAATCCAAAACTGGTACATTTGTAATAAATTTATCCTCTGTTAGTATCCATTAAATTGGATTAACATCATGAAAAATCACAAATTAATAAACTTGTGACAATTTTACCTCGAATCAATTTTTTGATCATGAAAAATCACAAATTAGTACACCTATGACAATTTTACCCTAAACTAATTCTTTTATCTCTAAAAACCCCAAACTTGTACATTTGTGACAAATTTACCCTCCATTAGTGTCTATTAAATTAGATTAATATCACGAAAAATCACAAATTAATAAACTTGTGATAAACTAGTACGCCTGTGATAAATTTACCCCGAACTATTTTTTTTAATACCAAAAATCCTATACTAGTGCACTTGTGACAATTTTACTCCAAATTAATTTTTTTACCACAAAAAACTCCAAATCGGTACACCTATGATAATTTTACCCCAAACTAATTTTTTTATTGCTAAAAACCCAAAACTGGTACATTTATAGCAAATTAACCCTCCGTTAGTGTACATTAAATTGGATTAACATCACGAAAAATCATAAATTGGTAAACTTGTGACAAACAGTGGGGTAAAACCCCAAACTAGTACACCCATCAATTACCACGTGTCATCAAACTTAGCAATTTGATAGTAAAATTTAACAAAAATTAACGGAGAGTAAATTTGTCACAGACGTATCAGTTTGAGGTTTTTTGTGATAAAAAAATTATTTTGGAATAAAATTATCACAGGTGTACCGTTTTGGTATTTTTAGTGGTCAAAAAATTAATTTAGGGTAAAATTATTACAAGCATACCAGTTTGGGATTTTTTGTGATCAAAAAAATAGTTTAGGATAAATTTATCATAAGTGTACCAATTTGGAGTTTTTCGTAGTATTAACTCAAAACAAAAGAAAAAACAAAAAATTCATGGGGTTTTGCTTTCTTCCCGCATGTTGTCCTCTTTAAATTCAAGATGGACTTTGAAAGGAAAATTGTAATTAGTAGGGATGGGCAAGGTGTCGATCCAAATCTCAGAACCACACTAGCCGGTTCTAGAACATTCTCATGGAAATAGGTTCGATTCCCAATTTTCAGAACAGATAAATAACTAGTTCTCGACTTTTGGTTTTGTATAAGGAACTAGACCAATCAAATTCGACCAATATGTCTTAGTTTTCCATTTTTCTATTAATTTTTTACTCTAATTTTCTAATCTAAAGTTGCGCCCGTGTGCATCGGTGGTTTTTACAAAACCCTAGCCTCTCTTACTAAGATTCGATTATTAGGCTCCGTTTGTTTCGTACTAATTTGGAAAACTTTTTGCAGAAAATAATCCATTGTATCATTTGAAATAATCAGTTAAAAAATATTATTATTATTGATAATAATTTATGTCTAAACATTTTCATAAATGATGAAAAAAATTACGTGCATTCATTTTTGTAAACGATACAAGCGATTATTTTTAAGAAAATATTTTTTAATTTAGTCTTGTTCGTTTCGCGGAAAATTTGACACTTTCAGAAAATATTTTTCAGAGCCATTTTCCAAGAAAAATGATAATATTTTCTAATATTCGGCTAAAAGTTGAAAATATTTTTCACCATTTGGTATCTGATTTGATTTTCTGAGAAAATTATCAATAAATTCAATTTTTTAATTATTTTTATTTTTTATTTTTTTTTCCTTTTCTTTCTTTCTCTTGTTATAATGTTTTTCTTAAAAATTATTTTTTGCGAAATAAACAAAACTTTTCTTTTCTGTGGAACGGAGCCGTGTGAACTATATAATCAGTAGACTTTCGCAGCGAAGAGGGCACTAATAGATGATGAAAAGAAATCACAACTTGTTCATTCTCTTTGAAATGCCGACGCTGATGACTTTCATCTCTTCTTTGTAACACCTTTTGATAAAAAATATATCCTCGCTCACCAACTGGCTTGGCCAAATATGCTGGCCTTACATAGTTCTCTTTTATGTTTTTTCCAAAGGATATGTATACTGAAAGTCTTAAAACTTATCACGAAAATATAATTGAGTCCTAAAATTTATAAAAAAAACAATCAAATCCTAAAAATTATCAAATTGATGTAATTGAATCATTCTATTAATTCTGTCCAACTTGGCTAATAGAAAATATTGTCATAGTTTTTTTTAATATTTTCTCTCTCTTACATAACTAAAATGACATCCTTTTGATCCAAATTTGATTTTTAATAAAAAAATTATTTAAATTAAATTTTAAAAATAAGCTAAAAGTTTTTTTAAAAATGCAACCTTCGCCATCACTACCACATCATTGCCAAGAAGGGCCAGAGATGGTAGGATAGTGGTCAGTGGGGGCCATCAGCCCTCACTCTGTTCTAGCCGAGGGCTAGCAACCCTAGTCCAAGCAAGTCCTCGCCTGCAGTCAATGAGGGTCCTCAAGGCCTAGTGGCCCTCCCTAATCGTGCCCCCACCATCGCCAGCCCTTCCTGGCGATGGTGGGGTGGCAGCGGCGAATGGTTTTTTTCTAACTTATTTTTTAATTTTATTTAAATAAAATTTATATTGTAAATCAACTGTGAACCAAAACGATGTTGTTTTAGCCACGTCTACATTTTCCGTTTCAATTACATAAATTTGATAAGTTTTAGGACTTAATTATATTTTTTAAAAATTGTAGGGCTCAATTACATATTTGTCATAAGTTTGAAGACTTTCAGATCATATCCCAAAAATTGCTTTTTTTCCCAATGCGAGAGACACCACCTCCTGGGGCATGCCAGTTTATCCCTCCGTCCATGCCATTTTTAATTCTCATTGTCTTGCTTTTTTTCCTTCTCTCTTGCGAAACCAATAACAACAACAACGTGTAATAGAGAAAGTATTGAAGGCTCTTAGCGAAACATGGTCAAAAGGGTCACATATGATGAGTTCAGAGGCAAAAAAAATAAAAAATCTACACAGTGGGTCCTGGTTCAACCTGGAAACCGGACCACCAGTTCAATCCTCAGGTGGATTCCCAATTTCAAGACTAGGGAATTGGCCTTGTCCAGTCCGATTCCCAATTTCAAAGTGAGAACTGATCCATCTTAGAACCGATCAACCTTAGTAACTAGAATATAAGTTTGAGAAAATGGTTCCCGAAATTCCATGTGGCATTTTCTTGATATTTCTTAGCATATATGGGCTTACCATCGTGTTAGAATTTCTTTGAATTCTGTCTTTTCTGTTTTTTATATATATTTTTTGACGGGGGTCCACATTAGCACCATACATGCTAAAAAATATTAAAAATATTCGAGTAAAAAAATCTAAGTAGCATATCAGCAAAATCGTTTAAGCGATCGTCAAAAGGACATAATTTCATCGGAAGAAAACCATTAAGAGTTGACGGTACAATTCCATACGTTTAGGAGCCGATTGCACGTTGAGCTAAACATTCAGAATTATTGGCATGATTTACCCTGTTGAAATTTCATGCGAAACATGAAGGCCTCTTGGCATTCCAAGGCCATATTTTATGGAATCTTGCGTGCATATTAAGGTGCTTATGGAGGAAAGTTGCGTCAATAGACATGCGGCCTTACCGGTAAATGGATCGAGGAGATGGGGATACTAGTATCATAGATGCGGAATTCGATTCTCGCATTCTGCAAGTCAGAGAGTGAGGAGAGCTAGAGATAGGACGGGCCAAAAAAAAAATGGAGGATAGTTGCAAGATTTGGATCACTGAGGATTTCCCAGCTTTTAGTCCCAGCTTTTAGTTATCCTCTAAGCAAGGGAAGCATATCGACTTCGAGCGATAAACCTGATGATACTTATGCTGGGAAGAAAATGCTCAATGTGAGGCATACATTGAAACTTGATAGTCAAATATGCAGTAGGAAATGGAGAATGTAGTTACCTTTGGCATGATCTTGCGCATCTCATGGGAATCTACGGTACAATTTGTTCTAAGAGATTGGCCTATGATTCTACAATGCTGAAGTTGCAGCTGTTATATGTAATTCTGAGTGGAGGCGGCCCAACGCAAGATGTAAGAAATACAGGACATAAGGTCAATCAGCAGAAGATTCTCTTGTTCTCTCCAAACATGCTTTTATTTTTTTGCCTTGCCATACTGGATAAATTGCCTACATTTAGGAGGATTAGCAAGGGTTCAACTAGCTCTGGCCATTCTCTCTGCTTGCTTTGTAACCATAGCAGAGAGGCGAGATCACATACTGTTCTTTCGATTGCAGCTACTCTCATCGAGTCTGAAACTCTGGGCTCGAGCTATGCAACTCTGCTTTATTCATGAAAATGTCGGTGACTCGAGTAATGAATTAACTAGGTTGAAACAAGCTACTAAAAGGGAGGGATTTTCAGAAATGTGGGTTGAAGTTAGTATGGAATGACTGCATTTATCGAACCTGGAGGTCAAGGAACACTAAGCTTCATTCCCAGACTGTTCCTTCTGTTAATGCTGTAATTGAGATAGTTAAATTTATGTTCAAACATTGCTTTGAGGTTTGCAGAAACTTTTGAAGCAATCGTTACAACTGAACTGCATCAGAACTTATGCTCTGCATATACTCCAACTCTAAGCTGGACTGACTCGTGTAACGCGGAGAACAGTTGAGGATTGCTGTCATTATTAGGTAAGTGACAGTTGCACAACCCACTCAGGCCAACCACCACATGCTGAAGAGAGCGATCATTGTTCTGCAAAGAAGAGCTAGTTGTTGAGTCGGACATTAGCACAAATACTAATCTTAGAATAATGCTAAGTATGTTAATGTTGTTTTATCGAATTTGTATATCAGAGGATAAACTTTTTCTTGGTTATTGAATATGGTCAACTTATCTAAAAGTTCACTTGTAATGTACCGCATCACTCAAAACAACGATTTTTTTGGCTGAACAAAAGCTTTGTATCCTACTAAAGATAACTTCAATATGATAGTTTTACAAAGAATGTTGAAGAGCATTAAACTTGATTGCGGGTCTGTCGGCTGACGAGCCTGCCCCAGCCAAATGTGCCCAAAGAGCATTTTTGCTCGAGTGAACATGTGTGCACTGCTAAAATGATAGACGACTAATTTTCCTATGGACAAGCTTGGGCAACAAATTAAGTGGTTAGACTAAGCCCCCCTACAAGTCCTAAGATAACACTAGGACCGGATCATCTGCAGTATATTAAAACAACAACAGACTAAACAAACAAAAAAACCACTTGACTATCCATTAAACTGCACTTTCCAATTTGAACACAACTGGATTGCCTGTGCTGAAATCAATGTGTCCTAGACTTCCACCTTACACTTAAACTGCAAACTTCAACACCTTTACTGCCTGATCAGCAGTACGAGCAGTGTGAGAGTGCAGTTGATCATTTTGTGCTCGCCACACGTAATAGATGCAAGATTTCCATTCTAATGGGAGGAAATAAGGATCAAGGCCACCACCTCTATCATTCATTTTTTGATCTGAACATTCCAATTTCCTGGAACCCTATCAACGAGACAAACCGTAAGCACTCTCTTCCGTACTTGAGCTCAGAAATCACACTCAAACAAGAGATGTGCTCAAGGTTCAACTGTGCTACGACAGAGGAAGCATAATGAAGGTGTAGAGGAAGAGCTCCATCCCATAATTCTGTCCAGAGTTCAGCCTATTCAAGATGTCCAACAGAAAGAGATTAAGTCAAATCTGAGAACAATTGGAGAAAGCCCGACTAAACATGCGAATCCACTATGGAACTCCTCTTCCTCATAATGTCCCAAGCAGTAGGAGTCGATGCACCAGTAGAAGTAGCAGTGCATTGAATCGTATCATCCACCGAAGAATCTGGGATTATAGGACCACAGAGAGCTACTTGAATAGCATTAGATCACTTGATTTGGCATGAGGCCAATGCCATCAGAATTCAGAATTACATTAGACAACATAGCAGTCAGATGCAAAGCAAAATCATATGACACTCTTCAAGAAAACACTTCCAATAGAATCACTTTTGTTTCCCAAGCCACCCATTTGCTTATTGGATAATTTGGATTCAATGACTAATCAATGATTTGGACTGCATGCAGAGGTCTTTCAATTACTTTCCTTGGATGGGAGCTTTATCTTTGGACAAAATGGAACCTTAACCTATTCATTCATAGTTTACCCATTCTCAATCATCAGTTTTCATGTCTTCCAGTTTATAGGAGAAAAAATATATTTGCCTTTTTTGTTTAGGAGCGAAAATAGATGGCTTCTATTTGTTACTTCTATTATTCTAAAGAACAAATAGAAGCATGCCTGCACTATTTCTACAACATAGCAGTTGAGCTTGGAAGGTCGCAAGAACACCAGCATAACGCACTTTGCTGAAAACACGTGATCTTTCCATTTTCTGCTCCAGAATTGTACAGACACCTGGTTCAACACAATTACATGAGCCTGAACAACCGCTCATAATATCATTTCTGGTCCTGATGACCTAGAGGAATGAATCACGGCATGGCGATCTGCAGCGCCTCACGACAAAGACAAACAAGCATCTAACGGGAACAATATAAACGGTTGTTAGATAACTAAAACATATTGATATATTAACGGGACAAACACCCCCACTTAGTGACAAACTCCTGAACGGAGACGTGGAAGGAAGATGAGAAAATGCAGACACAATTCATGATTTTGATTGCTTTAACCCCGCTAAACACCTTTTGGGTCCCTCGACACCTAATGCGGGTCATGGTCCTGTTCAGGCTGGCCTGCTCTCCTTCCATGGTCATTTACCTTTTCAAGGTTAAAAGAGGGAGCTTTTCTCTCAGCAAAATGAGCTAAAAAGTCCACGAAAATGGAGGATGGGCTTCATTCTAACTTTACAAGTCGTACATTACTTATAATTGTTGTACATTATTTATAATTGTTGTAAGTTGCTTGTACTTACAAATAATAATTTACATTGTGTACAATGATATATCTGTAGGGTTCATAACATGAAAATATTAACACATAATATTTAACCAATAGAAGAGTAAAATACTTCAAATTGACATAAAGATGGTAGCTACGCTTAGTGATTGCTCTCGATAAATGTAACTTTCCTTCAAATCCTTGTAAAAAACAAGTTAGTAGCCATCGTTCACATCTAGTAATTTGAAGTCTCGTGTACATTAAACATCCCAGCATTGGTGACTTTCCACGAAAAATCGAGCATTGGTGACTTTCCACGCAAAATCGAAATCAACCTGAGTTGGTAATAAATCTTTTTTGTTCATGTTCTCAGCAACTTACCTCCATGATAATAACATTTCTTCACGATTGGTAAACTTAAAAGCCCTATCAATGAGTAATTGTCCTCATATGTCGTAATTTTCCTTAATCAACAAAAACATTGACAATTTTGCTATCTATAATTTTCCTTAAATATCCATAAGTTACTATCTTTCGTACATCATCTGACGGTTGAAATTTTTCTCTTTCTCATCCAAAAGTCCAAGTTATATGTGAGCGTAAGTGTGAGAAGATAACTCTCGTTTTCTTATTAATATGAATTATTTCTATCTCCTATACGACTAAAAACACCTCATTTTCACTAAAGAGACGAATTACTCAATTTTTTAATTGCAATTTAAAGTGGTGACCTCAAATATATTTACTTTCTTTCTCTTTTAATTTTTTTTATTTTATGTAGAATCTAGTTGTCATAATTAAGAACCATTTTCTCTATCTAGTAAAAAATGAGTGGTGGAAACGGCCCCACCCAAACAATTTCTAATTCAGCCTTTTCACTTTACAAAACAGGCATCATCTTCCTCCTTTAAGTGGATTAGATTGCCAAGTCTCTTTTGTCCCACGTATTGGTATGCTTTGTGTGCGAAGCTGCCGCATGGTGGTGTGTTGAGGCACTCTAAAGTTCACGTTGAACACAATAACAATATGCCTGGGGGAGGGACTCTCAGCAGACTGCACAAGCCCATGCCACGGCATAACAGCCCTAGAATAAGGAAGTAAGTAGACAGGTAATTCAATTTCAAATTTTTTTTCTTTTCTTTTTTCGCATAGAACCTGTCCAATTATGAAAAACTGGGAACGGATTCCCCAGTCAATTTGGTAAACACACTTTGGTCAAAAGGGAAAAAACTAGGCAAAGACTTTATTATACTGCTTAGGGCTGATGGATAATGCCTCTACTTAATTTAGGATTATAATAGAGCGCAGCTGTTTCCACCCTATATAACTTATCACTCCATTTTCACTGATGAGACAAAATTGCATTCAATCATTCAATTGCAAGTTATAGTGGCAGCCTCATAGTGATTTTACCTTCCCTTTTTATTTAGATTTTTTTTTATATTTTATGTAGGATCTAGTTGCTATAATTATGGTCGATTTTGTATGCCCAATAAAAATGAGTGGTGGAAACAGCCCCTCCAGATAATTTCTGATTAAGCTCTTTCACTTTCCAAAACAAGCATCATCTTCCTCCTTTAAATAAATCAGATTACCAAGACTCTTTTGTCACTGATCTCTCAAACAAAGACTGAGCTTGAAAGATGGGTAAACCAACAAGGCTCATTTTGGTGTCCTTGGCTTCCCTTGTATTGTTTTGCTTTGAGTGTGAAGCTGCGAAACCCGATGGTTTTTTTAAGCCTGATAAAGTTCTCCTTCAAATCACTAACAACTTGCCTGGAGAGGTGAATCTCACAATCCACTGCCAGTCCAAGAATAACGATCTCGGCTTCCATGGGCTTGGTCCTCGTGAATCCTGGTCCTTTAGATTTCAACCCAACGCGGTTATAAGCAACACTCTCTTCTTCTGCAGCTTTGAGTGGCCGGGTCAATTTCATTACTTTGATGTTTATGTACAACAAAGAGATGCTATACAATGCAAACACATTTGTTTTTGGGGCGTCCTACCAGATGGCCTCTGTTTATACAACATATTGGGTGGCAAATATGACGTCTGCTATCATTGGAATCCGCCGTCATCAAGACTCCCATTACCAGGATCTCTGGCATAGAAGCTTATTTGTTGAGAAATGATTACATGAGAATAATGAATGATCGAATAAATTCTCCTTCTGATGTTGTTCATAGTTAATCATCACAGACGTTCAATCAGTTCATGCCAATTGAATTAAATTATTTTAACTGGGTTCAGTCCCATATAATCCATTTCCAATACTCCATTTAGACCTAATTCAAATAGAAGTGACATTTGCAAAGTTAAAGTGTCTCCCTCCGATTAGTGTGGCATATAACCAAACGCAGTCCTCGAATTATTCAACATATGCAATGGATGTTTCGATCCCCAATCTCTATTAGTAAGATATGCGGTGGAAAAACAGTTATAAAATGTCAATTTTTAGGCATGTATATTCTCTCCATAAGGACAATTTTTTAGGAGGAAGGAGGATGCTTGTTTAGTAAGTTATGGTAAGGACAATTTTTGTTTCTCATTTTGTCGGATAAGGAGGAGTACATCTTGTCTTGTGAAGACCAGTTCCTAGTCGGCCACAATCATATATCAACCCTAACTAGTGATGAAAGCTCCTCCACTCTTATCCTTCAGTTGGCATAACATATGACATTGCCGGTATGATGCAACGGAATTACATTAAAATGGAAATAAGATCATGTATAGCAAGAAATGAGAAAAATAAATGTAATCATAATCAATGTTGCAATTTCTGATATGACAATTCTTTATCCTTTGTTTGGAAAACTTTTTAATAGTTTCTAAACTTTCGCCCAATATGCAATAACCATCCTTCACTTTTAATTCATTTAATATGGTACTTGAAGTATTTCTAAATGCTCAAGCTAGTCCCTAAATATTTAATTTGCTCAATCTAGCCCCTCAACTTGTCAAATCAGTTATAGAATTCACAAGTTCGCATAATTATACAATTGACCAAATTTTTAAATATCTTTTCATTTGAATTAATTTCCTAAATCAACAGAAAAAAGGCTATCTTTTTATTACATTTTTATCTTTTTGGTCTTTGTAAATAGTACAATAGTAAGTATTTTTTAGCAATGATTTGTATGATAGGAAAGTAAAAACATCATTTAGAGTTGTATCAAGTTGACATTCTTGTTATTTTAATTTCCTTATTTAAAGATTTAATTAAATTTAATTAAGATAATATGAAACATAAAAGCTTGAAAAGTTTATGTATCTAAAAAAATTATGAACAAGATTTAGATTTTACAAGTGTGATACCTATTGGTAAACCAATATCATCTTCAAATATCCTTTAATTTGTTTTGCATAATAATGGGAATATCAATCCAATATAAATCTAAATGAGGTTATACTTTTACTATTATAGATCACAAATTAAATGGAACTATTGAAATATTTATAAAAGCCAAAAAGGTAAAATTGTAATAAAAAGATAGCGTATTATTTGTTAATTTAGGAAATGGATTGAGAAGAATATATTCTAAAATTCGAGCAATAGGATAATTATGAAAACTTGTGAAAATTACCAACAAAAATATTTAACTTTTTCACGAAAAGTTGAAGGATTATATTGAACAAATTGAAAGTTTAGGGACTTAATGGAACATTTAGGAATAATTCAAGATTCATATAGAACGAATTAAAATTTCAGGGATAATGTTGCACATTATCCCAAAGTTTAGGTACTATTAGTGTCATTTTCCCTAAAAAAGTATAACAAAAATTCCAAGTAAAATAGGGGTGAGAAACACCAAAGTTTGTTTGGTACAACTATAGCTAGTAATAGCCACTAGGGCTGACATGATGCATAGCACCTTGGCCCAAGTGGGCCTGGGCTGGCTTAGGCTCTCGGGTCCAAATCGACCGGCCTAAGCCTATTTTTTTTAAATGCTAATGAGATTTCATTCATTTTGGATAGACAAAAGTTAATATCATTCATGGACTGTTTACAAAAAATATCAAAATGCCTCAATATGCATAACTTATTCACGTCAATTGTTTTGTGTATTTCTAAGTACTCCTATAATGTCTTACACGCTTAGTGTAAAAGTGTCTTGCTAATAGTAAATAAACACAAATTCTTTAATATAGTAAATAAAGAGACTTGATTTTTTTATTAGCCTAATGAAATTTAATTTTACCAGGAAAGTGAGATGTTGAGATACAAGTGACTAAATAGCAATAAATATAATTTTGACAAAAAACCATAAAAGGAAAATGACTAAGTTGAAGAAACTGTGCAAATGCGGAAACCATTAAGGCCGGTTTTGTCAATCTAATCAAACATGGGTGGATTTAGGGGTGAAAAGAGCCCCGCCCAAATAATTTCCAATTAAGCTCTCACTTCACAAAACAAGCATCATCTTCCTCATTTAAACAGAATAGATTGTAGAGTCTCTTTTGTCACAGTCTTCTCAAACAAGGACAGGTCTGAAAGATAGGTAAACCGACAAGGCTCATTTTGGCAGCGTTGGCTTCCGTTGTATTGCTATGCTTTGTGTGTGAAGCTGTCGAATCCAATGGTCCATTTAAGCACTCTAAAGTTCACGTTCTAATCACTAACACTTTGCTTGGAGAGCCAACTCTTACAGGGCACTGCAAATCCAAGAATGACGGTCTCGGCTTCCATTTGCTTGGTCCTGGTGGATACTGGTCCTTTGTATTTCGACCCGACGTGCTCATAAAAACTCTTTTCCGCAGCTTTGAGTGGCCAGGCCAATTTCACTTCTTTGATGTTTATGTACATACTAGAGATTATGACCAATGCGAACACAATTGTTTATGGAGCGTCATACGGGATGGTCTGTGTTTATTCAATTTCGATGATGGCAAATACAACAGATACAATCTTGGAATTCACCGTCATCAAGACTCCCTTTACCAGGATCCTTGGCATAGAGGCCTCCTTGTGGAGATATTTTAACATTAGTACAATTATTTTAGATTAATTCAGCAAAACAAACCTCAACACTAGCAAACTTCTAGCATTATTCAGGAATTTCGGCCAAGTAACCGACAGCTTCGCAAAGTACAACGAAATTTCAGAACGTTTTATTAGACCAGCACCAAAATGCCGACTCATCGAAATTTCTGAACGTTTTATTAGACCAGCACCAAAATGCCGACTCAAGTATTCACTGTCGAAGCAACGAATTCGAGCTCAGTTCTCAAATTCAAGTTAAGACTCCATGAACATCTTTTTGTGCCATCCACTAAGTGTATCTCAAGTAGGAGCCTATGCTCCAACCCGATGTTCTTCAAGCTCTTCAAACCAAATAACATCGCGTTACGTCCATATTTTATGCATCCTCTATAGTTGTTCAGTTACTTCATTGGACCCAAAAGCCACTCCAGCTATTTGAAGTATGAGTCAAATTTTAGGCCACTCGAAACTAACTCATATGTATCCCCGTGGCTCAAGTGACGACTCAGTTTTACCCCTGGTTACAAACTAGCAGGCAGCCAAGGGCAGAGAGCTTCGGCTTCCGTTTAAAGCTTTCCCCATAGTCTAAATGCCTACCATGCAAGTAGAGTGGCCGCCGCCGCCACCTCCAATCTACCCTTGTCTGCACTTTAACCAATTCAACTGTGACATTACGATGCAAAACTAGACTAACGAAAGATGGCACGAGATGTAAACCAAAATAGGTAGAGGAGAAGAAAATCCTTGGGTGTGAAAGGTTCGATTACAATTTTCTCCCTCACAAGAACAATCAATCTCTTCCTACCTACATTTCGACTAATCTCTGACCAGGATTCGCATTTGTGAAAAAATCAACTCATACAAGATGGGCATAAACCCATCGTCCTAACCAAAACGCTTTCCTTACAATGATTGGTGAGTTCAATTGGCATGCACCATCATTCGGAAATCTAATAGTCCATGCCGCCCATGCCAGGAGGCATTGCCGCACCCTCCTTTTCGTCCTTAGGGAGTTCGACCACAACTGCTTCAGTCGTCGTCAACAAGGATGACACACTGCATTAAAGAAAAGATGGATATTAGGCAAGTGGATGAGAAGATACGGTTAAGCCCAAATCAAAAGTAAATGCTTTAGCCAATACAAAGAAAAGAAGCACAGGAGAAAGCAAAGTTACTCTCTTACCTGGCAGCATCAACCAAAGCAGTCCTGATAACTTTCAGTGGATCGATAATTCCAGATTTCACCATATCAACATAGTCACCTGCAAAGAATTTAAAAAGATGAGAACAGATTGCATCTCTATTTTTGAAAGAATAAACCATCCTAGAATTGTGTAGAAGGAAAATTGTGAGTACCTTTTGCTGCATCATATCCTAGGTCAGGGTTATCCTGCTCCAAGAGCTTCCCTACAACAACAGCTCCCTCGACTCCAGCATTGGAAGCAATGGTATGCACAGGTGTCTGCAACAAGAAGTTACTTGCTAAAACATGGAATGAGTATGAATCACTCCCTCAAGTGTCAGAACAGAAACGTGCCACGTGTTTATTATTCCATCCCTTTTGAACTTAGCTGATTTGCTACATATTAAGTCTGAAAAGGAGATATACAGACCTTCAATGCATTCTGAATAATCTGGACACCAATCTTCTGGTCAAAGTTGGCAGTTTGCAATTTGTCCAACTCTTTTGATGCATAAAGAAGAGCAACACCTCCACCTGCATTTCTGCCTCATCACACACTTGTCCACATAATACAACTCTATGTGGGTTGAACCGCAAATATGGCTAAAGAAGGTTACCTGGTACTATACCCTCTTCTACAGCTGCCTTTGTGGCATTCAAGGCATCTGTAACTCTATCCTTCTTCTCACCTACTTCTGCTTCACTAGCTCCTCCAATCTGTGTAGGGGCAAGAAATAAGATTTGCAAAGCTTTCATGTCATAGATCATAAGAAACATCGAAACAGGGAACTTATACTAAAATTTATTGTGTTCCCTAAGTGTAAATTAACTAAATGGTACATCTCTGTATGGAACAAACCTTCAAGACGGCCACACCACCAGATAGTTTCGCCAATCTCTCTTGCAATTTCTCTTTATCATAGTCTGAAGTGCTCAACTCAATTGCGGACCTAATCTGTTCCGACACAAGCAGAAAAGGTCAAGTTAAAAACTAACTTCCAACCAAAACAAATGACCAGGATACCATACAAGAACAGCTACGCAATCAAGAACGTTACAAGTGCCTACGCCCCACTAGGAAAGACAAGAATGCAACACAAACCAGTTCACATCTCTCCTCTATGGACTTCTTGTCACCAGCACCATCAAGGATAATTGTGTCATCTTTAGACACCGTGACCTACAAATTCATTGGAGACAAAAAGTAAGTAGAAGGAAGTCATTAACAGCAATGCCTGAATTACAAGGGTTAAATTAGTTCAACGTGGTACCCTGGCTTACCTTTTTGCAAGATCCAAGCATCTCCAGATCTACCTTCTCTAGGTTCATCCCAAGCTCTTCAGTTATTACCTACCAACAGAAAATAAATAACATGAGTGAATGGCTTAATCATATCAATTGGAAATCAGACACAGGCTATCAGGCAGATAACTCACTTCACCACCAGTAAGACTGGCAAGATCCTGTAGACCTGCTTTCCTGTTCTCTCCAAAACCAGGGGCCTTAATAGCACAAACCTAAGCGGAACACGATGGAGAAAAGTTCAGCACTTCCTATTCATGATATTGATAAGGAAATGGCTAGTGAAAAACCTGATAAAGCATTACCAACCTTGATTCCAGCTCGAAGCTTATTTAGGATAAGAGTTGCCAGGGCATCACTTTCAACATCCTCAGAAACAATGAGTAATGGTTTCTGTCTCTGAACAAAGGCACATTCTGTCAGACATTTATCCATGCAATCGCTAACTGGATATATCAAAATAAAGTTGGTGCATTGGAGGTTACCTTTAGTGCCAACTCTAAAACTTTTACAACCGCATTTATACTTGAAATTTTCTTCTCATGGATGAGTATGAGGGGATCTTCTAACTCCTGTCAAAGCAAAAGACACCGTCATTTGATTGTTGCTGCATAATTGTAGATAAACCAGCCAAACCAGCCAAACCATCCATAAAGATGCTTACGCATTTCTGGTTCTTCTGATTGGTGATGAAATAAGGGGAAATGTAACCTCTATCCAGCTTCATCCCCTCAACAACCTCTAGTTCATTGTATAATGTCTTCCCATCCTGCAAGAAAAAGGAATTTGAAATCCATGGGCCTCAGCAATTAAAAAAAGATGCAGCTCAAATCAAAATCATGCATACAAAGTATCAGCATGACAAATATATATATATATATATATATATATATATATATATAAATACATACATATAACTCAACACGAATATATTGAGATATGTTGTAACTTACCGAGATTGTGATAACACCCTCCTTGCCCACCTTTTCCATGGCCTTTGCGATCAATTCACCTATTTCCCGCTCACCATTAGCCGATATCGTTCCAACCTATCAATATACACATAGCATAATTTGTAATGAAAGCCATCTACATCAGAAAACCAATGGATGCCAACTGCTACTGCATAAAATCGTAAAAAACAATGGGTATAATACCTGTGCAATCTCCTCTGATGTGCTGATCATCCGTGCCCTGCTTTTTAAATTTGTTACAACTGCATCAACTGCCATTGTGATGCCACGTCTTAAGTCCATTGCATTCATCCCAGCTGCAACTGACTTGCATCCCTCGGTGAATATTGCTCGTGTGAGGATTGTAGCACATGTGGTGCCTGAAACACAAGGAAATTGGCATAAGCAAGCATCAAATATGATGAGAAAAGACAAATTCTAAGCACCACCAAAAACAATGCATAAGCAGGGTACTGATCCCACCATCTCCAGCAACATCATTGGTTGCATTTGCAACCTGCTTTACAAGACTGGCACCAACATTTTTAATTCTATCCTTGAACTCAACACTCTTTGCCACAGTAACACCATCCTTTGTCACCTTGGGTGCACCAAAGCTTTGCTCAATCACCACATTACGACCCTATAAATAGTAAGAAAAAATAATCATATCAAACTATTACTAATGCCAATCATTTCAAAAAGCGGCAAAACTAGCATAGATCATCGCCAGATCCCACTTTCCTAATGTCATTGAGTATACACAGCCAGGAAAACATGGAAGAAAAGAGAGCTCCGTTCTCTTGAATTATTCAAGTATACATTAGGACCAGTTTTAAAATAATGTCCAAAAAGAGCAGCATAAGAGTCAGCTGCTTCAAAACTTTCACACAGCTGAGCAAACAATAATTTCGAAATTTCGAAAAGCCCTGAGAGTAAATTTACTTCTTTTGCAGCAGAAATTAGGAAGTTATTCCCCCAAGGACCAAGACATCAACAGCACCGCATTACCTCGATTCAGAATTCATCCAATAACAGGAATTAACCAATTTAAGCTGATATTACAACAGTCCCACCAACCATTTTACCATGACAGTACTCCAGCTAGCTACCATACGTGTACTAGAATCAGGGATGCCAAACAGATTACCTTCGGGCCCATAGTGACCTTCACAGCATCTGCGAGGTCTTCCACACCCTTAAGCATCAAGGAACGTGCCTCGACCCCAAATTTGATATCTTTGGCAGCATAATTCCTTGTCCAGCTTGCTCTGTTACCAATCTGCGCAAAAGCAACATAAAACAAATTTGAAAACCACATAAACAACCTCATGACGGTTCACATGCCCGGAAATCCATCGAAGGAACTAACACTGACCTGGTGAGCACTGTTCCTTGCGATCCTTGTACACGGGGAGAAAGACAAAGAAGCAAACAAAATGAAAACCAAGAAGCCCACATCAGCAAGAGAAGCGACTAAGAAAAATTAAGCTACTTGTCTGATTGATATTAAAACAAAAGCAAAGTCGAGATAACATATAATGTGAATGTATCCAGTCCGGTTACTCCAGCGATCTACAAGAGCTTGGCTCAAACGCTCGAAAGATGGAGCTTTTCCGCTTCCATCACCAGAAACGTGGAAATGGCGAGCGACCCAGATTAGCTTCCGCCGGTTTCTCGCACTATCGATACGAAAAGAGAAGAAGAGCCAGAGCAAATCTTGGAGAGTTACCTGGCTTTGGAAGCAAGGCTCGAAGCGAAGCGGTACATGGCGGTAGCAGAAGGAGGAGGACGAGACGAAACAAGATGGGAAGGATCGAGTGGCGGAGCAGAGGGTATGAGCTGCTTGGGTGTTGCAGGAGGAGGGGGAGGGGCTATGGCATTTTAAGAGAGCGGAAGGCTCTAGAAGGAAAAGGAGCTTCTAGGGTTTAGGGTTTTTGGGGCGTCCATTTTTGGGAAAACAGTAAAAAAAAATTAAAAAACGTAAAAAGAAGGAGGGGAAGAGATGGTTCGATGTGTAAACGGCGTGGACGTGGGGATTCGGGACTCGCCATTGCTTTTTACGCCAGAAGACACACGAGGGATTTTTTTGACTTATCCTCCAAGAAATAGAAAAGTGACACTCCCAATCCATGAACTAATTTCCTAAAAAAATCCCCAAAGTTTAAGTATAGTTTCAATTCTCTCTCAAATTCTTCTTTTTCAAAAAAAAAATCTCAAATTTTAGGTACAATTTCAAATCTACTCCAAAATTTATTTCGATCTAAAAAAAACCCTCAAACTTTAAATTTAACCCCCAATTTACTTTGAACTTTTTTTGTTTAAGAAAAAATCATCAATTTTTACTCTAATCCCAAATCTATCCTTATTAACCCTTTGTCACTAATTTTCATTTCTTTAGGATGGCACCTTATATTTTTGCCAAGTGTAAATGTATCCATATTACAAATCTTACTAAAATGGTTTCATTGTGGAGATAATCTTCCAACCTTGTTGATGTTGATTTATTATTAATGTGAAAGTGTCACATCAAGTTAAGACTGGACATGAGAGTAGATTTGAGGATTAATTGAAAATTTGTGGACAAAATAAAAGTCGGGATAAATTAGGACCGGACTTAAAGTTTTAGGTTTTTTCTTAGATAAAAAAAAATTCAAGTCGAATTTGGGATTGATCCTAAGGTTTGGATATTTTTTTCTTAAACAAAACAAAGTTCGAGACAGAATTGGATTTTGGACCTAAATTTTGAGATATTTTAGAGAATTGGGCCTCCAATCTATTGTAGTCCCACTTTTAGGTTTTTCCCTTTTTTTCTTTTCTTTATACTCGATCAAAGCCTATCTCGTGTCGTGCTAGAGCAAGTCGTCGTGATTGACGTAATCTTATATTCGTGGAACCGATTGTGCTTTTGTATAAAGGAGGTTTGCATCGGAGGATAGGGAAGGGCAGGGCGTGGATCGAGATATGTTGCTAACCCGGCCCACGGGAATTCTAATTGGGTTGCGCACGAATGTCGTGATAAAGCCAAGTAGCGTGGCAGAGGGCAGCCCCGTTTTTGAATGCATTTGGGACTGGTTACATTAGTAGATACCTCTACTCTTTTAAATGGCACTAAGTTATTTTGGTAAATTACAATTAATTTGCAAAAGGCAAGGAAAACCGACTACACAAGCGTATTATTTTGTTATGAGCATATCCATTTATCACAAATATTCGTCAATCTTTTTTCCAATTCTTGCCTGCTCTACTGGGATAGATCTAGGGTTTCATTTAATTTCATCGTTTGAAGCGTAGGATGAGTTTGGAATGTGTACTCGACTTGTTAAATTCAAGTTCAAAGTGGGGTTTAGTCATTTCAAACTTTTCCTGGTGCATTTTCTATTAACAGTGGATGTATTGTAGATTCCATTGATCTATTCTATGGGCGGCCCACTCCACGTTGAGGCAAGATATCAAAAGTAGGTACTTCATAGAGGTGGTGACCATTTAAAGTGATTCTTACTTACATATTACTCAAAATAACCTTAACTATTGGCAATACAATCCCTATTTGACGCTTGATTAGGTACAATTCCCATTCACCGTAGTTGAAAATATGCAGAAAATAAGAATTAAGGAATTTGTGTATATTTTGATATATCATAATGAAGAGTACATTAACCTATTAATAGGTTCTATGAGATAACTATATCCACAATCAAAGAAGATATATCCATAATTTTGAGAGATATGAATAATCAATAAAATTATCAAAATATCCCTAACATAAGGAATTATCCTAGAGAAATCTCCATTATCTCTAACAACCTTTTTGAAGGCTCTAGAATTCACTCCTCGGTGAACCTTCTCACCTAGCAATATTCCTTTCTCTAACCATTTGGGATGGATTTTATACTTATAATATAAAACCTTTCACATGCCGGAATTGGAGTGTTGCAATTAAAAACTTAAAATACTTTAGCTAAGTTAAATTTGCCCATATATTGGATTTTTTTTAAATCCAAGTCGCTAATGAAGAATTTCAAATTAATGTTGTTATTTCAACTTAAATTCTATTATTTCCTTAGGAGTCGGGTGCAAAATTTCATTTGTACAAACTAATGTGGATGAATGTCGTACATTATTTTTTGCCTTACCAAAAAAAAAATGTCGTACATTATTTTTGCGTTGAAATTTTACTTTTGTCCCTAGTTTAGTATTACACCAACGTCACTCACCTTAATAATAAAGTAGGACCATGGTTAAGATGGTTTGTTGCGATTAGTAGTAATTCATCACTTTAGTCAATGAAACAAGTTCCTATCACATTTTTTCCTACATTTGTTTCACGAAAAATTAATAATTTAAAAAATATTTTTTAATTATAATTATTATTATCGCTTACAAAAATGACTCAATGAAAAATATTAATAACAGTTCATGCCTAAATACTTTTGTTGGTAGTAAAAATATTTTTCATTACCTTTTTTTCTTAAGAGGTATACATGATCAAACATAAGATTTTTTTTTCTAAATTATTAATTTTTGTGAAACAAACTAGATTTGATGCACAAATTGAACTTCAAGACGTATGATAAAGTTAAGGGCTAATTGAGGCATAAAAAGAACTTCCCAACTTCTTTGTTTTAGAAAATTGAGCCGTGGCAATAAATTGTTAATAAACCGTGGCATATTTGAAATGGTTAACACTATGAAAAATCTCAAATTGGTACATCTGTGATAAATTTATTCCAAACTAATTTTTTGACCACCGAAAACCCTAAATTGGTACATACATGACAAATTTACCCTCCGTTAGTTTCCGTTAAATTTTACCGTCAAATTGTTGAGTTGAATAACACTTGACAATTGATGGATGTACTAATTTGGGGTTTTACCCTCTGTTTGTCACATGTGTATCAATTTGTGATTTTCGTGGTATTAATCCAATTAAACGGAAATTAATGAAGGATAAATTCGTCATAAATATATCAGTTTGTGGTTTTTTATGGTTAAAAAATTAATTTGGGGTGAATTTGTCACGGGTGTACCAGTTTAGGATTTTTAGTGATAAAAAAACTAATCTGAGATAAATTTGTCAAAAGTATACTAGTTTAAGGTTTTTCCTGGTATTGACCCTATTTAAAAATAACTTTAGACAGACAATAAAGGAAATAACAAGAATAGGAAAGACATGACCTATTCGCAAGACACGAAATACATAGTAATGCACGAATTGTAAAGTGAAATCTGAATATGATAATGTACCACACCTCAAACTTTATATGTTCACATTAATTAACACATTTTCATCGACATTTATTTGGCATTTAAATCAAAATTAGAATGACACGAATTGACATTATTACAAACATGATTATGACACACCAATATGTATTACCAACTCTAAAAGAGAGAAGAATCGAGAAAGAAAAGAAAACTTAGAGAAGAGGAAGAGAAAGGGAATCAATAGAGAGTGGGTTAGGTTCATGCACACCACGAACACCCCAGCGCAATGTCGTTTCAAAGTTATTTTTTTGTGATGTTATTTCCACCTCTGTATGACTAAATTCACCCAATTTTCGCCAAATAAACAAAATTTCCCTCTATCAATTGCGATATAAATTGGTGGTCCCAAATTTATTCACTTTCCTTTTTTTAGCTTTTCTCTATCTATGTAGGATCTACTTATAATAATTAATAATTTCATATATTTAATTTTTGTTAATTGTAGATTTTCCATGTATATTAAAGGCACAATGGTTTTTTTATTGTTAAATATTACTTCAATAAAATTTTGTTTTGTTGAAAAGAGAAATTTTCAAAAAGTCTAGTTCTTTTCCATGCTGTCGATCATATTTGTCAATAAATCATGGAGTAGATGAATTTAATTAAATCAAAACATTGCGTAAAGTAAGTACTTTTTTTAAATGCCAGTGAAATATCATTACTTTTGGATTAGCAAAAATTAATATCATCTATGAACTGTTTACAAAAAAATATCAAGATACCTCATCATGTATAATGTTTTTAGTTTATTTCCATATATTTCTCTAGCATCTTACATGCTCTATATAAAAGTATCTCGCTAGTATAATAAGGAAAAAAGATAAATTCTTTGATATAGTAAATAAAGAGACTTGTGATATATTTTAGATTTAATGAAATTATTAAAAAGTTCACCAAGAAAGTGAGCTTTTGAGATACGAAGGGCAAAAAATAGATAAGTTGTTATAAGATCAAGGGAAAAAGCCACCAAAAATTCCAAACTTTACCCATTGTGACACATTTACCCCGAACTTTTTTTTGTGACGCCAAAAACCCCAAACTTTCTTATTTGTGACACATTTACCCCAATGTACATTATCTATGGGCATTTTCGTCTTTTCCGCTTTTTCTTTTTTTTTTACTTTTTTTTCAGATCCGGCGAGGGGGGCCTCGCCGGCGTCCGGCGACCCTCGCCGGCGGCCGCCCGACGCCGGCGAGGCTCGCCCTCGCCTGGGCGAGCGAGGGCGAGCTCGCCCGACGCCGGCGAGGCTCGCCCTCGCTCGCCCAGGCGAGGGCGAGCCTCGCCGGCGTCGGGCGAGCTCGCCCTCGCCTGGGCGAGCCTCGCCGGCGTCGGGCGAGCCTCGCCGGCGTCGGGCGGCCGCCGGCGAGGGCCGCCGGACGCCGGCGAGGCCCCCTCGCCGGATCTGAAAAAAAAGTAAAAAAAAAGAAAAAGCGAAAAAGACGAAAATGCCCATAGATAATGTACATTGGGGTAAATGTGTCACAAATAAGAAAGTTTGGGGTTTTTGGCGTCACAAAAAAAGTTCGGGGTAAATGTGTCACAATGGGTAAAGTTTGGGGTTTTTGGTGGCTTTTTCCCTAAGATCAATGATGAAGAAGAGACATTTCAGTTTTATACTATATCAAAGAATGTATTTTTTCCTTACTATTACCGAGATGATTTTACACAGAGTATGTAAAACATTATAGGAATATGTGACAATGAATTTTTCTTTAATTATGTTAACTATCACAAAAAAAACTATCATAATTAAAAAAGAAAAAATAGAAAAAAGAAGGAGTAATTCCATCACTTTAAATTGCAATTAAAAGATTGATGACTGTTTTGTCTTTTGAGTGTAAATAAGGGTGGATGAAGTCATTTAGGGGGTGAAAATAGCGCATTTCATTTTTTTTTATTTTGAAGTATCTAAATCATTTAACCTGATATATGACCTTAGTAGAACTGCAATTTTGGGTCATGTAACTAGTTCTCCAGGGCGTCGCTAATGTCGCCATCGTGTGAGTAGACCGAAGGTCATCCAAATCTAGGTTAAGCCTAGCGAGTAACACGACTCCAAATAACATGATAGCATCCCCTTATCCTCCTCTCGTCCTTTAGGATTTCTCTTTATTTTTTGCGATATATTATTTATTCCATGGCGTCATTTTGTATCCAAATCCAATCAATGCTTCTATAAACTACCACGTCACCCATTTCATGCATTTTGATTTCAAGCTTGTAATGGACTCGATTGACAAAAAAAAAATTAAAGACAAAATTTGACAAGAGTTCAAGAATTAGCTATGTCTCTTCTCCTAATACAAAGACAACAAAGTATATTGTCCATCTATTTTTTGTAAAAAGATTGATTTTGTTTGCCATAAAAAAAACGAAACAAATAGTTCATAAACTTTAACCCAACGTGCGATGTCATTCTTGGACGTTTGATTCATTCAATATGATGCTTGAATTATTGTTCAATGTCCAATTTAGTCTCTTAACTTTCCATAACAAACTCAAATCAGTCCTGCGTTACTTTTCATAAGTTTTCATACTTACATTATTGATCGTAGTTTGAAATACCTTTTTATTTCAATCCATCTTCTAAATTAATAAAAAAAATGCTATCATTTATTAAATTTTTAGTTTTCTACGTTTTTGGTCTTTATAAATATTACCATAGTTCCATCTAAAGGTATTTTAACTTATGATCTCTATAATAGTACAATATATTTAGAATTATACTGGATTCATATTTCTTTTATTTTAAAAATAAGTTTGAAAGAATATTTACTAACGATATTAATTTATCCATGGAAATTTCGTATTTATATTAATCTAATTCTTGTTCATAATTTTCTAGAAAAAAATTGTAAGTTTTTATGTGTCGTATTTTCTTAATTAAATTCAGTTAAATCTCTAAATTGAAAAATTAAAAAAATAGTAAAAATATGAATTCCATAAAATCATAAGCTAAAATGTACTTCAATAGGATTATCATAATATCTATGTGGACAAAAAAGGTATAAACTTAATAAAGATAGGGGGATGAATTCCCTAAAAACCCCCAAACTTTAGGTCAAGTTTAAAATCTGACCCAAACTTTTTTTTTATCTTAGAAAAAACCCCAAACTTTAGATTTAGTTCCAAATCTGCCCCAAACTTTTTTTTATCTAAAAAAAATCCAAAACTTTACGTTCAGTCCAAAATCTACCCCGATCTTTGTTTTATGTAAAAAAAAATAGCAAATTTCAATTTATTTTAAAAAATATACATCCATGATCCAGTTTCAACTTGACGTGATATTTTCGCATCATAACAAATCCACATTAGCAAAATAATGGGGTGATAGGTACAGACTGATGTTACATTTCCACTTCAATAACAAATCAAACCAAATAAAAAATTATTGAAATTCTTATAAATAAAACCATTCTAGAATATGAAAGTCAGGGATAATAACAAATCCATCCCAATTTTTTTTAATTTTAAAAAAAACCTAATTTTTAGGTTCAGTCCAAATTTACTCCGAACTTTCTTTGTCTAAAAAAAACTCCATTACTTTATTGATGTGGATTTGTTATCGACATGGAAGTGCCACGTTCAGTTGGGACTGGATCATTGGAGTATATTTTTAAAAATATATTGAATTTTGGTGATTTTTTTATACAAAACAAAATCCGAAGCAGATTTGAAACTGGATTTAAAATTTAGGATTTTTTCTGAGACCAAAAAAAGTTTTAGGCAAATTTAGGACTGGACCTAAAGTTTGGGATTTTTTAAGCAATTAGGCCAAAGATATAGCCTTTTTTTGGGTTGATTTAGGAAATAGATTTAAACGAAAATATATTTTAAAATCCATGTAACAGTGTAATTATAAAAACTCTTGACTTTTTTCATTGAAAGTTGATGGACTGAATTAAATAAATTAAAAATGTAGAGACTATATTAAATATTAAAAAATAATTCAAAATTATATTAGTCGAATTAAAATTTCAACAATAACACGTTAAACCATAATTTGAGCACTACTTCATGTTATTTTCTCTGTCATTTCCATCAAATGAAATTCCTATTATCTCCTCAACCCTTCAACGACGCCGTCTCGGCAGTCTCCCGCTCCAACCACCACCACCACCCTCTCTCTCACAGTTCATCTCTACCTTCTCTCTGTCTTTCTCTCTCTCTCACTGGCCATTGCAACAACGTCAAAGCGATTCTTCCATCAATCGCTCTTCGATTCGCAGGGAGGCCACACGGGCGTGCAACGATGACGGAGGCGATGATAAGGAAGAAGCCGGGCATGGCGAGCGTGAAGGACATGCCCGTCCTCCAAGACGGGCCGCCGCCGGGCGGGTTCGCCCCCGTCCGGTACGCCCGCCGCATCCCCAACACCGGCCCCAGCGCCACGGCCATCTTCTTGGCAGCTTTCGGCGCCTTCTCTTGGGGCATGTACCAGGTCGGCCAGGGCAACAAGATCCGCAGGTAATCTACAGGGTCAATCGAACGAATCCCCACGATTGGCCGAGTAATTTTCGTTTCTCTGGATTGTTCGTTTCTTGATAGGGTTAGGGATTGTTGGTGCTTTGGGGATTTGGGTTTTTTTTTTTTGGGTCTGGGTTTTGTTTCATGGGTTGGGTTTCTCGCATTTTCCTCCCTTTTCGCCTTATCTGGTGGTCTGAAGCTGCTGGGATGTGATTTGGTGATGGAGCGATGAATTAGTTTGCAAGATGGGGTATTGTGAGGATTGAACCAAAAGGGTATTGCTAGAGTGAGCTTAGAATGAGCAAGCATTTTCCGTTTTAGTGTCTTTATCTTTGTGAATATAATGTGGCAGCTGAGAATTTGTGACATTGCTTGCGATTTCAGTTGACATTCTCAGCCTGCTCGGTCTTGTGGGGAACTTAATTTGGATTTTTAGGTGGAGATTAGTTTATGATGCTACTGCTTTTATGTTTTCCGAATGAGCACGAAATGAACAAGAAGTTAGATGAGGAGTAGTTGCTTGAAACATTCGCATTGCTGTGTTAGATTCATTGGATAACACGGAAATGGAGTGCTCTACTTTACAAATGGGTGGAAGCAAGTAGAACGGTGTTTGATAGATTACCGAAAAGTTGAGTTGCAAGACGTTGGAGTGGACCCTGTGAAAGTGACTATTTGCTGGCACTAGTCATGGAGTAAATGAGGGTTAGTAGTTCTTTGATGATTCGAGATGCACACCAATGCAAACTACCCAAGGCTTCAGAATTTGATGAATTCTATTCTTAGTATCTGAAGATTAAAATGCAGAGTGATATAAACAGAATTGGGTCATCCTCTTGCACGATGCTCATCTCTATGCCCTCTTTCTTAAGAAGCACAGCGAAGGGATGTCAAAATGAGACTTTTACTCTAAAAACAAATGAGACTTGTATAATGGGTAGGTACAGCAATGTATCAAATTCAAATTCGCGACTCTCTGGATTGCTAAAAGTGCAATGTCTACGAAGTCTGATCTGGGTGATCAACTCATCAGTTTATGCATGTGGAATTTTGCCTTCCGTTTTTTGTTGTACTTTTGGGCCATTTCCTTCTACTTTTGTTGGCTCTGGCATAGATTCACCGAAGTTGGTAATGATCCTCACAAGTGGATTATTATTGGTGATTTTGTTGATGGCATAATGGAAATGATGATTTCACAGCTCTGCTTTGTGAGGATGGAAATTTCAGTTAGTTTCTACTAAAGTGATAAATCTGGAGTTCCGCCAAAAGGAAAAATCTTTGGGTCCATTGTGCTTTTGTCAATGGGAGTTGTACTTTCAATCTTAGCATTTTACATGCCTTACTTAAGGTTAGTAACAGTCTTCATCGATAAATCTAATGCAAAGGACTTTTCCGACATTATAGTTCTATGCATGCTTGTAACGTGTCCCAATATTATGTTCTTCTTGGTAGGCTGGCGTGATGCAAGTGAACTTTGCTATAATGTAAAGCACTTTTTTTGTTTGAAAAGAAATTATGCCCTTGTTGTAAAGCTTTAGCTAAGTTTGAAGAGAAGAATAGAGCTGGGTTTTTCTTAGCTTCACAATAATCGTTCAAGTTGATTTTTTCTGTAAATAACCGTTATTATGTAGACAAACTTCTCTGTGAGTGTATAAGTTGTGCTTATCTTATAGAGATTGTGTTACTATAAAGAGGTATGATCAAACTACGTCTCTTGCTGCCGCTGCTGAATGGGGCACATATAAGCTGGTGCAAAATTGCAGTAACTTTGACCTAAAAAATTTTCATTGTAATTTAGTGGGACAAGCTATGTGAAATGGATTTGTTTATACTCATCTGACAAGTTCATGTCTATTACCAGAAGGAATAAATGAATCGTTAAGGAGACAATCTGGTTGAAGTTGTGTCTGCTGTCTGCTGATATGCTAGAAGAATGGATAAAGAACTGTATGAGTTGGTAAATTTAGAGTTTCAAAGAGCCACATAGCATGTTATGCTGTTCAAAGCATAATGTCTCGAAGAGCTTTTGAATGTTGACATCTTCTTCATGTTACTTTAATAAGCTTTTGCTTTTCATCTCTGTAAAACTAAGGATCTTTTGAAGAAAAGTTTGTCCCTCCCTGATGGCCACTGTTCACTCCTAGACTGTTTAAAGCATCTTTTGATTGCGATTTACTCTGGCATACATTTCCGCAATTTCAAATTGAATGATACTGGGTCTTACTTTGGTTACCAAATGATATAGTGATGCATGATGTAGACTGTGGAATAAACTGCATATTACTCAAGTACAAACTTTACGTTGTAAATTGTTTATGGTTGTAATTATGAAGAAGACATAATAGTAAGACATATAACACTATTGTCTGCGATGATGGCTTTCGCTGAAGTCTTGGTGCTATACTTTTACTCTTGAAAAGAGATTTGCAAAATGATCAATATTACTTGAAAAGTCCATTCATAGGAAGTATAAAAATGAACTGCATAAATCTGATCTAAAGATGATGGATATGGAGGTTGACTTATAGTCACGATAGACATGTTTGGATCCATTTGGAAAAAGTTTTTCATACATTCAGTTTCAAAATCCACATCTAAGTTTTTGATATCTTGATTGCCTTAAAGAACATAACATTGACAACATGCATTCGTTCTCCAGGGCATTGAAGGAAGAAAAATATGCTGCGCGGAGAGCCATTTTACCTGTGCTGCAAGCTGAAGAGGATGAAAGGTAAAGCAGAAGCTTTGAAATAGCCCCATTAATTGTCTCATTACTGCTGCAGTAGGAACAAAAACTGAAAGACACCGAACTTTACTTTTTCTGCTCAGATTTGTCAAAGAGTGGAAAAAGTATCTTGAGTATGAGGCTGAAGTTATGAAGGATGTTCCTGGTTGGAAAGTTGGTGAGAGTGTCTACCACTCTGGGCGGTGGGTGCCCCCATCAACCGGTGAGCTCCGCCCTGATGTTTGGTGATCCAGTTGCATGTGGCCGCTTTTCAATTGTCATGAAGTCATCTGTTTTCCGCAATGCAACTTTTCTAGTGATCTTCTGCTTATTTCGCTGGCTCACAATGAAATAAAAATTGGTCTTGAATCTTTGTACGTGAACCCTGACCAGAGTTGATCATCCTGTTCCTTCATGTTATTATCATTGCGTAAGTTTAAAGGAAACCCTGAAGCACCTTTCTGTTAACGTTTACTTACTCAGTGTTTGGGAGGACCTGGCTGTATTATTGGCTCTGATCTTTTACTCATTATGGAGCTAAAACTCTATTGAGATTGGACTGTCGGTTGCAGCATGTTCTGGAGCAGTTCTCTCGGTTCATTTCATGATTTTGCTGCATATAGATTTCTACTAAGTCCTGCTTTGCCCGAGCAACTCTTTCAGTTGATCTTTTTGAGGATGGAAACTCTTCAAGTGAAGTTGGTTAATTGCGTAAGTATCAATAGAAAAGGCAAGGCAAATCCCTTATTATATGCCAGATCCGGCTCGTTGGATGATGATGATGTGCTGCTTAGTAGATCATATGGTAATGTGCTGGTGCTAAACGTACTCTGCCCGCTATCACTTATGCACATTTATGAGTTCTGCATGCGCACCTTTACATTATAAATTAACTACTCGTCTGCGCAGTTCTTCTTTGAGTTCGGTGGGAATTGAATCTCAATCGCCCTTACCATCGCTAGTTCATTCCAGGAATGCCGCACATTGGCAAGTACCTGTAATCACCACCTCCAAAACTGGTCCATATCGCCATCCTTCCTCGTCCCTGTAGTTGTATTCTCGTTTTCGAAAAATAAGGATTGCAAGACAGTGCTTTTGTAAATACTAATCAGTTGACAAGCATGATCCTCTTGGTGCATTTTCTTTCTGCTGCTGGGAGGAATATGGTTAT
Source organism: Syzygium jambos (assembly GCA_031216235.1). Classification (NCBI taxonomy): domain Eukaryota; kingdom Viridiplantae; phylum Streptophyta; class Magnoliopsida; order Myrtales; family Myrtaceae; genus Syzygium; species Syzygium jambos. The sequence continues at coordinate 24,485,878 of CM062227.1, forward strand.
CATAAAGACCTTCTCCTTATCTACTCAAAGCACAAAAATGAGCAGGCCACACGTTGTATCTACACTGTACAAAGCAACACAGACAGCAGAAAAGAACATGCAGGTGCAGGCTTCTAAGCCTGACGGTCGACACATCTACTGAAACTATTAGGACAGCATGGACAGACTCGCATGTCTCAAGGAAACAAAAGACGGGGATTGTACAAACCGCACCATTTTAGCAGCGATATAAGTGGAGTGCGTTACAGACCGGACACAACTGGAAACAGGGGTCCGGTCCCACTGAGCTTATACACATCAGGCACGCTGGAATAGAAGAAGGCACCATTCGACATTTCCCAGCTCCAGTCCTGCTTCCTACAGATGTACATACGGGGCCAGCAATTGATCCTCACGTAGTTTTCCCTGATCTTCCCATCATCAACGAAGCTAGTGACTATGGAATAGCAGCATTCATGGCCGCCCCACACCCTGTCACCAGGATCTGCACTTTGGCTACCGTCGAGATGGAAGTACCGGCGCATTGGAGGGCCAGTGCCTTTCCAATATGGATCTAGATTTCGCCAATACTCAGGTGCAGCCTGGTAAAAGCGAAATATTTTGTCATCAGTAGATCTCTTAGCATTCATGAGAAACTCCAGATATGAAGCAAGTTCAATCCGCAGAGATCCCTCCAGCATCAAGAAGCTTAATAAACAGGCAAAACTTATGGGCCTCACGTTGGGAATGGAGTGGAGATTACTCTTGTCCGAAGATTAGCTGGTATTTAAGAGACGTTCAAGAGCAAAAACTGTCTTATGCCACCCTCACATCAATGTCAATACATGATTTCAAGCTCCATTTTATATTCTAAGTGAGGTGTACAACTTTGACTACTTCCATTGACGCACTCATGACACACGAAACGCAGGTTTATCCAGACTCCAATGCACATATATCATATATATTGACAAGTAACAAGCTAAAAGCAGAGCTCGGAGCTTAGTTATAGCAGAACTAAAAACCCCTACGAAAATTATGTTGCAGTTGAAAGGCGCATACCTTGCTGAAATGGAACTCCCATGCATGATCACAGAGAATATTTTGTGATACGGGTCTGTCATAAGAACAGAAAGACATGAACAAAAACAAAAGGTGCAGGTGTGCATTCGAACTTGAGAGAGAGAGGTGAGAGAGACGTACACGTTTGCCATTCATAACAGATAAGGAATAAGCTGCCAACTTCGATAGTCCATGAACTTGGGATATTCGAGGTATGTGCGCTTTGCCAGACCACAATTCCTCGCACTGAACTAAAAAGCAAATATCAGTAAATTATCAAAAGAAATCTTCCTTGAACAACAATAGCAATATTTAACCACAACAACAAACCATGAATATTACATCTATACATGATGGCCTAACCTCATAGGCAGGACCATTCCGACTCTGATTCCTCTAGTAATCAATCCTTTTCATGTTCTAACTCTAGCTTTTGCAAAATTCAGTCTAGTATTTCTCCTTTCTAGTGACTAAATTTTCCATTAACCAAACAAAGCAAACTTATATAAAGTAACATTTGAAAAAGAAATATTTCAAAGCATGGGAGAGCTTCCTCTGATATATGCTTTGTGGGCGGCCAACATTAGATATGCCATTGAGAATACTTTCTATGATTTTGCTCAAGATTTTACAGTATTAACTGTTTATAATTTGACATGTTATGCGAGCACTTTGATCAAGAGGGAGAGAGTAATTGTGGTGGGCCATATCTTCAGTTTCAGTACCCAGAATAACTGGAAACGCACAGGGAAATCACTCTTCATGAAGCAAGAGTCGCTGCCTTGGGGACTCCAACTGTCATAATGCGCAAGATTATTAGATGGTCTTTTGCCTTACCATAGGAGTCACTGTCTTGTTAAAGATAAACTTTGCCACCTCATGCATGGTTGGAGTTTTCTGTCAACTTCCCCAATTTGTGCTTGCTTGGAATTTCTCTCCTTTCCATCTCACCTTCTTGGATAGACTATGTAGTTCACCACTCTATAAGTCCTTGCACCCAACTCAAAATCTCCAGCTGGATTGTTCCAGCAATAAATAAAAAAAATTCTTCAGATGGATTGAAGAAAGGACAAGAGAGGTACTTTAGGGAAGAGGTAAAGGCAAAAACAAGAAACAAAGGACAAAATGTGTTATAACCTATTACTGCCTAGCTAATTGCAAGAAGAGATTCGTCTTAGAGGAACAAGGTTTTGCAAAAGCGATTGATTGCATTCTTCATTTGACTGAAGAATCATTATGCTTGAGGAATGTATAAGACCATGAATAGCAAGAGTAAGAACTTCAAGACATTGCCAGAGTTTGAAAAATTTAACAAATTTATATACATTAATCCTTGACCTTTCTTATTCACCACTATAAAAGCTGATCATGAGGCTCTTGCATATCCAAATAAGTCCTCTCCTTATCTAGTCCAATCCCAATTTCAAGTATCTCCCAAGCTAAAAAAAACTCTCAACATAAACTCTAGATTCTCTACCTCTTTTATCTTTAAATCTCTCTGTCATCCTTCTCATTCAACTTAATAGCTTTGACATAGCCAAGGGTAGAGTATCAATCTAAGAAGGTCAGTAGATGGAGATAGCCAACAATGCACGAGCTAAGAAGTGGACAAAACAAGCCCAAATATATAAAATAAAAGTATATCCAACCTCAATTTGCTACTTTTTACAGCATGTCTTGGCAGAAAAGGCATAAACAAGACAAGCTCACAAAACTTTTTCAAGAAAAAGAAAACACTGATTCTTCATTCAAGTGAAAGTTTCTCTATTAAATTGCAACCCCTTTAAAAGAAATTTAGTCCCACAACTTGTACAACTCATCGAAGTTCAAAACAATCAACCACGTTAAGCTAAGCACCACTAAGGATCATAATTGGCAGCGGTACCCCAATTGACATAAAATGTAACTAGGTCATGATAACCACATGAAACAACCAGCCATATATCAATGATGCATTATAGAAGTGTCAAATTGCACCTATCTATATCTGATAAGTATTTATAATACTCTTGCAATCCATTTCATCATAGGGAACCAAAAGAAAAAACTCAAAAGCTTCTAAAATTCACTAAGATAGGGATAAATCACTAAGTTTTTAGACTAGTCAATATATTTTCTCATTCACATAATGCAATCTATAGTAACTACTTATGAGGCTTAAAAAACATTCCCATACAATTCCTCAACAGATCCCCTCGCACAATTCCCCATGCTTAGACTCTGAATTTCTGTCTTAACATCACTATACCCATATGTATTGGTAGGCACTAGTCAAGCTGAAAAAGTTCGGGTGCCTCGTGTACCCCCTAAAATAAAAATTACCATATCTGTTTTTTCTTTTGGCGACCCCTTAAGCCCCTAGTGGCGTGTGGCCACAATGCCATGGGATTTGACCTAAGACCTCTTGGCACTAAGTCGATGAGCATGGCCATTAGGCCACTAAAGCCTTTGGCTTCCCCCTGCTTAGAATCGCTGTCAATTTCAATTTATCCTACATCTTTCGGGCACATCTCTTTTTCTCTCATCTGAAACCTTTTTTCCCCTTATATACGGCTTAGATTAGAGAAAAGAGATATCGAAAGTACACTCCTCACCCAAAGACGTTGAATGAATATAAAAAAAAATGTGAAGTAGAAAAGGGCTAACAAGCTAAAAAAATGCTAATACCATGGCAAAATCATTCCTTAAAATTTATGAATGGGAGTCCACTACAAAAAGGAATACAAAAAATTTATTGAAAAAGGAACAATGACATATTTGATATGGTGAATTCACAACATTCATACATACAAATATTTAACTAATGTTTGGGTCAACCAATATCTTTGGTGATCCATCTTCGAGGAGAGTTGACCATCACTAACATATGGCCGACCCTGACTACATATTCAACAGGTCCTAGATGGAAAGAGCTTCCTTGACCATCAGGGTAGAATTTTTCCTGGTGACACTCCCAACTTATTAATAATAGACATTAAATTAAGCTTACATGATTTGTTCCTGCATGCTGCACCGCATAGTATATGACTCCTCATCAGCAAGGGAGCAAACAAAGAAATGACAAAATAGAGTAGGTATGTACTCTTTTGGCCAGACAACTACTCCCTCACTACATGGCAATTGTTTGTCCCAACATGATGCACCTCATGGAATGTTGATCCCATGGTATCAAAAATTAAGTCGAAACTTCAGATACAACAGGTATGCAACATCATGTACGGACAACTCCTCCCACTGTTGCTCAACTTTTAAGTAAAACATCTTCGATCGATTATGTTGTTAACTTTCAAAATATGCCACAAACCAACAGAGGATCATTTTAAGAAAATCACAAAGATAGAGTGTGAATCTCGAACTTTCGAGAGAACATTTGCCAAAAAAGGTGTACAGATAGTTTCCTTAGAGTCCAGTGACATTTCTAAAATTCTCATCTTAGGTTCACAGTCAATTCGTAAAGACTCCAAGGATGCATGCTACATCAAATAGCATGGTTGAACTCATAAAAGCAGTAAATTACATCACAGATCATTTCAAATCAAATTCCATAGCACTTACAGCAAGTGGCTTTATATCATCAAATTCGGCATATCTTAAGTTCTTCCGTATGCGTGTCAGCTATTCACGCCATCAAAGATCACCATATACTCTACAGACAATGGGTAAACCACATCTGTTATTTTGAATAGCGATAACCATCGATTTGTTATTTAAAGACAAACACTAGCAAGACACTAGTCAAATGTACAAAAGCTGCGAGCTGTTCACTCAGTCAGTCGTCCACGTAAGAAGCCCAAAATACAACCACAAACTTGGCTCTTCATCAGGTACGTTTCAAAGGAGTAACAGAATTGGCTAATATCGAAAGTATCATGAATCGAAGAAACGAAACCACTTAAAATGCAGGCTTCACACAATCCTTACAAGATTCTCATAAGCACTTGCGAAATAAGATACTCGGTCTTGAAATCCTCTTCCAGAACACCACAAAACCGTCCAAACTTGTTCATTTAACCAAAACCGACAGAAATCATAGCACAAGATCACTATCCAACCTCAGAATTCACCACCCCCGAAAGAAGAACGAATCATCACGACAAACGGAATATCCGAAATCACAGCATCAATGCAGAACAGAAAGAGAAGATAAGAACGAGCGAAACAGACCTTGAGGCTCCAGAGCCGGTCGCTGGAGGCGACGCGGCGCCACGCGCGAGAGACGAGCAGAGATAGTGCCACGCTGCGTGCGTCGAGGTTGTTCAGTATCATCACCATGAGGTCCGCACCGAACACCTCCAGAGGATCGCGAGACGACGACGGCGACGCCGGCGGCGGCGGCGGATGACTATCCCGATCCTCGCGCTTCCTCTTCCCCCGCCTCCTCCTCCTCCTCCACCTCTTCCTCTTCCACTCCACGGCGCCTTCCTCGCCGGACGGCGGCAAGTCGTCCCGCTCGTCGACGTCGTCCGGCGAGGCGCCGCCGCTCTTCGCGGGCGGCAGCATGCAGGTCTCTTCGCTGATGTGCAGGTGTTTCGCTTCGGGGTCTGTTTTTGTCGTTCCACCGATAGGATAAAGCCAGAGAAGGAGGAGGCCGAATTTTTAGATGACGGATCCGTCCACGTGGCCGCTCGGTGAGGGTCTGACGTGGGCGCATTATGATTGGTGAGCGTAAATGCCGGCATGTTTAGTCGTATGCAGCGGATTATAACCCAAAAAATTCATAATTTTACTGTGTCTAGCCATCTCGATTTTCAATGGAATACGATAAGATACGAAATTTGAGCATTTTTCTACATTTTCTCTAGATCTGTCAAATGAGTGAATCGGGTATAAAGGAAAAGGATTCGACTCAAATTAGCCCATTTAACTCGTATTGATCCATTTTTTTTATGTAATATAATTTTAGTGATCAATACTCGACTCAACTCGCATTCCAATTTTTAGCTATATTCCTTAGAAATGGAAAATAGCATATTAAAAAAATGCTCAATTAAAAATAAATTAAACATGAAAAAAATAGCACATAAGGAATTAAAATATCTCTATTTTCATGATAGTAAGTTATTGTAATTTTGACGTTAAATAAAAACAATTGTGCCAATAATCAGGATCTATTTTTTCAATAAAAGTTAAAATGCCTAATTTATTATTTTCAAACAGCCAAATATAATAAATTGTAAGTCGATGTTCACAAATGTATTTATTTTCGAAATTATCTTGATGGGCCTCCTTAGTCGTTGACTCTGCACCAACAGCCCATATCTAAAAAAAGTTTCTATAAGTTGAGACGTTAAACATAGCTAAAAAAAAAGTTAATATCACGAAGAATTCTAAACTGATTAACTTGTGATAAATTTATTTAAAACTAATTTTTTGATAAAAAAATCCTAAAGTACACCTGTGATAAATTTACCCCAAACTAATTTTCAATCATCAAAAATCCAAAATTGGTACATTTTTGATAAATTTACCCTCCATTAGTTTTCGTTAAATTGGATTAGTACAACAAAAAAAACACAAATCGTTACAATTATGACAAACGGAGGGTATAACCATAAACATGTACATCCGTTAACTGCCACGTACTATCCAACTTATCACTTTGATGGTAAAATTTAATAGACACTTACAAAAGGTAAATTTATCACGTATCTACCAGCTTGGGTTTTTGGTAGTAAAAAAATTAGTTTATAGCAAATTTGTCACAAGTAAACCGATTTATAGTTTTTTGTGATATTAAAAGGAAAAAAAACATAGCCTTTTTCTCTTTAGACCAAAAATAAAAATAAAACCAAAGCGTTTTCTTTGGCTCCACGTGCCGCGAAATTGCTTCCTTCCCAGCCAAGGTACGCTAAGTACCGCGAAGCCCGAGCCTTGGGCCTTGGTCACGGAAAAAAATGGGTGGGCCATGGGCTCTTTAGAAACTCATTAAAACTCAATCTGATTTAACTTTAAAATTTTAAACTCACGTTCACTAGGCCCTTTAATGTTTAAATAACCCATATATAACTCAAAACCTGAAAATAGGAGTCGAATTTTGATGCCTCTAATCCTATCCACTAGTTGGTGAATTGCAATTACTTCATATGTTATCCTATCCATTTTTCGATAGTGTAAAATAACCTAAAATGTGCACATAAATATATTATAAAAATATTTCATAATTCACTGCTAAAGAAACAAAAAAATGCACAAACGAAGACAACATACTAGCAATCAATCCATGATTATTGTATGATCTAAACCTTAAATAGCATGGGTGCTTATTCCAATATTCTAAAGCCACAGGTTCATGATAATATATCCATTTTTTTGCTCACATTAGTGAGAAAATCTTTAATGAAAAAGTATTTGCATTAAAAAAAGTAAGAACAAGCAGGTTTTAAGTCTCTTCATAATTCGCTGCTGGTTATTAGGTGAAAGGAAGTGTGACAAATCAAGCTCGAGAAAGGAGCCATGCTATAACTACCAAAACAAGTTTACAGAGTTCATTTATTAAGTGATATGTTGGATCATTATTGGTTTTTGAACTTACCCCCTTTGTTTAAAGGGTCTTTGACAATCTGACATATCACTTAGTAATTTAAATCCCTGCACTGATTTAATAAATCTAGCAAGCTCGTACTTTTAATACCCTATTGAAATTAAGGAGAAATCCTTTCTTCTAAGGGCAAATTACAAAAAAAGTCTTCAACCTGCTGTACTTATGCCAATTCATAAATTTTTTAGATTGACCAATTTAGTCCTAAACCTTTTAACAATTTGTCAATGTAATTCATTCGGCTAATTTTGGTTGGAAATTGATGACGTGGATGTCGATCGTCCTACATGACACAGATGATGCTGACGTAGAAAATTTTTAAATTTTTTATTAATTTTTTTCTTTTCCTTTCCTTTTTTTTTATTGTTAAGGGCCGGCAAAGGGCCACTGGCAATTGGGTGAGGGCATGCGACCCTCACCTAGTGGCCAGTGACGGTAGTGATCGTAGCTGCAGGACCTATTTTCGGATAGCCTGCAAATGTTTAGGATAAAAGGTTGTATGGGCAGCTCTATCTCTAGACAACATCACCAATAGCTAGTTGATCTTCTGAGTATCTCCAACTGGAAGATTGAAGATGTCTATTTAAAAGAAGAGCTTTTAAGCCAAAATGTTAGAGAGTACAATATAAAATCCAAATATTTTCTCTGAGTTGCTTTCTTTGTTGATATTGTTCTGTTTACTTAAAAGATCTTCACTATTATAATCTTGTCGTATAGTAATCGTGTGAAAGATAAAGTGTACAAGAGTAAGTGCAGTAGCTGAGTCCTGATAGTGTGATTTATCATTTGTAAAGGATTAGCACTTGCCAATTGTAACTTGCTGAGCATATTACTAGTGTAATTTAGCTCGTATTACAGCTGTTAGTCTGAAGAGCGGATGTAGGCTTAGAGATAAAGTCGAATCACTATATATTTGCTTGTGAATCTTCTATCTCTTCACTATTAGCATTACTATATTTTTATCATCACGATTTGTCAAACGGCAACATGCACCTGATTTTTACAAACTGTTTCTGCCAATGTTTTAAGTTGAATTTGTTATATTCCGTAGATGTTTCTAATAGTTCTCAAACAACATATTCATCCTCCTCTAGGTTTATTGTTAGCCCCAACAATATCAATTCGATGCCAGCTTTGTTACTTTCTGTCCACTAAATGACAACTATTGAGTCATTGTTTAATCAATTAGGTACAATTGTGGGGACCTCCATGTGAAGTTGTCATCCTTTCTATGTTGTGGTCCCAAAGCTATTTTTTTTTCTTGGGTGCAATGTCAGCATTGGGGACAACACTGTAGGCATCATTGTTTGCTATAGTGAGGAATTTATTATTGGCACCGATGAGTGGGAATGTGCCGATGTAAATGAAGGTACTATAATTGCCGATGTAAGGAGGCCATGATACATTGATTTCGTGAGGAATATAGTGCAACAGTTACAATGCAAAATAGAAAAATTGCACTATTGTGTTCTCGAGCAAAGCTTGAAGGATGGTTTTGAGATACTTTCATGCTGATCATAGTATTAATAATATTATTTATTAATTTCATGGTGACAAAACTAAAGTGTATGTTGAATATTACAGTGATGATAAATATGATGAGAGCACGCAAGTAGAAGAAGTAGGATATGGTATTAAACCAAGTACTCAGGTTGGAGATGGATCTATTTTAAACGAACATGAGCAAGATAGGCAGGAGAAGAGTGGGAGGAGAATTTCATAATAATAAAATTGTAGTGTTTGGAGAATCGCATGAATCTAACTTGTAAGTAGGGATGAAGAAGCTCCAACAAATGATAATGAAATCGAATATGAGGAAAGTGGCGGTGATGATGAGAGTCATAGTTCAGAGAATAAGAATGAAGATGATGAAGTAGCTTTCCATAAAAGGAAGAGTAAGTATCCTTGCTATAATTCGACTGTTGCATGTCTTGTTTTGTTTATTGGTATAAAGTTTGATGATATACCAAATAGTTCAAAGAAGCTATTATCAAGCACTCAATTGTTGAATAGAGGAGTGTTGAATTCACTAGAAATACTAAGGAATTTGTGAGAGCAAAGTGTTCACAACCAAATTGTTCATGGAAGATATAAGGCTCATCGAGTAAGAAGAGCGGCTCATTTTAGCTTAGGTCATTGTGTCACGCCCCGAATCCCAACTTACCCATCGGAACGCGAGCATCCCCTTACCACTCCGGTCGATCAGAATGCGACGTCCCCAGGAGACATCGCCGACCCAGCAACAATCAGAGTATAAAAACACATGCGGAAGCAAATTACAAACCCTGACAAATAAAGATGAGCAAGGAAGCCACACAATCAAATCATCATCAAGTAAAACCTCATTCTCATATATATACCAACAAACTGTTTACACAAAGAACACAGATACATGTACAGTCAGATCCACTACAGGTCTAGGTCAAGGTCAAGCTAGCATCAAAGTCAAAAGGCCACTAATCCAAAAAGTGTCGGTGGCCGGGTGAGTAGGTCTGTACTAAGGATCACTATAACAAAAAGGTAGGGATCCCTATTGTCGTCCAACTAGTCTAAGGCTCATAGTCTGGGTCGCTGGAATCGTCGGGCTCATCGTAAGACTCAGCTGACTCCTCTGAAGAGCTGCGATCCGGCTCTGGCTCGTCCACGTCCATGTCGGGGTCCACCTGATCAGCCTGATCCTCCTGAACTCCCCCGTAGTCTGCTAGGAGGGCGTCAGCCTCAGCCTCGGAGTCAAAGTCGTCCTCAAGGTCTACATCTGCGGCTGCATCCTCGACGGCATCTATGTTTACATCCTCGCCTACCTCATCGACCTCACCATCCTCATCATCCAGCTCCATCGCCTCTGGCTCGGGGTTGTCCTCCTCCTCATCCATAGGCTCCGGCTCTGGGTCATCATACCAAACTCCGGGGCCTGGCTGGGCCTCGACGGCTGGCGTAGCGCCAGGTGGAGGGGCATCGACCACCTCGCCATCGGCAATCACTGGCTCCAACTCGCCATCAGCGTCTACTGGAATGTCAAAGGTACGGATAGGTCGACTGAGGGTCCCGTCCGCTGCCCTGCGACACCATGCTATGTACTCTTGCTTCTGATGCTCATCCTCACCCACGTTAACGTAAAGAACTGACCTAAACCTCACATGCATCTCGCCATTTCCAGCTGGGAAATGCTCCTCGGTCTGTAATATCTGCCTAGGAATCCCAAAAAGTGGAGGTGGCTCCGGCATCCTAGGGGGTAGGCTCTGAAATGTTCGGTTTTACCACAACCGTGAGACTAGCTCAGTGAATCAAATACCTAAACCTAGGCTAGGCTAAAGTGTGTCTCTTAACGGACCAAAATCAAGCATTCAAGCCAACAAACATAAAACTCAATATGTATCAACGTGATTCAACCCCTGCAAGTTAGTGCAATTCAACATATATATACACCCACATACGTGTACATACGGGCAGGCGTACTCCACACACGCGTGCTCATATTCTTTAAATGGTTCAACCACTCTATCACCGCATCCCACACGAATGCCTCATGCAGTCACATGCTAATGATTCTCACAATCTCATCATAATACTGCATGATTCACAATTCACACGATGTAACGTTCAGTTCATTCTTAAGCTCACGACCCACAATAGGGCCCGACCCGAAGGCCACAACACTTCATGGCCAGCGTATATAATACGCCCCCGGCCCGGTGTCTTCTAGCCTGCTACAAAGTGCCTGAGGCGCAACACCGCTCACCTACGAACCAGAGCCTGCTACAAAGTGCATGAGGATGGTCGTCTTCCGGTCTAACCGGGCATCGTCCTGCTACAAAGTGCATGAGGACGGAACTCGACCCGTAGGCCATTAGGTGATCACACATATCAATTTTATCTTAACCCCGCTCCACTCTTTTCAGGGCATTTACCGTGATCACACAATGCAATGTCACACCCGCACAATCACACAATGTCATCTCAAATTTCAATCTCGACATACCATGTTCGTGACATGCATTTTCATACCAATGAATACAAATGCCATAACAATTACCAACATTACAAACAATGGCCATTCTAGCACTTGTAACACCTAACATGCATAATTCGGCCATACCACTATCCCAATTTCAAACATAGCCAAAACACATTCAAAACACTCCATTTAAGCCTCCAATCATTCAGCCAAGACCCCACTCAACCATATAAGGCATATACTTAATTTAATTTAGCAAACAAGTCCATTTAGCCCTAAAATCATCATTTCTAGCACAAACACTCAAAGCCTCCGAATTTAGCTCACCATGGACAGCCATCAAATCCTCACAAATCAGCCATAATTCCACCTTAAATCAACTCTCAACAACATCATTAATTCAGCCATTAATCATACAACCACTAACAAACACCAACTAACTTAATCTCCACAAATCAACCCAACTAAACACAACTAAACACAATTAAGGCTAGACTAAGTTTGGGTATTAAACTCACGTCTGGGTGGACGACTCGCGGGAGAAACAAGAACATTCGACTCGCGGCTCGACGACGGCTCACGGCCACTCCCGGCGGGGCTCGGCTCCTCACGGCCACGGCGGTCCAAGGGGCTGATTCGGCCAAGACAGGGCAAGGCGGCTTGGGGGTGGCTGATGGGGTGTCCAAGGGTGGAAAGGTGACTCACGGGGCTGCGGCTGGTGGCTCACGGCGGCGCGGAATCCCCTCGGCGTCGCCGGCGTCCGGCGGACTCCAATCGGCCAAGACCAGCCGTGGCTGGTCGTCCACGAGGGAGGGGGAGGCGCGGCTGAGGACGGTGGCTTGGGGGCTGGCTCAGCTCTCCACGGTGGTCCTTCGCCGTGGCCAGCAGCTCCGGCGAGCGGCTGAGGAAGGACGGCGACGGTGGGCTGATTCCGGCGAAGAAGAGAAGGAAACGAAGGAGAGGGAGATGGCCGATCGTGAGGAGAGAGGGAGTGGGCGAAAATGGAGGAGAGAGAGAGAGAAACATGACCAAAAAGTGGTCAAAGCTTGGTCAAATCAGCCTTAGTGGAATCCATGTGTCATGATCTAAGCCCTCTTGACCAAACTACCCCTTCATCCAATGGTTTAAATCCATTCCAATCAATTATTGAGGGGCATTCTTGTCATTAGCTCCTAACCAACCCTTAACCAACCTTGTTAACCTTAACCAACCTTGGTTAAACCAAAATAATTTCCAAAATTCGAAATTATGCTTAATTAATCCAAGGGTAATTCCGTCCTTTTTCCATTCTGAACCGAAATTCCATTTTTCGCACCAATGCGTCCCATATGTGTGTGGCCAACTTATTCTAGCGTCAGAATCTTAAAATTAGTCCTTCGGGTCCCCGAAATCCGACACCGAAATCTGGGCTCAATTCCGTGAACAACTCTCTCTCAACTTCAATTTTTCTGAAACTCTCACTAACAGGCGGCTGTTTAGGAATACGCGTATCGACTTAGGGCTGTCCGAGTCTCGATGGTTCTGATCATCGAGAGAAAGAGGGTTTATTACCAATCCCGGAGTCACGATCATTTGGCTCGAGTTCAGGATTGGTTGGCCACGAGCACGTTTGGTTAAGCAGAATCACCTGCGATCCCAATTGTGCATCGTTGGCCTTGGCCATACCATTTCCATCACTTTTCCTAAGATCGGCCCCTCACTGGTTCACAATATTCCCTCATTCTTTCTCAAATTGGCTCCCGAGTCGCGACTAAGTCCCTGGTCCACGTACTAGTGTCCTAGTTAGCCATTCCTCATGGTTAGTATCCCAAGAGTGATCAGCTCTGGGCAAGTCGTACTCAAATGAAATGAGAAATAACATTCATTTTATTAATCCCAGAAATTACATCGAAATTCGGGCTGTTACAACCTTCCCCCCTTACAAAAATTTCGTCCTCGAAATTTACACTTCCATCCCATCTAATCAAACAACTGGGGGTGTTGACGCCGCATGGCCTCTTCACTCTCCCAAGTAGCGCCCTCTGTGCCGTGGTGCTCCCATACAACCTTCACCATCGGGATAGTCTTATTCCTGAGCACTCGATCTCTTCGGTCCTCAATCCTGACTGGTCTCTCCACGTACGACACTTTGTCGTCCACGTCTATCTCCTCGTACCTTAGAACGTGGGTCGGATCTGGTTCATACTTTCTCAACATCGACACGTGGAATACATTATGTACCTGTGACAAGTTAGGCGGCAAGGCAAGACGATAGGCCATATCACCAATCTTTTCCAATATCTCAAATGGCCCAACGTACCTGGGACTGAGTTTTCCTTTCTTACCAAACCGGGACAATCCTTTCATCGGCGATACCTTCAAGAATACATGGTCTCCCACTTGAAACTCTAAGGGTCGTCGTCTCCGGTCGGCATAACTTTTCTGACGGCTCTGCGCTGTTCTCAGTCTGTCTCTGATAATCTCAACGGCCTCAACTGTCTGCTGTACTAACTCTGGCCCGGTAATACTGCGCTCACCAACCTCATCCCAACATACTGGCGTTCTGCACGCTCTACCATACAATGCCTCAAACGGTGCCATCTGAATACTCTGCTGGTAGCTGTTATTGTAGGCAAACTCCACTAAATGCAGCTATTCTTCCCATTTGCCCTGAAAATCTACGACACAAGCTCTCAGCATATCCTCCAGAGTCTGAATTGTTCTCTCTGATTGGCCATATGTCTGTGGATGATAAGCCGTGCTGAACTGCAACTTTGTTCCTAAGGCCACTTGCAGACTTTTCCAAAAATTGGCCGTAAATCTTGGATCGCGATCTGACGTAATGGTCACCGGTACTCCATGCAATCGCACTATCTGCTGAACATACAACTCGGCATACCTTTCTAGTTCAAGGTCCTTTCGCACTGCCAGGAAATGCGCTGACTTGGTCAGACGATCCACTATCACCCATATAGAGTCGTGCCCTCTCTGGCTTCGTGGTAATCCCGTCACGAAATCCATGGTGATATGCTCCCATTTCCACTCTGGGATCTCTAACGGCCTCAACAATCCACCAGGCTTGCAGTGTTGTGCCTTCACTTGTTGGCACGTCAAACACTTAGCCACGTGTCTCGCCACATCAGCCTTCATTCCATTCCATCAATAATGTTGCCTTAAGTTCTGGTACATTTTCGTACTACCTGGGTGGATACTGTACTGACTCCGATGAGCTTCACTCAAGATTTCCTCCTTCAGACCTTCATCGTCTGGTACACACAATCTTCCTCTGAACTTTAAAGTTCCATCCTCGCTCATCTGGAAGTCCGGCCTCCTTTTAGAAACATCCAATCCAATGATCTTCTGGATTTCTTGGTCCGTAGACTGGAGTTCCTTAATCCTTGCCTGGATCTCTGGTTCAATCCTCAAGGCTGCCATCAAACTGGACATCTGGCTCACTTCGAACTTAAACTCTGAATCTCTGAGCCGTTCCAACAATGTCCATTCTCTCACCATCATATGTGCCATACTAGACTTGCGACTTAAAGCATCTGCTACTCTATTGGCCTTACCCGGATGATACAGGATGTCGCAATCATAGTCTTTCAGTAGTTCCATCCACCTTCTCTGCCTCATATTGTAACAGCCCGAATTTCGATGTAATTTCTAGGATTAATAAAATGAATGTTATCTCTCATTTCATTTGAGTACGACTCGCCCAGAGCTGATCACTCTTGGGATACTAACCATAGAGGAATGGCTAATTAGGACATTAGTACGTGGACCAGGGACTTAGTCGCGACTCGGGTGCCGATTTGAGAAAGAATGAGGGAATATTGTGAACCAGTGAGGGGCCGATCTTAGGAAAAGTGATGGAAATGGTATGGCCAAGGCCAACGATGCACAATTGGGATCGCAGGTGATTCTGCTTAACCGAACGTGCTCGTGGTCAACCAATCCTGAACTCGAGCCAAATGATCGTGACCCCGGGATTAGTAATAAACTCTCTTTCTCTCGATGATCGGAACCGTTGAGACTCGGACAACCCTAAGTCGATACGCGTATACCTAAACAGCCGCCTGTTGGTGAGAGTTCAGAATAATTGAAATTGAGAGAGAGTTGTTCACGGAATTGAGCCCAGACTTCGGTGTCGGATTTCGGGGACCCGACGGACTTATTTTAAGATTCTGACGCCAGAAAATGTTAGCCACACATATATGGGACGCTTGGGTGCGAAAAATGGAATTTTGGTTCGGGACGGCAAAAAGACGGAATTGCCCTTGGACTAATTAGGCCTAATTCCGAATTTTAAAGATTAATTTGGGTTAAACCAAGGTTGGTTAAGTTGACTAGAGTGGTTAAAGGTTGGTTAGGGGCTAAAGACAAGATTGCCCTTCAATAATTCATTTGGATTGATGTTAGCCATTGGATAAAAGGGTAGATTGGTCAAGGAGCTTGGATGGTTGACACTTGTCACCCCAAAAGTTGATTAGACTAAGTTTGACCAATTTAGTCTTGCCTTTCTCTCTCCTCTAGCTTTCACGCCACTCTTCCTCTCTCTCTCCTCCATCTTCACGCCATTCTCTCTCTTCTCCCTCTCTCCCCTTCGTTCTCTCCTCCATTTCGGCCGATCAAACCAGCCACCGTCGCCGCCTCCCACAGCAGCTCGCCGGAACTTGTGGCCACGGCAAAGGGAAGCCGTGGAGGGCCGGAGCACCCACCAAGCCGCCGTCTCAGCCGTGTCCTTCTCCTCCCCCTTGGACGTCCCCAATCAGCCGCCTTGGACCGCCGTGACCGTGAGGGCCGAGTCACGCCGGGAGTGCCGTGAGCCGCCGTCGCCGAGCCGCACCTTGGATGTACTTGTTTCTTCCGCAAATTGTCCACCCCGATGTGAGTTGAACACCTAAACTTAGATTAGGCCTAATTGTGTCTAGTTGAGTTAGTTTGGATTGATTTGTGGAGTTTGAACTAGATTAGTGTTTATTAGTGGATTGTGTAGTTATATGGCTGAAATGGTGAGGTTGTTGAGGGTTGATTTGAAGTGGAAATATGGCTGAATTGAGAGGATTTGATGGCTGTCCATGTTGAACAAATTTCGGAGCCCTTGAGCCTTTGGGTTAGAAATGGTGATTTTAGGTCCAATTAGGCTTGTTTTGCTTAATTAAGATAAGTGTATGCCTTGTATAATTGAGTGGGACCTTGGCTGAACATTGGAGGCTTAAATGGAGTGGTTTGAATGTGTTTTGGCCATGTTTTAAATTGGGGTTTTGGTTTGGCCGAATTTCATGTGTGAGAGTACAAATGCTATAATATGTCCATGGGTTGTAAATGTTGGTGATTGTTGTGGCATTTGTGTTCAATGATATGAAAATGCATGTCACCACTTGATATGTTGAGATTGATATGTGAAATGGCATGGTGTGCTTGTGCGGTGTGACATGGCATTGTGTGTGTGATCACCGTAAACGCCCTGAAAAGTGTGGAATTGGGCTAAGATAAAATTGAGATGTGTGATCACCTAGTGGCCTTCGGGTCGTGGCCTTCGGGTCGTTCCGTCTGTTGCGTTTACGCGAGACGATGCCCGGTGAGACCGGAAGACGACCATCCTCATGCACTTTGTAGCAGGCTCTGGTTCGTAGGTGAGCGGTGTTGCGCCTGAGGGCTAGAAGACACCGGGCCGGGGGCGTGTTATATACGCTGGCCATGAAGTGTTGTGGCCTTCGGGTCGGGCCTTCGGGTCGGAAAGTTGTTGGCCTTCGGGTCGGGCCCTATTGTGGGTCGTGAGATTAAGATCAAACTGAGCATTGCATTATGTGGTTGCGAATCATGCAGTATGGTGGTGAGATTGTGAGAATCATTAGTATGTGACTGCATGAGGCATTCGTGTGGGATGCGATGATTGAGTGAATTGAACCATTTAAGAAGATGAGCACATGTGTGCGGAGAACGCCTGCCCGTATGTACACGTATGTGGGTGTATGTATATGTTGTTGAATTGCACTAACTTGCAGGGGTTGAATCACTTGAATCACGTTGATACACTTTGAGTCTTATGTTGATGGCTTGATTGTTTGGTTTTGGTCTGTAGTGAGACACACTTTAGCCTAGCCTAGGTTTAGGTATTTGATTCACTGAGCTAGTCTCACGGTTGTTGTAAAACCGAAACATTTCAGAACCTACCCCCTAGGATGTTGGAGCCGCCTCCACTTTTTGGGATTCCCAGGCAGATTTTGCAGTCCGTGGAGCATTTCCCAGCTGGAGAAGGAGAAATGCATGTGAGGTTTAGGTCAGTTGTTTATGTGAATACGGGTGAGGATGAGCATCTGAAGCAAGAGTACATAGCCTGGTGTCGTAGAGCCGCGGACGGGACCCTCAGTCGACCTATCCGTACCTTTGACATCCCAGTAGACGTTGATGGTGAGTTAGCACCGGTGATTGCCGATGGCGAGGTGGTTGACGTTCCTCCACCTGGCGCTCCGCCAGTTGTCGATGCCCAGCCAGGCCCTGGAGTTTGGTATGATGAGTTAGAGCCGGAGCCTATGGATGAGGACGAGGACGACCCCGAGCCAGAGGTGATGGATCAGGATGATGGGGATGGTGAGGTCGATGAGGTAGGAGATGATGTGAACATAGATGCCGTCGAGGATCAGGTGGATCAGGAAGACCCAGACATGGACGTGGACGAGCCAGGACCGGGTAGCAGCTCTTCTGAGGAGTTAGCAGAGTCTTCCGACGAGCCCGACGATTCCAGCGATCCAGACTTCGAGCCATAGAGTAGTTGGACGATAATAAGGATCCCTACCCTTTTTGTTATAGTGATCCTTAGCTCAGACCCACTCACCCGGCCACCGACACTTTTTGGGATTTGTGGCCTTTTGTCTTTGATGTTAGCCTGACCTAGACCCGTAGTGGATTTGCCTGTATATGTATCTGTGATCTTTGTATAAACAGTTTGTTGTTATATATATGAGAATGAGGTTTTACCTGATGATGATTTGTTGGTTTGGCTTCCTTGTTCATCTTTATTTGTCAGGGTTGTATTTTGTTTCCGCATGTGTTTTTATACTCTGATTGTTGTTGGGTCGGCGATGTCTCCTGGGGACGTCGCACTCTGATCGACCGAAGTGATAAGGGGATGCTCGCGTTCCGATGAGGTGAGTTGGGTTCGGGGCGTGACACATATTCAGCTCTTTCTGCGAAAACAGGTACTTGAGGCTCTGATGGTCCGTGTAGATCTGAAACTTTTCTCCACAAAGATAATGCCTCCAGATCTTAAGGGCAAATACTATCGCAGCCAACTCTAAATCGTGCGTCGGATAATTCATCTCATGAGGTCTCAACTGTCTCGACGCATACGCCACCACTTTCCCATGCTGCATCAACACGCAACCTAGCCCTCTCAATGAAGCATCACTGTACACCTCGAATCCTCCTGATCCGGATGGAATAGTCAATACTGGAGCTGTCGTAAGTCTGTGTTTCAACTCCTGAAAACTTTTCTCACACTTGTCATCCCATTCGAACTTGGACTCTTTCTTTAACAATCTGGTCATGGGCATGGCTATGGATGAGAATCCTTCTACAAACCGTCTGTAATAGCCGGCCAGTCCAAGGAAACTTCTGATCTCGGTCACTGAGGTCGGTCTCGGCCAATTAATTACGGCCTCTATCTTGGTCGGGTCTACTGATATCCCTTCTCCCGACACTATGTGTCCAAGGAAAGCTACTCGACTGAGCCAAAATTCACACTTGCTGAACTTGGCGTAGAGCGCATGCTCTCTTAACGTCCGTAGCACCTCAGTCAAGTGCACCTCATGCTCTTCCGGACTCTTAGAATATACCAATATGTCGTCAATGAAGACAATCACTGACTGATCCAAAAATTCCTTAAACACTTTGTTCATTAGATCCATGAAAGCTGCAGGAGCATTCGTCAGTCCAAAGGGCATAACTGTAAACTCATAGTGCCCATACCTCGTCCTGAAGGCTGTCTTAGGTATATCCTCCTTCTTGATTCTTAACTGGTGATATCCTGTCCGTAGGTCAATCTTGGAGAATACCGATGCTCCCTGCAACTGATCAAACAAATCGTCGATCCTAGGCAGTGGGTACTTGTTCTTTACTGTCACCTGGTTCAGCTGCCTGTAGTCGATACACAATCTCAGGGTTCCGTCTTTCTTTTTCACAAACAGCACAGGCGCTCCCCATGGAGACGCGCTCGGACGGATGAAACCCTTGTCCAATAACTCCTGCATCTGGACTTTCAACTCCTTTAACTCAGACAATGACATCCGATATGGGGCTTTTGAGATCGGTTCTGTACCCGGGGCTAGCTCAATTACAAACTCAACTTCCCGCTCAGGTGGTAAGCCTGGCAATTCCTGTGGAAATACTTCTAGAAAGTTGCATACCACCGGGATATCTTCTAACTGAAGCTCTGGTACAGTGGGATCCACCACATTGACCAGATATCCTTCACATCCTTCGTTCAACAACTCATTCACTTCCAGTGAAGAGATCCAAGGAATCGAGGTTCCTCCTCGACTTCCTTGAAATTCAAACCTAGGTTGTCCAATTGGATTGAACTGGATCGTTTTACTATCACAATCCACTACCGCCTTCTGCTGCACTAACCAGTCCATTCCAACAATAACATCAAAATCAAACATGGCCAACACTGCCAAGTCGATATGGCTTTCCACACCACCAATCACTATCTTACATGCAGGCCATCCAAAGGAGACTATCATCCTATCATTCAACGGAGTAGATACGCATAACACAGTCTCAAGCAGAATAGGCTCAAACCCAACCAATCTAATAAACTGTTCTGACACAAAAGAATGGGTTGCCCCCGGATCAAACAAAGCATAGGCTGCATGGTCTCCCAAAGAAATCGTACCTGTGACCACCCCTGGCGCTTTCTCCGCTTCCTTGCGCGCCATAGCGTACACCCTTCCTTGGGCTGGTGGTCGTCCTGGGTTAGTCGCTGGGGGATGTCCACCCTGATTCCCCGTCCTAGGCGGTTGGGCTGGTGCTTGCGATCCCGCTGGACGCATCTGAGGACACGACCTAATCTGGTGGTCAAAACTCCCACACCTGAAACATGCTCTGAACCTACTCGAAGGCGGGTTAGGCTTCCCAATGTTTCTCCTCGCAGATGGAATGAACTGTCTATTCCCAGTCATTGGCCTTTTCTCCAACCTGCGATTGTCTCTATTAGGCATAAACCGTGATCCTGAGGCGGCGGCCCTCTCTTGCTGATCTCTTTCTATGATCTGAGCCCTCTCGTACATCTCACGGTAGTCTTTAAGGTTATGAGATAGAATCTGGCTCCTGAGGTCTGGTTTCAATCCATCTCGAAACCTCCTAGCCTTGTCTCTCGGATTCACCACCAATGTAGGCGCGAACTTAGCCAATCTCGCAAACTCCCTCTCGTATTGGTCTACTGTCATCTGTCCCTGGCGCAGTTTCATAAATTCCAACAACTTCCTTTCCTGCTCTACCTCAGAGAAATACTTCTCATAAAAATGTTCAACAAACACAGTTCAAACCAACTCAGTACCTGTAGGGAATACCTCGTCCTTTACTGCATTCCACCAATCGTTGGCACCTTCCTGTAACTGATACACTGCTAAGTCTACTCTCTCGGTATCGGTGCACTTCAATACATTAAACGCCTTTTCCAACTCCTCAACCCATCTGGGCGCTAACTCTGCATCGCCCCTACCACTGAACTTGGGCGGCTTAAGCTTCAGAAATTGCTCAACTAGCTGGGGCATCTGTCTCGGTACAACTGGTTGTGCCTGTTCTGCCTGATTACCCCCATTACCGGCTATCGCTGCGGCTTCGGCTGCCTGTGCATGTGCGGCTGCCCTCTCCTGAGCCTGCAAACCCATGATATGCCCTATCTCACGGAGGGTCTCCATAACTTCCTCCATTCTGGGGTCTCTGGCCTCTCTGGGCTCGGTTCTCGGTTGCTCTTGGGGTTCCTTTCCTCTTCGGTGACTCATCTCTCTCTAAGCTGGCTACTCAACTACCTGCTATAACCCCACTAAGGAGTCAAAGACTTAAACCATACTAACCCAGTCTAAGTCCTAGGCAGGTATCAAACAATAGCCAAACAATCACATGCGATCTAGCACTGAGCACAATACATCACCCAAGGGAACATGTGTACTCACCTCAGGTCCTGACGCGCCTGCACCTTCGGGGTTGAATCACTTACACATTCAATCAATCAAACAAACGCAATTAAGAGACACACCTAGCACACGAGGTCACCTAGTTGGCTACCCTTGGTCATCGCTCCTTATCACTCCAGGCTTCGACCGCATGGATAGAGCTGACCTTGCTCTGATACCAATTCAAACGGGGATGTCACGCCCCGAATCCCAACTTACCCATCGGAACGCGAGCATCCCCTTACCACTCCGGTCGATCAGAATGCGACGTCCCCAGGAGACATCGCCGACCCAGCAACAATCAGAGTATAAAAACACATGCGGAAGCAAATTACAAACACTGACAAATAAAGATGAGCAAGGAAGCCACACAATCAAATCATCATCAAGTAAAACCTCATTCTCATATATATACCAACAAACTGTTTACACAAAGAACACAGATACATGTACAGTCAGATCCACTACAGGTCTAGGTCAAGGTCAAGCTAGCATCAAAGTCAAAAGGCCACTAATCCAAAAAGTGTCGGTGGCCGGGTGAGTAGGTCTGTACTAAGGATCACTATAACAAAAAGGTAGGGATCCCTATTGTCGTCCAACTAGTCTAAGGCTCATAGTCTGGGTCGCTGGAATCGTCGGGCTCATCGTAAGACTCAGCTGACTCCTCTGAAGAGCTGCGATCCGGCTCTGGCTCGTCCACGTCCATGTCGGGGTCCTCCTGATCAGCCTGATCCTCCTGAACTCCCACGTAGTCTGCTAGGAGAGCGTTAGCCTCAGCCTCGGAGTCAAAGTCGTCCTCAAGGTCTACATCTGCGGCTGCATCCTCGACGGCATCTATGTTTACATCCTCGCCTACCTCATCGACCTCACCATCCTCATCATCCAGCTCCATCGCCTCTGGCTCGGGGTTGTCCTCCTCCTCATCCATAGGCTCCGGCTCTGGGTCATCATACCAAACTCCGGGGCCTGGCTGGGCCTCGACGGCTGGCGTAGCGCCAGGTGGAGGGGCATCGACCACCTCGCCATCGGCAATCACTGGCTCCAACTCGCCATCAGCGTCTACTGGAATGTCAAAGGTACGGATAGGTCGACTGAGGGTCCCGTCCGCTGCCCTGCGACACCATGCTATGTACTCTTGCTTCTGATGCTCATCCTCACCCACGTTAACGTAAAGAACTGACCTAAACCTCACATGCATCTCGCCATTTCCAGCTGGGAAATGCTCCTCGGTCTGTAATATCTGCCTAGGAATCCCAAAAAGTGGAGGCGGCTCCGGCATCCTAGGGGGTAGGCTCTGAAATGTTCGGTTTTACCACAACCGTGAGACTAGCTCAGTGAATCAAATACCTAAACCTAGGCTAGGCTAAAGTGTGTCTCTTAACGGACCAAAATCAAGCATTCAAGCCAACAAACATAAAACTCAATATGTATCAACGTGATTCAACCCCTGCAAGTTAGTGCAATTCAACATATATATACACCCACATACGTGTACATACGGGCAGGCGTACTCCACACACGCGTGCTCATATTCTTTAAATGGTTCAACCACTCTATCACCGCATCCCACACGAATGCCTCATGCAGTCACATGCTAATGATTCTCACAATCTCATCATAATACTGCATGATTCACAATTCACACGATGTAACGTTCAGTTCATTCTTAAGCTCACGACCCACAATAGGGCCCGACCCGAAGGCCACAACACTTCATGGCCAGCGTATATAATACGCCCCCGGCCCGGTGTCTTCTAGCCTGCTACAAAGTGCCTGAGGCGCAACACCGCTCACCTACGAACCAGAGCCTGCTACAAAGTGCATGAGGATGGTCGTCTTCCGGTCTAACCGGGCATCGTCCTGCTACAAAGTGCATGAGGACGGAACTCGACCCGTAGGCCATTAGGTGATCACACATATCAATTTTATCTTAACCCCGCTCCACTCTTTTCAGGGCATTTACCGTGATCACACAATGCAATGTCACACCCGCACAATCACACAATGTCATCTCAAATTTCAATCTCGACATACCATGTGCGTGACATGCATTTTCATACCAATGAATACAAATGCCATAACAATTACCAACATTACAAACAATGGCCATTCTAGCACTTGTAACACCTAACATGCATAATTCGGCCATACCACTATCCCAATTTCAAACATAGCCAAAACACATTCAAAACACTCCATTTAAGCCTCCAATCATTCAGCCAAGACCCCACTCAACCATATAAGGCATATACTTAATTTAATTTAGCAAACAAGTCCATTTAGCCCTAAAATCATCATTTCTAGCACAAACACTCAAAGCCTCCGAATTTAGCTCACCATGGACAGCCATCAAATCCTCACAAATCAGCCATAATTCCACCTTAAATCAACTCTCAACAACATCATTAATTCAGCCATTAATCATACAACCACTAACAAACACCAACTAACTTAATCTCCACAAATCAACCCAACTAAACACAACTAAACACAATTAAGGCTAGACTAAGTTTGGGTATTAAACTCACGTCTGGGTGGACGACTCGCGGGAGAAACAAGAACATCCGACTCGCGGCTCGACGACGGCTCACGGCCACTCCCGGCGGGGCTCGGCTCCTCACGGCCACGGCGGTCCAAGGGGCTGATTCGGCCAAGACAGGGCAAGGCGGCTTGGGGGTGGCTGATGGGGTGTCCAAGGGTGGAAAGGTGACTCACGGGGCTGCGGCTGGTGGCTCACGGCGGCGCGGAATCCCCTCGGCGTCGCCGGCGTCCGGCGGACTCCAATCGGCCAAGACCAGCCGTGGCTGGTCGTCCACGAGGGAGGGGGAGGCGCGGCTGAGGACGGCGGCTTGGGGGCTGGCTCAGCTCTCCACGGTGGTCCTTCGCCGTGGCCAGCAGCTCCGGCGAGCGGCTGAGGAAGGACGGCGACGGTGGGCTGATTCCGGCGAAGAAGAGAAGGAAACGAAGGAGAGGGAGATGGCCGATCGTGAGGAGAGAGGGAGTGGGCGAAAATGGAGGAGAGAGAGAGAGAAACATGACCAAAAAGTGGTCAAAGCTTGGTCAAATCAGCCTTAGTGGAATCCATGTGTCATGATCTAAGCCCTCTTGACCAAACTACCCCTTCATCCAATGGTTTAAATCCATTCCAATCAATTATTGAGGGGCATTCTTGTCATTAGCTCCTAACCAACCCTTAACCAACCTTGTTAACCTTAACCAACCTTGGTTAAACCAAAATAATTTCCAAAATTCGAAATTATGCTTAATTAATCCAAGGGTAATTCCGTCCTTTTTCCATTCCGAATCGAAATTCCATTTTTCGCACCAATGCGTCCCATATGTGTGTGGCCAACTTATTCTAGCGTCAGAATCTTAAAATTAGTCCGTCGGGTCCCCGAAATCCGACACCGAAATCTGGGCTCAATTCCGTGAACAACTCTCTCTCAACTTCAATTTTTCTGAAACTCTCACTAACAGGCGGCTGTTTAGGAATACGCGTATCGACTTAGGGCTGTCCGAGTCTCGATGGTTCCGATCATCGAGAGAAAGAGGGTTTATTACTAATCCCGGGGTCACGATCATTTGGCTCGAGTTCAGGATTGGTTGGCCACGAGCACGTTTGGTTAAGCAGAATCACCTGCGATCCCAATTGTGCATCGTTGGCCTTGGCCATACCATTTTCATCACTTTTCCTAAGATCGGCCCCTCACTGGTTCACAATATTCCCTCATTCTTTCTCAAATTGGCTCCCGAGTCGCGACTAAGTCCCTGGTCCACGTACTAGTGTTCTAGTTAGCCATTCCTCATGGTTAGTATCCCAAGAGTGATCAGCTCTGGGCGAGTCGTACTCAAATGAAATGAGAAATAATATTCATTTTATTAATCCCAGAAATTACATCGAAATTCGGGCTGTTACACATTGTGGGAGGACCATAGCAGTTCCATTTTATTTGACAATAAAAGGATAGCAAGTGCATGGTTGTCGAATTACTTTTTCCAACACTATCAAGGCGATGCTTGATATCAAGAGTGTCACGCCCCAAACCCTATGAGCGTGCGATCATCTCTTTGTGGTCGTAATGTACGTGATATCTTAGGACTTGTCGCCAACCCAATCGAAACTCTAATGAGTAACGCATGCAGAAGCAACCTCGAACTCTCTGTACAACATATAAACAAATAGGATAGTAGAGGGATAAAGAATTCACATAAACAAGACACTTTTATAAACATAACGTCGATTATAACACATACATTTGCAAGCCTTCTACAAGGCCACTATCTACGAACCACGCACAATAACAAGGATTAGGTGGGTGGTAAGCTTAACTCCTCTATAAAAAGGTGCACTCAAAAGAAGGGGTAACTCGACCTATCTTTAATCCCCATAGTATCCTGACAGCGTCTCCCGATCAATCACGGTCGCGGGTCTGAAATGGTTTGGTTATACAACCATTAGAACACTTCTTAATAAGCAACTACCTAAGCCTCGCTTAGGCCAAAGTGTACTTCTGAATAATTCTAAACATGCGATTCAAACAATCGACGTGCCATAAACAATCACAGGCGTCCCTACCTCGCCTTGGCACATACACAAGCCTTGTACGTTAGAATATCGCCATAACATGGCCAATTGCCTATCAAGCATGCGTAAAGCAATTCATGGCATGATCAAGCATAACATGATTGATAATCCAAACGTGCTCGTCAATTAACTCAGGCAAAGCATTCCCCAATGCAAATCGCACTCATTAAGTCTAGATTATTAACGATCCCTTGGGCCACCGAACTCCCGTCGGTCTTTTGGCGTAACTAGGCATCGTCCCGTTACTTCAACGACGGCAACGTTCGGAACCCTCGCTCAGACGGCATTCCACAAAGGAGCATCGATCCGGCCTCTACCACGATCGGCAACATCTAGAACCCCCGTTGGGCATCGTCTAGAATCCCTGCCTAGACGGAACGTGTCGTGACCGTACACACACCTAAGCAATTATTACCAATTCTTATCTTTATAAATTAGCCTAATGTCAACTAAATCCATCAAAATGCCACGATAACACCGAATTATTCTCGAGAGAGAGAAAAATTGATAATATACAAAATCGGGTCCAAATTGGGCAGTTGCGCAGTGACAGAAATCTATTTGAAAAAAAATAGTAAATCAACTCCAAAAATTTTGAAATTTGGATATGTTGCATAAAATATCTTGATAAACATTTTCCATGTAGAACTCAAAATCTGATTCCAACCGTAAACACCTCGTTTTGACACTCAAAGCCGGACAGAACCCGGTTCGCTCGAACAACCCCTCAGACCATCAAACATACAACTCATTTAGTACTCAAATCACTTTGGAAAGCTCTAAAATTTTTATATGCCATAGACACAAATGTTTTTAACAATTTTTGTGAAGGAAGTTTGTTGAAATAAGGTTTGGAAAATTTTATAAAAATTCGGAAAGACAAGAAGGTCGAGTGAACAGTAAATCGGGCAGTTTTGTGACGGTCTGAAAACCAACTTCCAAATGACCCCAAACAACTTCCAAAAATTCTGAATTTAAAGTATGTTATATTTAAAGATGTTGGGAACAAATTCCATGAAGAACACTTTCTCAGATTCAACCTACAATGATCATAAAAAAAATAACAAAATACAGAGGTACAGTAACAACCAGAAATCCGAGAATCATTAAACTTGCACCATTAAGCAAATCAAGCTTATACAACCACTAAACTAACTATCCACAGCCTTTAAACCATCCCTAACATGTCCATTAGTCACCCCTTAACCTAGTCAAGGGTTAGGAAGCCACTTACAAGAGAGCCTAAGCAAGACAACCTAGCAAGGGAGCAAACAAGAGCCTTGGCACGGCAACAGCTACTCCGGCGAAGCAACGGCTAGGGCGGACAATGGATGGCAACTCAGGTGATCAGTGATGGTGTGAGGGTGATCATGGGTGGTGGTGATGGCGAAAGGGAAAAGGGAGAGAAAGTGTCTTGGTGGGGTGTTTGGCGCTAGGAGCAACAGCTGCGGTCTACGGCTCCGGCATGTCTCCGGCGGCTGGGAAGGCGAGGTTGTGGTGGTTGACGAGCAGCTGGTATGGTCGGCTGGAATGGGAAGCATCAAAAGCCAGAGGAAGTGGAAGCCGAAGAAGCAAGCAGCAGCAACAGTAACAAAACAGCAAAGAAAAGAAGAGAAGGAAGAAGAAGTCAGCAGAAGGAAGCAGCAGCCACGTGAAGCATCATGGGCAGCAGTAGTAGAGGCATGGGCAGCGGCAGCATGGTCAGTGGTCAGCAAAGCAGAAGCAGAAATCACGTGAGAAAGTTGAGAAAGTCAGCGGAAAAGGAGTCAACAACGTGGGGTGTTCGGCGGAGAAAGAGGAGAGAGAGAGAGAGAAGAGAGAGAAAGTCAAGCGCACTTGAGTGCGATCCAACAATCCTCGTTAAAATCCGAAAACGATCCAACGGCCCACAAAAAACCCTAAATATAAATTAGGAAAATGGCCAAAAGATAATAACTAAAACACACTACAAGGGAGGTCTACTAGTCAAAATCCGTACTCGGTCCAAATTTCACTTTTCACTTATCTCGGCAATATTGACGCTGGCCACAATAATATCGATATTGTCCAATTAAATTCGTCATGAAACTCCGAAAAATTTGACATCAAAGTTCGGGCTCTAAATAATGGCCAAATTCGATCTAGTGCGATTCTAGTAAAATCTCTAATTTAAAAAAATAACCCAAGAGTGATCAGTTCCGGGTGAGATTTTATTATAAACGCACTGACGAATTACACATTTTATAAATCTAAAAAATGGGTCGAAATTCGAAATGTCACGAAGAGTCCTCAATTCAAGCAGTTAGTGAAGGAGCAGGTAGGGGTTAATATGTCCATGAATAAGTACAAAAGAGCCAAGCTAAAGGTGATGAGTATACTGATATATAGGTATAAGGAAGAAATATGCTCAGGTTTGGGATTATGCTAGCGATCGTATGCTTCAAAACCCATCTAGTAGAGTATATATAGAGGTTGTGGAGAGACCTTTGCTTGACTGTAGGACTATGTTCGATAGGATTTATGTTTGCTTTGATATATGTAAGTAGGGATTTTTGTCTAGTTGTAGAAGAGTAATAGGGTTTGATGGATATTTTTTGAAGGGTTTATGCAATGGAGAGTTGTTGGCTGTTGTTTGAAGGGATGCCAATAACAAAATGTTTCTAATAACTTGGGTTGTTGTCAAGGTAGAGAATAAGGACACTTTGTCCTGGTTCCTAGAGAATGTAATGGCTGACCTTAAGATTACTAATAGGGGAGGTTGGACATTCATGAGCGACCAACATAAGGTAACGCCATTATTAACTGTTGGCTTTTAATATTGATCACATATTTTAGCTTACAAGTATATATTGGTTTGAATTATTGTAGGGACTTGTTCTTGCATTAGCTGAGTTGAGGTTATATGCTGAACATAGAATGTGTGCGAGGCACATGTATATAAACCGGGTAAAGAACTATAAAGGGAATAAATTTCAGGAGTAATTTTGGCAGGAGCACTAACATGGCTGATTTTAAAATACATAAATAGGGGTTGTTTGAGTTGACAAATGAAGGATTTGAAGTACTATCCCGTACTGAACCTATGCATTAGTGGATGGCCTTCTTCATTAAAGAATTCAAGTGTGATATCATTGACAATGACCTTAGTGAAGCATCTAATGGCAGAATCTTATAGGCCAAGTGCAAACCAATCATTGGTATGCTTGAAGATATAAGAATTATAAGAGACTGCATAGACAGAGAGATAAGGTTGCAAATTGTACTAGAGAGTATGGTCCCAAGATTGCAAAGAGATTGGATGAGAACTTAGTTACTAGTAAGTTCTATCATCCTATTTGAAATGAAGGTGATGGATATGAGATAATGCACAATGTTGATAAGTATGTTGTATAACTAGAGAGGAGAAAGTTTGCATGTTGAGGCTAGTAACCAACTGGAATTTCCTGTGCACATGCCATTTGTTCTATCTAGCTGAAGCAACAAAATCCAGAAGATTACCTACACGATTGGTATAAGAGAAGCACATATTTTGCTTTGTACCAATTCATGTTGCAGCCAGTTAGTAGTAGCAGATTTTGAGATCTAATAAATCATGAAGCTTCTCACCCTTTGCTAGTAAAGAAGCAAGCATAGAGGCCAAAAAAGAAATGTAGAATGCAGGAGAGGGAGATCACAAGCAAGAGCATAAACATGACACGTGTGAAGATGAAGTGTTCGTATTTCTATAAGGAAGGGCACAATAAGACTAGTTGTGAATTGAAGAACCTACATCAACAGCAACAACCATCTGCAGGGGCTGACATAGGGTCAAGAGCAAGGCCAGCTGAAAGGCATGCTACAGGGCAGGTCATTATGCCATGTCGCTGTGTGCCACATCATCAATGCTATGTCATGTGCCTTGTTATCATACCCATCATAATGTGTTCCATGTTATTGCTTACATGTCATTTAGTGATTCTATGTTAGGGTCACGGAATTGCATGTCATTTTAGATAGTCGCATGTTAATTTTGCCCGTCACTAGAGGTTGCATGTCTAGGTTCACGTAATTAAAATGCATGTCATACTAGTATAGTCTTATTTTAATTGTATGTCATGTTAGGCTAGGTCATGTAGTCATAGTTTAGAATTACATCAGATGCATTGCATATAGCTCAATCTTCACTAAATAAGAGAGAACCCAAAAAGAATTGATTGAAATTGCGTGAAAATTAGAAATAATATTAAGGTTGAATGTGTGTTTTTTCGTTATTATTGCTGTGGATTGCTGTGCATGAAGGTAATTAAATGCTTCCCTTGTCCTAGCAATTTATTTTTTGTTTTGATTATTGGGTGTTACATTAATGTTTGTGCACTGATATAATCACCTCATATTTTAGTGGATATGTTAATATGGATTCAAAGCTGTGTACAAAATATTTTTTGAAATAAAATAGAAAATGTACCGAAAAAGTGTTAGAGTAATCTAGTGTAATCAAGTGCTCGAATTTATAATCTCTAGCTCAGAAATAAGTAATTCTCCTCATATTTTAATTGGGTTACTAATTGACCCACCTAAAATAGATTATCGGCAACTTTGGATTGAAATAATCTTGCATGTTAAGAACTTGAATCTAAGTTGCGAATTTGTATGTCCTTGGGAGAGTTTGAGCTAAGTTTTAGCTTAGCAATCCATTAGCCAAACCCTAAATAGTGCACCCTGAGGTGAGGTCGCGACAGCTTGGTGACTCCGCTGGGACTTGAAAAAATTCTTAGTGGACTCAGGCCAATTTTCTCTTTGTTAAAAAAAAAATATTTTCGCTTGACAGCAGGGACTCCAAGTAAGTCCCTAATGCGAGTGTTAAATGTTATTGCAGATTGGGAGGTATAAGGGAAGTAGCGAAAACAAACCCTTGTCTTATAGGGAGGTGTTGAAATGAATGTTTTAAATTCAATATTTTAAGTGGTGTTTGCATATAAACTGTTGTGCATGCATTATTGTCTTAGTACAACACTTTAGTACACACTACCTACCGCCGGGCTTGGGCCGCATATGATCACTTAGAATGGTATTGAGATGGATACCACTCTGATTACAATTGTGTAGTACGAGTCACCTATCTCAATACTAAAATTTCTTTCTTGGTGTCAAGAATCGCCAACCCTGTTTGCAATCCTGTGACTCGGGTTGGCTCTTTGACCATGCGGGAGTCACGAGGACTCGACTTAGTACGAGATCTTGCAGCTAGTCCGATCATCCTCTTGGCTCCACTTTATTAAGCCACCTGTTAGATGTATGCTCTAAAGTTACCATGTAATAGTTACATGCTAGGGATTTAAGTTGTACTATCAATTTCATTATTTATTTAATGACAAGAACGTATTTATTTATTTATTCAATTATTTAAATATATAAATGATTCCATAAGATCAGTTGTGACTATAATTATTCTTGAGATATTAAGAATATGTGTGATAGGTTCAGAGTTAGACTGAATCTTTAAATTATTCTTGGTCGATGGATTAATGAGTGAATATTAATGATCCTGTTGAGATCGGTGTTTTCTTAGCTTCACTATTAAGTATTGGATACTTAAAAGAATGAATAGTCATGAGTCATTGGGTATTGAGATGCGCGAGTTAGAACACAGGTGCTTGTACCAGACAAGTTCACTGAACGTGACACGCATAGAACGATTAGGAACATGGAAGCTTTTAGTGTGGTCAATGTATAATCGTTCATGCTCTGGTCTTGCGTAAATAATCCTTTGACTTGAGGCATAGTGTTGACTTGTGTGTTGGATGGCTACGGTTCACATGGGCGCATATTGCCAGTTTGTTGATCCGTCTCTATACTTAATGGTCAAAATTCGTTTATATACGAAGTTATACGTGTACGTAAAATGGAATCTATCTCCTTGTGTGTAAGGTATAATAATGATGTCATATGCAATCTAATCTTGACACTGCATTGAAATCCTCGGTCGGGGTTGTAATCGAGAATGAACTATTCATGTCTTGTATAAAATGCATGTCAATTAGGTTTGTGCATATGATCGAATTGGCGGCTTGACAAATATTCCATTGTCATAGTAAGGTAGAGGGATTGAATTACATTGTAGTCAAAGCTTCACATTATTTGGATAGCCATGACATATTGTTAGATGTCAATTATGGCTTGTAGAACCTAGAGGTTGATAAGGATAATCAATTCTCTTGAGAGTACTAATGTGTTAGTGTAAGTCCTACTACTAGCTCAGTAATGAACCTAAGGATGTTACACACCATAACTAATTTAGGATAACGTTGAAGCTCTACTTAGCTCGAAGGTTTAAAAGGAGAGTTGAAGCTCTACTTGGCATTTAATGAATACATAAAGTGTTGAAGGTTAAGCATCCAATTGACGTTGAACTGTATATGCCATTGAGCGTTACCATTAATCTCGATGAGCCATATGTACCAGAGTACATTGTGTCGAATACACTTGGTGTGGTAAAGTGTTTAATGTTTTTGTTAAGGACATATGGAAACAAAATCAAACCTATGATGAAAATTACCTTCACTTGTGAGGCTTGAGGCTTTGAGTTTTTATATCACTTCTGGTTTCAAAAGTAGTTTTAAGAGCAAGGGAGTCCAAGGATATGAGGACTAGCTCTATCATTCCATTATGTTAAAATGGATTGCAAAATGGATTTCCAAATAGATTTTGAAAAAGGCTTGTCATGAAAACGCATGCATTGTTATTCCTCATATGTGATTACTAACCATGTTTGTAGCGCGTCAGACATGATCATTTGCATATTCATAATAGGTTCTTATCTAATCCAAATCCTTCGGAAGAAATCACTTTTGATATCGAAGAGGATAATGAGGATGAAGAATGGGTCAAGAAGGAATGAATTCGTCATGAAGAATCAAAGCCTCTTACATTAGAGAAAATAGTTACCATCAATTTGGATGATAAAGAGAATCTCAAAGAAGTTAAGATTAGAGAATGTCTTTCTTCTGTAGAAGCAAAGTGGATTATTTATTTACTTGGAGAATATCAAGATATATTCGCATGGTCTTACACCGACATGCCAGGCCTTGATCCGAACATAGTTGAACATGCTTTACCAATCGATCCAAGTATCCTTCCAAAGAAACAGAAACTTAGGCGAACTAAGCCAAAATTGGCAAAGAAAATAGAAGAGGAAGTGATGAAATTGCTTAAGGTTAGATTCATCGAAGTAGTACTATATCCACAATGGGTTGCTAACATAATTCTCGTATTAAAGAAAGATGGGTGAATACGAGTTTGCGTTGATTATCGTGACCTGAATAAAGCAAGCCATAAGGATGATTTTTCGCTTCCACACATCGATGTACTAGTGGACAGTACTATAAGATTTGAAACATTTTCATTCATGGATAACTTTTCTGGATATAATCAAATCTTCATGAAGAAAGAGGATAAGGCGAAAACATCCTTCATTATGCCATGGGGCATGTTTTGTTACAAAGTGATGCCTTTCGATTTAAAAAATGCTGGTGCTACATATAAGAGAGCAATGGTAACTTTATTCCATGATATGATGCATAAAAAAATATTGCAAAATCCAGATAAGGAGAAGATCATGTTGAGGTGCTTCGGAAATTATTCGAAAGACTCAAAAAATACAAGTTGAGATGAAACCCCAACAGATGTGTATTTGGAGCAAAATCTTGCAAGTTGCTAAGATTTGTGGTCAGTAATAGGAGCATCGGAATAGATCCCTAAAAATTCAAGGCAATATATGATCTTAGGACTCCTTCGACAGTAAAAGAGGTGAGAAGTTTATTGGTACGATTAAATTACATTGCCCGATTTATCTATCAGCTTTTTGAAACTGTAAAGCCATTCTTCAAATTGCTGAAGAAAAATGCTAAAGTGAGATGGGATGAAAAATGTCAGTAAGCCTTTGACAAGATCAAAGGATATCTGGTTTGTTCTCCAGTCCTTGTACCATAAATCCTTGAGATTCCATTGATCTTATACCTGACAATTCATCACGGGTCATTAGGAGTAGTGCTTGTCCAAAGAAGACCAGACAATAGTAAGGAGCAAACCATTTATTACCTAAGTAAGAAGTTTACAATATCAGAGATGAATTACCCAGCAGTTGAAAAGACATATGTTGCATTAATATGGATGTTGCACAGACTAAGGCAATACACTTTTCATCACCAAATCTTGCTTGTAATCGAAAATGACACAACCAAGTATTTACTTGAGAAATCCCCTTTCGTTAGAAAGTTAGCAAAGTGGCAAGTCTTGTTATCAGAATTTGATATCAGAAGTTTACTACAAAAATCAGTCAAGCAACGAGCAACAACAGACATGGTGGCAGAGAATTCCCAGAATACTACTAATCCTGAGGATGAACGATTTGACAATCGTATATTAGTATTGGTTGATGATAAATGTACTATGTATTTTGACGGTGCAACCAATTTATCTAGATCAGGAACTTGTGTCACGCCTCGAACCCTACGAGCGTGCGATCATCCCTCCGAGGTCTATTCAGTGCGACGTCCCGGGACGTGTCGCCAACCCAAACCCAAACAACAGAAAATAATGCACAGCGGAAGTAACAAACACCCGTACGATATAAAATCACATAACCAAGGGTAGCAATAAGTAAGATAAATACAACTTGCATTAAAAATCGGGATTTACAAAATCCAATGTTAGGCAATATACACCAACCAAAATATGGGTCAACAGCCATTAATATCAAAAAGGGTATGTGGCTCGGGGGTCAGGCACTAACTCTAATAAGGGCTCTATTAAAAAGTGTCGGCCCTGCTTAACCATTGTCAAGGACTAAACCCTAGGGCAATCAGTCCGAGTCGGATCCTAAGGACTGAAAATCCATCGAATTCGACTCAGACTCGGTGTCCACTGACTCTGCCTCAGAATCATCCTCCGGTTCTAGCTCCTGCTCCATAGGCTCCGGTTCATTGTCGGACTCCTAGTCCATCGGCTCCTCTCTCTCGGACTCGATATCCATCTCGATGATGACTGGTCGGGCACCGAAATCGTCCTCAGACATGGCAGGGGCTCACAACCTCTCTATCAGCGGCCTACGGATCCAGCTAGCCATATATGTCGAACGGGATATCGAAGGACCAAAGAGGTCCGTGCGTACCGTCCTGATCCCGGAAACACCAAGTGAGATAAGGATGGGTCCGAAAATGTGGCCCGCCCTCATCGACCCAAATTATTATGAAATGTCTAATATAAGACTCCCCGTTTCCTACGGGGTGTACTGTCACCGATCGCTCTATGCGATACGGGATCCCAAAATGAAGTGACGCATCCACCATCTCAAGGTCAGGGATATGGAAAGCGGGGTTTAAATAACAATGTGAATAAATCTCAGCGAGTAGGCCCCCTATCCGAAACTAGGCTAATATGCACCTTCCGGACAAGAATTAACTAAACACACAGTTGATCAATCACACGACTTAGGCCCTCGGGCCCCAAATCAAGTATATAATAACCCTATAGGTTAGGCACATAACAATAATACTAGGCTCAGCAATGTACATACACATGTCAATTGGTCACGATCACATGCCGATCACATGCTTGCACTCATTTATGCACTCTTCATACACTTGCCAATGTCATGCTTATGCTTGCACAATTCAATATACACTTGTACACGTGCCAACTTTCCATTTTCCACCGACCCTCGTACAACGCATTAGGTTCGACTTGCGTAAAACGCATCGGGTCTTTTACTCATCGATCGATCTCCAGCCTGCATTAAATGCATTAGGCTCATGACACAACCCGCGTATGGGATGTCACGTCCCGAACCCAACTCACCTCATCGGAACGCGAGCATCCCCTTACCACTTCGGTCGATCAGAGTGCGACGTCCCCAGGAGACATCGCCGACCCAACAACAATCAGAGTATAAAAACACATGCGGAAACAAAATACAACCCTGACAATTAAAGATGAACAAGGAAGCCAAACCAACAAATCATCATCAGGTAAAACCTCATTCTCATATATATAACAACAAACTGTTTATACAAAGATCACAGATACATATACAGGCAAATCCACTACGGGTCTAGGTCAGGCTAACATCAAAGACAAAAGGCCACAAATCCCAAAAAGTGTCGGTGGCCGGGTGAGTGGGTCTGAGCTAAGGATCACTATAACAAAAAGGGTAGGGATCCTTATTATCGTCCAACTACTCTAAGGCTCGAAATCTGGATCGCTGGAATCGTCGGGCTCGTCGGAAGACTCTGCTAACTCCTCAGAAGAGCTGCTACCCGGTCCTGGCTCGTCCACGTCCATGTCTGGGTCTTCCTGATCCATCTGATCCTCGACGGCATCTATGTTCACATCATCTCCTACCTCATCGACCTCACCATCCCCATCATCCTGATCCATCACCTCTGGCTCGGGGTCGTCCTCGTCCTCATCCATAGGCTCCGGCTCTAACTCATCATACCAAACTCCAGGGCCTGGCTGGGCATCGACAGCTGGCGGAGCGCCAGGTGGAGGAACGTCAACCACCTCGCCATCGGCAATCACCGGCGCTAACTCACCATCAGCGTCTACTGGGATGTCAAAGGTACGGATAGGTCGACTGAGGGTCCCGTCCGCTGCTCTGCGACACCAGGCTATGTATTCTTGCTTCAGATGCTCATCCTCACCCGTATTCACATAAACAACTGACCTAAACCTCACGTGCATCTCGCCTTCCCCAGCTGGGAAATGCTCCACGGTCTGCAAAATCTGCCTAG
This sequence comes from Syzygium jambos, assembly GCA_031216235.1. NCBI lineage: Eukaryota > Viridiplantae > Streptophyta > Magnoliopsida > Myrtales > Myrtaceae > Syzygium > Syzygium jambos. Next base: position 24,522,905 of record CM062227.1, read on the forward strand.
GAATCCTAAAAAGTGGAGGCGGCTCCAACATCCTAGGGGGTAGGCTCTGAAATGTTTCGGTTTTACAACAACCGTGAGACTAGCTCAGTGAATCAAATACCTAAACCAAGGCTAGGCTAAAGTGTGTTTCATGACAGACCAAAATCAAACAATCAAGCCATCAACATAAGACTCAAAGTATATCAACGTGATTCAAGTGATTCAACCCCTGCAAGTTAGTGCAATTCAACAACATATATATACACCCACATACGTGTACATACGGGCAGGCGTTCTCCGCACACATGTGCTCATCTTCTTAAATGGTTCAATTCACTCAATCATCGCATCCCACACGAATGCCTCATGCAGTCACATACTAATGATTCTCACAATCTCACCACCATACTGCATGATTCGCAACCACATAATGCAATGCTCAGTTTGATCTTAATCTCACGACCCACAATAGGGCCCGACCCGAAGGCCAACAACTTTCCGACCCGAAGGCCCGACCCGAAGGCCACAACACTTCATGGCCAGCGTATATAACACGCCCCCGGCCCGGTGTCTTCTAGCCCTCAGGCGCAACACCGCTCACCTACGAACCAGAGCCTGCTACAAAGTGCATGAGGATGGTCGTCTTCCGGTCTCACCGGGCATCGTCTCGCGTAAACGCAACAGACGGAACGACCCGAAGGCCACGACCCGAAGGCCACTAGGTGATCACACATCTCAATTTTATCTTAGCCCAATTTCACACTTTTCAGGGCGTTTGCCGTGATCACACACAATGCAATGTCACACCCGCACAAGCACATAATGCCATTTCACATCTCAATCTCGACATACCAAGTGCGTGACATGCATTTTCATATCAATGAACACAAATGCCACAACAATTACCAACATTTACAAACAATGGACATATTAAAGCATTTGTATTCTAACACATGAAATTCGGCCAAGTCTAAACCCCAAATTTAAACATAGCCCAAACTCAATCAAAACACTCCAATTAAGCCTCCAATGTTCAGCCAAGACCCCACTAAGACCTATAAGGCATAAACTTGGTTTAATCTTGCAAAGCAAGTCCATTTGGCCCTAAAAACAACATTTCTAGCATTTGCATCCTAACACATGCAATTCGGCCAAACCAAAACCCCAACTTCAAACATGATCAAAACACATTCAAAACACTCCGTTTAACCTCAATTAACTCAGCCAAGGTCCCACTTAATTATACAAGGCATACACTTATCTTAATTAAGCAAAACAAGCCTAATTGGACCTAAAATCACCATTTCTAACCCAAAGGCTCAAGGGCTCCGAAATTTGTTCAACATGGACAGCCATCAAATCCTCTCAATTCAGCCATATTTCCACCTCAAATCAACCCTCAACAACCTCACAATTTCAGCCATTAGCTCTACAAACACTAACAAACACTAATCTAGTTCAAACTCCACAAATCAATCCAAACTAACTCAACTAAACACAATAGAGCCTAATCTAAGTTTAGGTACAAAACTCACGTCGGGGTGGACGATTTGCGGAAGGAACAAGTACATCCAAGGTGCGGCTCGGCGACGGCGGCTCACGGCACTCCCGGCGTGACTCGGCCCTCACGGCCACGGCGGTCCAAGGCGGCTTGGGTGGCTGATTGGGGACGTCCAAGGGGGGAGGAGGAAGAGCGGCTATGGACGGCGGCTTGGTGGATGAACCGGCCCTCCACGGCGTCCCTTGCCGTGGCCCACGGCTCCGGCGAGCTGCTGCTTGAGGCGGCGACGGTGAGGACTTGATCGGCCGAGAGGGGGGAGAGAACGAAGGAGGGAGAGTGGACGGTGGGGAGTTGTGGCCGAACGTGAGGGGAGAGAGGGAGAAGAGAGAGAATGGCGTGAAAGCTAGAGGAGAGAGAAAGGCAAGACCAAATTGGTCAAAGCTTGGTCTAATCAACTTTTGGGGAGGACAAGTGTCACCATCCTAGGCCACTTGACCATTCTACCCTCCATCCAATGGCTAAAAATCATTCCAAATGAATTATTGAGGGGCAATCTTGTCTTTAGCCCCTAACCAACCTTTAACCACTCTAGTTAACTTAACCAACCTTGGTTTAACCCAAATTAAATCTTTAAAATTCGGAATTATGCTTAAATAGTCCAAGGGCAATTCCGTCTTTTTGCCATCCCGAACCAAAATTCCATTTTTCGCACCCAAGCGTCCCATATATGAGTGGCTAACATTTTCTGGCGTCAGAATCTTAAAATAAGTCCGTCGGGTCCCCGAAATCCGACACCGAAGTCTGGGCTCAATTCCGTGAACAACTCTCTCTCAATTTCAATTTTTCTGAACTCTCACCAACAGGCGGCTATTTGGGTATACGCGTATCGACTTAGGGTTGTCCGAGTCTCAACGGTTCCGATCATCGAGAGAAAGAGAGTTTATTACTAATCCCGGGGTCACGATCATTTGGCTCGAGTTCAGGATTGGTTGACCACGAGCACGTTCGGTTAAGCAGAATCACCTGCGATCCCAATTGTGCATCGTTGGCCTTGGCCATACCATTTCCATCACTTTTCCTAAGATCGGCCCCTCACTGGTTCACAATATTCCCTCATTCTTTCTCAAATCGGCTCTCGAGTCGCGACTAAGTCCCTGGTCCACGTACTAGTGTCCTAATTAGCCATTCCTCAATGGTTAGTATCCCAAGAGTGATCAGCTCTGGGCGAGTCGTACTCAAATGAAATGAGAAATAACATTCATTTTATTAATCCCAGAAATTACATCGAAATTCGGGCTGTTACATCCTTCCCCCCTTACAAAAATTTCGTCCTCGAAATTTACACTTCCATCCCATCTAATCAAACAACTGGGGGTGCTGACGCCGCATGGCCTCTTCACTTTCCCAAGTAGCGCCCTCTGTGCCGTGGTGCTCCCATACAACCTTCACCATCGGGATAGTCTTGTTCCTGAGCACTCGATCTCTTCGGTCCTCAATCCTGACTGGTCTCTCCACGTACGACACCTTGTCGTCCACGTCTATCTCCTCGTACCTTAGAACGTGGGTCGGATCTGGTTCATACTTTCTCAACATCGACACGTGGAATACATTATGTACCTGCGACAAGTTAGGCGGCAAAGCAAGACGATAGGCCATATCACCAATCTTCTCCAATATCTCAAATGGCCCAACGTACCTGGGACTGAGTTTTCCTTTCTTACCAAACCGGGACAATCCTTTCATCGGCGATACCTTCAAGAACACATGGTCTCCCACTTGAAACTCTAAGGGTCGTCGTCTCCGGTCGGCATAACTTTTCTGACGGCTCTGCGCTGTTCTCAGTCTGTCTCTGATAATCTCAACGGCCTCAACTGTCTGCTGTACTAACTCTGGCCCGGTAATACTGCGCTCACCAACCTCATCCCAACATACTGGTGTTCTGCACGCTCTACCATACAATGCTTCAAACGGCGCCATCTGAATACTCTGCTGGTAGCTGTTATTGTAGGCAAACTCCACTAGATGTAGCTGTTCTTCCCATTTGCCCTGAAAATCTACAACACAAGCTCTAAGCATATCCTCCAGAGTCTAAATTGTTCTCTCTGATTGGCCATCTGTCTGTGGATGATAAGCCGTGCTGAACTGCAACTTCGTTCCTAAGGCCACTTGCAAACTTTTCCAAAAATTGGCCGTAAATCTCGGATCGCGATCTGACGTAATGGTCACCGGTACTCCATGCAATCGCACTATCTGCTGTACATACAACTCGGCATACCTTTCTAGTTCAAGGTCCTTTCGCACTGCCAGGAAATGCGCTGACTTGGTCAGACGATCCACTATCACCCATATAGAATCATGCCCTCTCTGGCTTCTTGGCAATCCCGTTACGAAATCCATGGTGATATGCTCCCATTTCCACTCTGGGATCTCTAATGGCCTTAACAATCCACCAGGCTTGCAGTGTTGTGCCTTCACTTGTTGGCACGTCAAACACTTAGCCACGTGTCTCGCCACATCAGCCTTCATTCCATTCCACTAATAATGTTGCCTTAAGTTCTGGTACATCTTCGTACTACCTGGGTGGATACTGTACTGACTCCGATGAGCTTCACTCAAGATTTCCTCCTTCAGACCCTCATCGTCTGGTACACACAATCTTCCTCTGAACTTTAAAGTTCCATCCTCGCTCATCTGGAAGTCCGGTCTCCTTTTAGAAACATCCAATCCAATGATCTTCTGGATTTCTTGGTCCGTAGACTGGAGTTCCTTAATCCTTGCCTGGATCTCTGGTTCAATCCTCAAGGCTGCCATCAAACTGGACATCTGGCTCACTTCGAACTTAAACTCTGAATCTCTGAGCCGTTCCAACAATGTCCATTCTCTCACCATCATATGTGCCATACTAGACTTGCGACTTAAAGCATCTGCTACTCTATTGGCCTTACCCGGATGATACAGGATGTCGCAATCATAGTCTTTCAGTAGTTCCATCCACCTTCTCTGCCTCATGTTCAGCTCTTTCTGCGAAAACAAATACTTGAGGCTCTGATGGTCCGTGTAGATCTGAAACCTTTCTCCACAAAGATAATGCCTCCAGATCTTAAGGGCAAACACTATCGCAGCCAACTCTAAATCGTGCGTCGGATAATTCATCTCATGAGGTCTCAACTGCCTCGACGCATACGCCACCACTTTCCCATGCTGCATCAACACGCAACCTAGCCCTCTCAATGAAGCATCACTGTACACCTCGAATCCTCCTGATCCGGATGGAATAGTCAACACTGGAGCTGTCGTAAGTCTGTGTTTCAACTCCTGAAAACTTTTCTCACACTTGTCATCCCATTCGAACTTGGACTCTTTCTTCAACAATCTGGTCATGGGCATGGCTATGGATGAGAATCCTTCTACAAACCGTCTGTAATAGCCAGCCAATCCAAGGAAACTTCTGATCTCGGTCACTGAGGTCGGTCTCGGCCACTTAGTCACTGCCTCTATCTTGGTCGGGTCTACTGATATCCCTTCTCCCGACACTATGTGTCCAAGGAAAGCTACTCGACTGAGCCAAAATTCACACTTGCTAAACTTGGCATAGAGCGCATGCTCTCTTAACGTCCGTAGCACCTCAGTCAAGTGAACCTCATGCTCTTCAGGACTCTTAGAATATATCAATATGTCATCGATGAAGACAATCACTGATTGATCCAAAAATTCCTTAAACACCCTGTTCATTAAATCCATAAAAGCTGCAGGAGCATTCGTCAGTCCAAAGGGCATAACTGTAAACTCGTAGTGCCCATACCTCGTCCTAAAGGCTGTCTTAGGTATATCCTCCTTCTTGATTCTTAACTGGTGATATCCTGTCCGTAGGTCAATCTTGGAGAATACCGATGCTCCCTGCAACTGATCAAACAAATCGTCGATCCTAGGCAGTGGGTACTTGTTCTTTACTGTCACCTGGTTCAGCTGCCTGTAATCGATACACAATCTCAGGGTTCCGTCTTTCTTTTTCACAAACAACACAGGCGCTCCCCATGGAGACGCGCTCGGACGGATGAAACCCTTGTCCAATAACTCCTGCATCTGGACTTTCAACTCCTTTAACTCAGACAATGACATCCGATATGGGGCTTTTGAGATCGGTTCTGTACCCGGGGCTAGCTCAATTACAAACTCAACTTCCCGCTCAGGTGGTAAGCCTGGCAATTCCTGTGGAAATACTTCTGGAAAATTGCATACTACCGGAATATCTTCTAACCGAAGCTCTGGTACAGTGGGATCCACCACATTGACCAGATATCCTTCACATCCTTCGTTCAACAACTCATTCACTTCCAGTGAAGAGATCCAAGGAATCGAGGTTCCTCCTCGACTTCCTTGAAATTCAAACCTAGGTTGTCCAATTGGATTGAACTGGATCGTTTTACTATCACAATCCACTACAGCCTTCTGCTGCACTAACCAGTCCATTCCAACAATAACATCAAAATCGAACATGGCCAACACTGCCAAGTCGATACGACCTTCCACACCACTAATCACTATCTTACATGCAGGCCATCCAAAAGAGACTATCATCCTATCATTCAACGGAGTAGATATGCATAACACAGTCTCAAGCAAAATAGGCTCAAACCCAACCAATCTAATAAACTGTTCTGACACAAAAGAATGGGTTGCCCCCGGATCAAACAAAGCATAGGCTGCATGGTCTCCCAAAGAAATCATACCTGTGACCACCCCTGGCGCTTTCTCTGCATCCTTGCGCGCCATAGCGTACACCCTTCCTTGGGCTGGTGGTCGTCCTGGGTTAGTCGCTGGGGAAGGTCCACTCTGATTCCCCGTCCTAGGCGGATGGGCTGGTGCTTGCGATCCCGCTGGACGCATCTGAGGACACGACCTAATCTGATGGTCAAAACTCCCACACCTGAAACATGCTCCGAACCTACTCGTAGGCGGGTTAGGCTTCCCAATGTTTCTCCTCACAGGTGGAACGAACCTTCTATTCCCAGTCATTGGTCTCTTCCCCAACCTGCGATTATCTCTATTAGGCATAAACCGTGATCCTGAGGCGGCGGCCCTCTCTTGCTGATCTCTTTCTATGATCTGAGCCCTTTCGTACATCTCCCTATAGTCCTTAAGGTTATGAGATAAAATCTGGCTCCTGAGGTCTGGTTTCAATCCATCTCGAAACCTCCTAGCCTTGTCTCTCGGATTCACCACCAATGTAGGCGCAAACTTAGCCAATCTCGCAAACTCCCTTTCATATTGGTCTACCGTCATCTGTCCCTGGCGCAGTCTCATAAATTCTGACAACTTCCTTTCCTGCGCTACCTCAGAGAAATACTTCTCATAAAAATGTTCAACAAACACAGTCCAAACTAACTCAGTACCTGCAGGGAATACTCCGTCCTTTACTGCGTTCCACCAATCGTTGGCACCGTCCTGTAACTGATACACTGCCAAATCTACTCTCTCGGTATCGGTGCACTTCAATACATTAAACGCCTTTTCCAACGCCTCAACCCATTTGGGTGCTAACTCTGCATTGCCCATACCATTGAACTTCGGCGGCTTAAGCTTCAGAAATTGCTCAACTAGCTGGGGCATCTGTCTCGGTACAACTGGTTGTGCCTGTTCTGCCTGATTACCCGCATTACCAGCTAACTCTGCGGCTTCGGCTGCCTGTGCATGTGCGGCTGCCCTCTCCTGAGCCTGCAAACCCATGATGTGTCCTATCTCACGAAGGGTATCCATAACTTCCTCCATTCTGGGGTCTCTGGCCTCTCTGGGCTCGGCTCTCGGTTGCTCTTGGGGTTCCTTTCCTCTTCGGCGACTCATCTCTCTCACTAAGCTGGCTACTCAACTACCTGCTATAACCCCACTAAGGAGTCAAAGACTTAAACCATACTAACCCAGTCTAAGTCCTAGGCAGGTATCAAACAACAGCCAAACAATCACATGCGATCTAGCACTGAGCACAATACATCACCCAAGGGAACATGTGTACTCACCTCAGGTCCTGACGCGCCTGCACCTTCGGGGTTGAATCACTTACACTATCAATCAATCAAACAAACGCAATTAAGAGACACACCTAGCACACAAGGTCACCTAGTTGGCTATCCTTGATCATCGCTCCTTATCACTCCAGGCTTCGACCGCATGGATAGAGCTGACCTTGCTCTGATACCAATTCGAAACGGGGATGTCACGTCCCGAACCCAACTCACCTCATCGGAACGCGAGCATCCCCTTACCACTTCGGTCGATCAGAGTGCGACGTCCCCAGGAGACATCGCCGACCCAACAACAATCAGAGTATAAAAACACATGCGGAAACAAAATACAACCCTGACAATTAAAGATGAACAAGGAAGCCAAACCAACAAATCATCATCAGGTAAAACCTCATTCTCATATATATAACAACAAACTGTTTATACAAAGATCACAGATACATATACAGGCAAATCCACTACGGGTCTAGGTCAGGCTAACATCAAAGACAAAAGGCCACAAATCCCAAAAAGTGTCGGTGGCCGGGTGAGTGGGTCTGAGCTAAGGATCACTATAACAAAAAGGGTAGGGATCCTTATTATCGTCCAACTACTCTAAGGCTCGAAATCTGGATCGCTGGAATCGTCGGGCTCGTCGGAAGACTCTGCTAACTCCTCAGAAGAGCTGCTACCCGGTCCTGGCTCGTCCACGTCCATGTCTGGGTCTTCCTGATCCATCTGATCCTCGACGGCATCTATGTTCACATCATCTCCTACCTCATCGACCTCACCATCCCCATCATCCTGATCCATCACCTCTGGCTCGGGGTCGTCCTCGTCCTCATCCATAGGCTCCGGCTCTAACTCATCATACCAAACTCCAGGGCCTGGCTGGGCATCGACAGCTGGCGGAGCGCCAGGTGGAGGAACGTCAACCACCTCGCCATCGGCAATCACCGGCGCTAACTCACCATCAGCGTCTACTGGGATGTCAAAGGTACGGATAGGTCGACTGAGGGTCCCGTCCGCTGCTCTGCGACACCAGGCTATGTATTCTTGCTTCAGATGCTCATCCTCACCCGTATTCACATAAACAACTGACCTAAACCTCACGTGCATCTCGCCTTCCCCAGCTGGGAAATGCTCCACGGTCTGCAAAATCTGCCTAGGAATCCCAAAAAGTGGAGGCGGTTCCAACATCCTAGGGGGTAGGCTCTGAAATGTTTCGGTTTTACAACAACCGTGAGACTAGCTCAGTGAATCAAATACCTAAACCTAGGCTAGGCTAAAGTGTGTCTCATGACAGACCAAAATCAAACAATCAAGCCATCAACATAAGACTCAAAGTATATCAACGTGATTCAAGTGATTCAACCCTTGCAAGTTAGTGCAATTCAACAACATATATATACACCCACATACGTGTACATACGGGCAGGCGTTCTCCGCACACATGTGCTCATCTTCTTAAATGGTTCAATTCACTCAATCATCGCATCCCACACGAATGTCTCATGCAGTCACATACTAATGATTCTCACAATCTCACCACCATACTGCATGATTCGCAACCACATAATGCAATGCTCAGTTTGATCTTAATCTCACGACCCACAATAGGGCCCGACCCGAAGGCCAACAACTTTCCGACCCGAAGGCCCGACCCGAAGGCCACAACACTTCATGGCCAGCGTATATAACACGCCCCCGGCCCGGTGTCTTCTAGCCCTCAGGCGCAACACCGCTCACCTACGAACCAGAGCCTGCTACAAAGTGCATGAGGATGGTCGTCTTCCGGTCTCACCGGGCATCGTCTCGCGTAAACGCAACAGACGGAACGACCCGAAGGCCACGACCCGAAGGCCACTAGGTGATCACACATCTCAATTTTATCTTAGCCCAATTTCACACTTTTCAGGGCGTTTGCCGTGATCACACACAATGCAATGTCACACCCGCACAAGCACATAATGCCATTTCACATCTCAATCTCGACATACCAAGTGCGTGACATGCATTTTCATATCAATGAACACAAATGCCACAACAATTACCAACATTTACAAACAATGGACATATTAAAGCATTTGTATTCTAACACATGAAATTCGGCCAAGTCTAAACCCCAAATTTAAACATAGCCCAAACTCAATCAAAACACTCCAATTAAGCCTCCAATGTTCAGCCAAGACCCCACTAAGACCTATAAGGCATAAACTTGGTTTAATCTTGCAAAGCAAGTCCATTTGGCCCTAAAAACAACATTTCTAGCATTTGCATCCTAACACATGCAATTCGGCCAAACCAAAACCCCAACTTCAAACATGATCAAAACACATTCAAAACACTCCGTTTAACCTCAATTAACTCAGCCAAGGTCCCACTTAATTATACAAGGCATACACTTATCTTAATTAAGCAAAACAAGCCTAATTGGACCTAAAATCACCATTTCTAACCCAAAGGCTCAAGGGCTCCGAAATTTGTTCAACATGGACAGCCATCAAATCCTCTCAATTCAGCCATATTTCCACCTCAAATCAACCCTCAACAACCTCACAATTTCAGCCATTAGCTCTACAAACACTAACAAACACTAATCTAGTTCAAACTCCACAAATCAATCCAAACTAACTCAACTAAACACAATAGAGCCTAATCTAAGTTTAGGTACAAAACTCACGTCGGGGTGAACGATTTGCGGAAGGAACAAGTACATCCAAGGTGCGGCTCGGCGACGGCGGCTCACGGCACTCCCGGCGTGACTCGGCCCTCACGGCCACGGCGGTCCAAGGCGGCTTGGGCGGCTGATTGGGGACGTCCAAGGGGGGAGGAGGAAGAGCGGCTATGGACGGCGGCTTGGTGGATGAACCGGCCCTCCACGGCGTCCCTTGCCGTGGCCCACGGCTCCGGCGAGCTGCTGCTTGAGGCGGCGACGGTGAGGACTTGATCGGCCGAGAGGGGGGAGAGAACGAAGGAGGGAGAGTGGACGGTGGGGAGTTGTGGCCGAACGTGAGGGGAGAGAGGGAGAAGAGAGAGAATGGCGTGAAAGCTAGAGGAGAGAGAAAGGCAAGACCAAATTGGTCAAAGCTTGGTCTAATCAACTTTTGGGGAGGACAAGTGTCACCATCCTAGGCCACTTGACCATTCTACCCTCCATCCAATGGCTAAAAATCATTCCAAATGAATTATTGAGGGGCAATCTTGTCTTTAGCCCCTAACCAACCTTTAACCACTCTAGTTAACTTAACCAACCTTGGTTTAACCCAAATTAAATCTTTAAAATTCGGAATTATGCTTAAATAGTCCAAGGGCAATTCCGTCTTTTTGCCGTCCCGAACAAAAATTCCATTTTTCGCACCCAAGCGTCCCATATATGAGTGGCTAACATTTTCTGGCGTCAGAATCTTAAAATAAGTCCGTCGGGTCCCCGAAATCCGACACCGAAGTTTGGGCTCAATTCCGTGAACAACTCTCTCTCAATTTCAATTTTTCTGAACTCTCACCAACAGGCGGCTATTTGGGTATACGCGTATCGACTTAGGGTTGTCCGAGTCTCAACGGTTCCGATCATCGAGAGAAAGAGAGTTTATTACTAATCCCGGGGTCACGATCATTTGGCTCGAGTTCAGGATTGGTTGACCACGAGCACGTTCGGTTAAGCAGAATCACCTGCGATCCCTATTGTGCATCGTTGGCCTTGGCCATACCATTTTCATCACTTTTCCTAAGATCGGCCCCTCACTGGTTCACAATATTCCCTCATTCTTTCTCAAATCGGCTCTCGAGTCGCGACTAAGTCCCTGGTCCACGTACTAGTGTCCTAATTAGCCATTCCTCAATGGTTAGTATCCCAAGAGTGATCAGCTCTGGGCGAGTCGTACTCAAATGAAATGAGAAATAACATTCATTTTATTAATCCCAGAAATTACATCGAAATTCGGGCTGTTACATGGGACGCCTCGGGTTGGCCATCTTCTGGTAATTCGGGCATCGTCCCGCGTTAAACGTCTCAGGACGGGTTCATTACCCCGCGTAAACGATGCCTCAGGGCGATTTAGGTGATCACGTGCTCATGCAATCGTGCACACTCACATAATGCACGTGTCTTATCAACGCTCAATATATGCCATGACATACTCAATTCACATCTTAGCATGCCCAATGAAACAATGAATTCAAAACAGCCATAACACATACTTGGCACCTGAATTCATGTGATTAATCAATATAATAGAGCACACTCAAGGCCCGCCATGCCCCTCAATTCTCGGTCACACTAGCACTCAACATGGCATTGCATAATTAAGTATAATTCACACCCAAATCAGCCACCACATGGCCCAAACAATCACACATGGCAATTTATGAACAAACCACATATTAGCCGGATAAGGCCTGATCAAATCCTCAAAGGACAACTACTTAATCAGTCCACCCTAGGCCACTAAACCACTTCCAAATCATCACCTTAGGCTATCAAAATCACCACAAAACAGCCAATGCTCAACCCACACCTTGAACCCAAATTAATTCCACATATTAGCCCAAATCAAGTCCACAATGATCAACCAACAACCAGCCCATTCTAAGCCATCAAATCACATTTAAATCATCACCCTAATCCATCAAAATAGCCACAAAATTGGCCCACACTAATTAACCCCTAAAATACTTTAATAACCCCTAAAACTTGTCTAAAGTGCACATAAGCCTAATTAAGGGTTAGGGTTTCCACTCACAAGGTTTAAGGCTTCAAATGTGAGTTGAACAAAGAGAGAAATGGGCCGAACAGCAGCGGGATCAAACCGGTTCAGCAGCGGTGCTCCGGCGTCCTCATGGCGGCACACGGCGGTAAACGGTGGGCGGTGGTGCTCTAGCTAGTCACAGTGGCAAGGGGGGAGATGATGGTGATAGCGATGATGCCGAAATGATGAGGAAGAGAGAGAGATGAGGTTGGGATGGTCGGGTGAGGTGAGGCGATGGTGTGTGGGCAGACGGGTGGCGGTTTCGGCAGGTGGTGCCGGCGAGCGGTGGCGGCGGCTCCGGCGACTTCTCACGCGACCAAGGGAAGGGAAAGGAAGAAGGTGAGGCATGAGAGAGAGGGGAGAGAGAGACCGGTTGGTGGAGAGTGAGAATGAGAGGAGAGAGAGAGATATTTTATCCAAAATGGGTAGGTGGGAGTAGGTAGGGGTTGGTGGCCCACTCCACTCAAGACTAGATCTAATGGCTCAAATTTGAAGATCAATCATATCCAATCAAGATCAATGGCCAAGATGGGTTCTAGACACAAAATATCCAAGGGCTCACAATTGGTCTTGTTAGGCAAGCTAGATCTAAGGGCCAAGATTCATTCTTACACAAAATATCTAGGGGCACTTAGGGAATTGAGCAAGAGTAGTGGGGGCATTCATGACCATTGTTTTCAGCCACTAATAGACTAAATAAAACCAACTAACACCTCTAAAATTCAGAACCCATTCATAGGCTTAGGGGCAAAACTGTAATTTTTCATTTCCTGCCTGAAATTTTATTTTTCAACTATACCGATCCCAAATATAATTGGCCACATAAATACAACGTTGTCCTTGCAAAACAGTCGCATACGTCCATGAAATTCGACACTCAAGTCCAAACTCAATTCCACGATCAAATTTGCTCAAATGTGATTTTAACGTCTCTTACTAACGGACGGCTGTTTAGGAGTTACGCGTATCAACTTAGGATTACTCGAGTAGTGACGGTCTCGACTTCTAAGAGAACGCGAGGATTATCGCTAGTTTCGGGGGTCGCGATCATTCGGAATAAGTTCGGGATTGTTTGCCACATGTACTATCGGTCGTGCGAAATCACCCGCATCTCGATCATACGTCGTTGGCTAAACCAACTCCGTCACCCTCTTTGGATCAGCCCACATTGGCTCAAAATATTTTCTCGTAGTTTATCGGAATCGGGTCTCGATTCACGATCGAGTTCTTAGGTCCACGTACCATTTTTCTAGTTAGCCATTCCCTAATGATCAGTATCCTGAGAAGGATCCGTTCCGGGTGAGACTTACTAAAATGAAATGAGAAATACACATCTATTTCATTGATCACGAAAGTGGGTCGAATTGCAGGATGTTACAACTTGGGCAGTGTTGGTTTCGCTAGAAGGCCAACATTTTCCAGAGTATCTGCAAAGTTGACATTTTCATGCACTAATAACATTGCTGAATATGAAGCATGATTTTTTGGCTTACAATTAGTCCTCTCAATGAAGGTAAAGAAATTGCAAGTATACGAGGATTCTATGCTCATCATATTGCAAACAACTGGTGAGTGACAAACTTGATATACCAAGTTGGTATCATATCACAAACACTTGGAATGGTGGAGGAACTTGAAGAAATAATATTTCATTATCTTTCAAGAGTTCAGAATCATTTCGCAGATGCTTTTGCAACGTTTTAGTCCCTACTGCAAGCTGAAGATGGTATGGATGTAAAACCATTGAGAATTGACATTCTTTAACAATTAACTCATTGCATGGTGATTCAAGCTGAATTTGATAACGAACCGTGGTTCCACAACATTAAGAAGTATATCCAAATTGGAGAATTTCTTGAAGGAAGCCAGCTAGGAGATAGAAAGTTTATAAAGAAAATAGCCACTAAATTCTTTCTCAGTGGTCAAACTCTTTATAAGAAATCACTTGATTCAATCCTATTAAGATGTGTTGATGCTAAAAAAGCTACATAGATCATGAAAGAAATCCATGAAGGCGAATGTGGGCCACACATAAACGGCTATCTCCTAGCCTGAAAGATCATCAGGTTGGGATACTATTGGATGACAACAGAAACATATTGCATCTAACATGTGAGATGTTGTCATCAATGTCAAGTTTATGGAAACAGAATCAATGCACCGTCGAATGAGCTACACTAAATGTCAGAGCCATGGCCATTTTTGATGTAGGGCATCGATGTGATTGGCCCAATCAACCCCAAGGTCTCAAATGGGCATCGCTTCATCTTGGTTGCAATTGATTATTTCACAAAGTGGATTGGAGCAAATTCTTTCATAAATGTCACCGCCAAGAATGTCGCAAAATTCATTAGGCGAGATATCATTGCCAGATATGTAGTTCCAGAAGCAATCATTACTGATAACAGCTCAAATCTAAATAACAAGATTGTGGATGATTTGCTTGAACATTTCCATGTTTGACATTTGAAATCGTCCCCATATCGCCCACAAATGAATAGAGCGGTGGAAGTAGCAAATAAGAACATTAAGAAAATATTATCTAAGACAGCTGAGCATTATCGTGACTGGCATGAAAGGTTGCCATATGCTCTAATGGCATACTGAACTTCAATTCGAACATCAACTAGGGCAACTCCATTTTCCTTGATTTATGAAATGGAAACGGTATTGCCCGTTGAAGTGGAAATTCCTTCATTAAGGATTTTATCTCAATTGAAGCTTTCGGAAGCTGAATGGAATCAACAGAGACGCAAACAACTCAACATCATTGATGAAAAAAGGTTATGGGCTATATGTCATGGACAAGCTTATAAGAAGAGAGTTGCTAAATCCTTTCATTGAAAAGTGAAACCGAGTCATTTTAAGGTGGAAGATTTGGTGGTGAAGAAAGTCGTTCTCAATAATTCAGATTCACATGGAAAATTCATTCTAAATTATGAAGGTCCATATATTGTCAAGAAAGTTCTTCTAGGAGGAGCATTGATTCTTGTAGATATGGTTGGAACAGAATTAATCCATTCTGTAAATGCAGATGCTATCAAGATATTCTTCTCATGATATAAAATGATCTGGATCATTCTAGACCATGTGCATATCATGCATTTCATAAACATGTTTGTTATTTTTTGCAGAATAAAGCAAAAGGAGTTTAAGATGACCAAAGATCTCCAAAATCCCCAACGGAGTTGATAAAAGATAGAGGAAAGTATCGTTCCCAATTTATTTTCCTTGATGTCATCTTTTAATATGTTCTTCCTTTTTGTCATCTCCAATGAGCTCAAAGATAGGAAGCTACAAAAAGAAAATCCCCAGTAGAATCAAAGTGGAAACATATAAGAGAATTGGTGGTAATCGTTTCAATTGTTGTTAAGAATTGCTCATATGAATTTTAGCACTTGATTCCTAATTTTGCATGACTTTCATCAAGTAAAAAAGGAATTTCATCAAAGCGATCGGTATTTGAACAAAAAAAATAAACAAAATAGTTTGGGTTTTACAGAGTTTACCTTTTTGGGAAGATTGAACTTCTTTTTCCCTAAGCGGGTTGACGTGAAAGCTAAACAAAACAAAACAGTTTGTTTCAAAGATCATGTCAAAGAGTTTCAACCAAAAAAGTTTTGAAACATGCATTCTTTAAGCATACACTGTGCATCAGAATTCCCAAAAAATGATTTGACAAAAAGCTTTGGGAAGATTTCAAAGAAAACGTTTGGATGAAACAAAATGTAAAAACCTTCAAATGATAAAAGGTAAACCATGTCCAAATACGTCCCTTATACACTCGAGTGGAATGAAAAGAATGAGTGCAAAAAGTGAGAAAAACTTCATCCAAAGGAGATAGGGAATGTTTGCAATGATTACAAGAATTGAAATGATGAAAGGCAATCGTTTCACTATCCCAAACACATGAATATCCCTTTGCAAACCAAATTTGAGCCTAAACAGCGGAGAAGTTTTTCAAAACAATCCCGTTAAGAACCACCCCACATTGGGGGAAAACTAGGAGGTTTGTGATTGACATTTATGGAAAAAAAGATCAAGAAAGATTTTATTGCATGTACTTGCATCAATTTTTCTGTGATAACTTTAGATAAAGTTATATGAAAGTTCGCAACATCCCAAGAAGAAGAAGAGCATTTAATTTCTTATCCCTAAACACATTACCTTTTTGCAAAGCTCGATTGAGCTTGAATATTCATTTCAGAACCCCAAATTGGCGATCATCTTTTCACAATAGAGCATGAGCATATGATCCACTTTGGATAAATAAGAAATAAAAGGCATGACATAGAGTCCTTAGAACTCAAAAAGGTCAGAAGCCAAAAGATTTAGAAAATACGAAAGAATCAAGGGCATGAAAAAGTAATGTGCCTGGTAAAAGCAAGGCCAAATGCCCAAGAAAATGCAGAAAAGAAAAGGAGAGTTAAAAAAAAAAGCTCAAAATGATCAAAGATCATAACAAGCAGCACAATAAAAAGAGAAAAGAAAAAAAATCATGATGAGCATTTAAAGGACTCTTGTGGTCATTAAAGGAAAAAAATCCCTAGAGAACAAGAGGAAAGGGGCAAGTGATGCCAAGAAGATCACCAATTTCATAAAAGCCCTGAATGTAAAAATAAATGAGCCTACCCAATACCAATATTACAACCTCTCCCCAAAGACTCTTCGGATTGGGAAGTTGAGAGTGAAAACATGATTTTATGACAAGAAGTCATCACTCAAAGGAGTGTATACAATAATATCTTGTCATGTTCTCGAGATTCTTAACTTATAGACCCGAAATGAGTCAAAGGAAAAAATATGATGAAATTCTTCTTTTCTTGACCTCAAAATGCCTATCCTTTGCATAGTCATTGACCAAGCCTACATTATAATCTTTTGAAAGATCTTATCGGATCAATTGGATTGTATACATTGCGAACATCTCTAAGTAGCTGAGGATCGGTTAAGAGAGATGAATTGAGGGTTTCAAGATGATTACCATTTCAATTAGCGAAAAAAGACTACGTTCATAGATTGAGATAAATCATTTCTAATGAAAGTCTTCCAAATGATTATTTCAAGCATTTCTCGAAAGATTGCAAGTAATTTGTTCAAATACTTCCTTAGATAGGAAATTTGATTGTCTGAATTCATTGGCACAAAGAATACATGTTTCTAAAACAACATTTCAAATAGTTTTTGTTCAACTTTAAACCAAGTAGTTTGTGGTAAACTTAAAACCACATTTCAGATAGTTTTTGGTCAACTTTAAACCAAGTAGTTTGTGGTGAACTTAAAACCACGTTTCAAATAGTTTTTTGTCAACTAAAAACCATACAAAGTTCTATTAGCTTCAGGTGCTTATGGTTCTTGGATATATTCTTAAACCACAAGATCATAAATCAATTCATCAAATCATTACCATCACTGCCATTAATTCACACTTTGGAGATAATCAATAAGGAAACTACTTGTAAACAGATAAGTTTCTCTATCCCTATATCATTAAGAACTTCTCATATGGATTCAAAAAAGGAAAATTTGGATTGAATCATGAATTTCAAGCAGGATCCCTCATCAATTGTTGTGAAATTTCCATTTGTTTTGTCCGTAGAGTCTATTAAAAGCTCGAGTGTCACATTGTCTTTGAAATCAACCTCCAACGAGCTCAATCTCAAATAGGGGCAACTGTTGATACTTGATTTTTAGTTCATTTTTCATATTTTTCCAAAAATCACAAAATTAGGATTAGGAACCTTGGCTAAGCTTAGGAACCTATTTCTAAATCAAAAATAATTTTTTATAATTTTCCTTAATTTCTTTTGGTCAAAATAAGGGTAAAAATCAAGAAAAATAGCAAATGGAATCCAAAAATTTCATAAAAATATTCATTAGTCTTATTTAAAAACCCATTTCATTAATACAATGTAAATTTTAGAAAATTTCAGTTGGGAATGTGTTTTTCCCAAAATTGGGTAAAAACAAGCCCAATTGAATAAAAAATTCAATTAATTCATTTATAGTCATTTTTCGGTTGTAGTGTCTTAACAACAAATGATTTTGGGACCTTGAATTATATTATGATTAGTCCAATTTCACAATTTATCAAAGAAATTGAAAATCTCCAAAATTCAATTGAAAATTAGGGATTTTTAGCCCAAATTGGGGATCATGATCAATTTGAAATTGTCGAACCCTAAGACTATCATTTCTAGGGTTAATCAGGTATGGGTAATCTAATTTTGGCACCAATTTTTCCCAATCAAGTCATCTAGGTATTGAATTAGATAAGAACCGCAATGATCCGAATTTACAATTTGAAAATCTTGGGTTTAATTGTGATAAAAATTAGGGTAAAACTCATTTTGGTGCAGAATGTGATGAGGAATTCAATTTTGGGGTTAAATTTGAAAAATTAGGTCAGAATCAGGCTTAATTGGCAAATTTAGACCAACTCGGGTATGCTGGGTTGACCAGGTCGACTCGACTCGACCCGGGTCAGTCTCCTTCTTCGCCCAACTCGCCCAAGATATGATAAACCCATAAAAATATCTACTCCGGCTCGGGACTTTGCCGACTTAATCTGAGCAATTTAACACGTGATAAACTCCGATTCTAGCTGGAGAATCTCCGGCTAGCATTGAAGATTCGATCCAACTGATTTGAGGTCAGTGAATAACAAACTTTGGGCGAGAAATCGAGCTATAAAGAGAGAAAAAATCATTATCCTGGGGAGGAGAACTGTTCGACGAAATCACTGAGAGAAAGGGAGAGAGAACCAAAGAGAGAAAGAGAGAGTCTAAGCGCTAGAGTGAGTTGAGACTCCCTAAAGCCGATCGATCAACGCTTTTTCGACTGGAAAAGTACCGGCAAATCGATCTTGCCGGTGAGTTTCCTTATTGGTAAACCTGCAACCAAGCTTACCGTGGAGGTATGAAAATCGACCTCGGTTGATCAATCCAAAGGAGTTCCGGCAAAGCTGAATCCACCAGCCTAAAGCTCAAGTGTCGAGGAAGAGTTCTATAGTTTCCGATTAGCTTGAAAACCTCATTTCAAGCCTCGACGAAGCAAGTAAAGTTCAATCATCATTACTATTTTTCCATAATCCCTGGTTAAACAGTTGAACTTCATCGTGTTAGATCTTGCAACTATCTTGATTGTTAATGCTCAAAACTTGATTCTGATCATGTTTTACATTGTTTGATTGCATTTTTGATCATCGAATCTGCATTAAACTGAGTTGATCGCCATTGTTGTACCTTGCCGAAGCACCCCTATCGTGACCTAAAATTTTCTTCTTAGGCTGATGGATTATTAAGACTAAGCCTAACTCGGGCCCTCCCAAGCTCTACCAATTCGCAATTTAGGATTTAAGTTCTTAACGTGCAAAAGTTTTCATGCTTGGAGTCGCCACTGATCTATTTGTGGTAGGTTGATTAGAAACCTAAATAAAATATAGGGAGATATGTTTTATTCCTACGAACCAGAGATTCTAAGCTCGGGGACTTGGTTACGCTAGATTTAGTCTAACGCCCTTTCGATACCTTTTCTTTTCAAAAATGTTTATGCATGCAGTCTGGATCCATTTTAACTTAGTTACTAGCATGTGAGGTGATCATGCGGGTGCGCAGACCACCAAAGTAACACTTAATAATCAAAACATTAAATAAATTGCAAGATTGTGAGAATTACTTACCTCGAAGTAACGAAAGCGTCTGTATTGTTAGCTAGAAAGTCACATCAACAATCTTAATATGATTTCTAATTAACAAGCAATGCACTCAATATTTTTTAGGATTTTCACTTATTTAAATGAAAACTAACCTATATGTAATGACGTGCAAAAATTAATATGCGATTAATGCAGCCTAACATGCAAACTATATGTCATGCAACGATGTGACCTAATTCTAATGACAGACAAATAATTTATTTTTGGTATTTTCAAATGAAATTTGGAATTAAAAATTACTCAAATTAACATGCAATCTATCCTAGAGAAAATGATTTGATCTATCCTAAAGTGATTCTTTTTTTGGGATTTTTATTAAAATTCGAAATTATTAAATATCCTAAATAATCCACTAAGATTAAAACAATCTCTAATTTAAACTAGGAAATATGCTACCCTAAATCCCAATTTAAATCAAATAATTATCTTATTCTTTTGGATATATTTAAAATTCCCTAAGCATGCAAAATTTCTAATTTAAATCCTAACTAACATATTTTTTTGGTTTTCTTTATTTAAAAGAAAAACAATTAAACAAGAGATAACAACCACGTTCAAACAATCCACGCAATCCGCAAGATTCTTCAAATTCAGATAAGGCAGCACGGCGTTGGGGCATGCGCGCGCAACCAATTCTCCTTTGTTTTCGCTCTAGCTCTCTACTTTTCACTTGTGTCTCCGGGGCGGCAGTGGCACACGGCCACAGGTCTGGCCGTGAGCGGGTGCGGCGTCGGTGGAGGCGCGGTGAGACAAGTCCACCCGTGATCCTCTCTCTCCCCCCTCCGTTCCTCTCTCTCTCACTCTCGCTATTTCTTTTCTTCAAAATTGTCTGAACCCCCTTTGTCTATGATAAGTCTTCTTTTATAAGCAGGGATGACTTAGGCCTTCAGAATAAAGGGAGTCAATATTCTTTCCTCTTAAAAATATATTATAATTTTGCTCTTTCCCATTCTTCTTCCACCTATGGATGCGTCCTTGACAGTATACTCTTTCTTGTTTTGAGAAAGATATATTACTCAAATAATATATGCCCGCATGTGCATATTTCTTTTCAAGTTGCTCTTCTTTTTATTTTATTTTATTTTCCATCAAACGACTGAAAAGTAATGCCCAAGGAATTATGGGTATCTCCAGCAGATCAAGGAGGATATTTTCGGACACGTGCCTAAACGCCCATCACGGTCAAGAATGAATTGTGGGTACTTTGTTCTTCTATTATTGACCAAGTGCACCGAATTAGAAATATAGGCTTTCTTAAAGATCGTTCCTTCGTATCGAGCCTATCACAATTTCCTTTTTGTTTATTCCAAAGATAAAGATCCGCATGTTTTATATTTTTCCCTTGCCAATATCGTGAACTTCTATGTATATATATTTTAAAATTCCCCCACGTGCAAAAATTCAGCCATAATAATGAACGGGCTTGGCCAAGTTCCCAATCCATGCGGGCTCAATTAAGTTCAGAACTATCCGCCACCGGACCGATGCAAATGCAGCTACCTAATAAATGTTCTTAAAACTAAATGTCATGCAATTTAACTTTAACATTTTTGTCAAGGGCTAAAGTTTAGTCCCTAATTTTGTCTAATTATTTCTAAATAGTGAGCCAAAATTTAAGTGTCAACAACCCCCATGGCCATAAGTCGTCCCAGTTAGTATTTTCTCACATTGTTTGATGATTTTATATTGATTGGGATCGACGTAGACGGTTACGACAATTTGTATGATAACTTGTGGGCTTGAATAGCTAGTTTAGGATAGTTAGCAAGTTAGCTTTTTTGATCGGTTTTATGCCGGCTGGTGGTGGTTCGACGAAAATTCGGTTTAGTTAGGTTGATTGGGAGAAACATGATCTTCATATTCAATCAATTAGAATGACAAAGAATTCATCGGAAGGTCACCGGAGTCGGGCTCACACCGATGACCTCAACAACTTAAAATGGAGAAACATGCACACCAAGTGGTCGGTAGAATGCCGAAGAGAAAAAGTGCAAAACGACGTTGTTTTAGTATTGTGCCCATTGGAGAGTTGGCCGGCACTGACGATATCCAGTTCGGTTCGGCCGAACCGGGTTAAACTGACCGGTTCGGTTCATTCCCTCGGCGGGAAATTTTTTTAAAATAATAAATAATCAGAAATTAGAAAATAAAAAAATCCTAAAAAAATAGAAAATTCATAATATTCATAAAAAATTCGAAAATTCAAAAAAAAATTTCAAAAAAAAAATTCATAGAATGACTCAAAAACATTGTGGCCAACTTTTGCAAGTGAAATTAGAATTTTTAGAAGTGCCTAAACGGCATTTTTAGAAAGTCCTTAGTTTATGGGTTTTTACTCCTAAAAACCCTAAACCCTAAAACGACATATATCATCGAATGAATAAGCCTTTAGGGCTTTACTAGTGTTTGGGTGTTTCGAATTGATTTTCATTTTAGAGACCCAAATTAGGATTGTTTTGTTTGTTTGCAATTGGTTGTGCTGCTTATATTGATTGATTGATTTCCCGCGATTAGGATGGCTAGAATTAGTGGGTAGATCTCGGAAATTCTTGTGACACGCTAGACACATCATATCGTTTTAGGTACCGAAAGGGCGTTGGGGATCTCGATTTAGGATCATTAGCGTAATCGAGTCCCCATATTCAGAATCTTTGATTCGCAGAATCGTGGTGTTTCTCCCGTACTCCGATTAGGTTTCTAGTCAACCTACCAATAATGACTAGTGGCGAATCCAAATTAAAACTCAGACTAAATAAAAAGATAAAAAATCACAACGCTCTATCACGTGAGGTATGGTATGAGAGAGATCCCCTTTTGTCTAGTGATGGGAT
This sequence comes from Syzygium jambos, assembly GCA_031216235.1. NCBI lineage: Eukaryota > Viridiplantae > Streptophyta > Magnoliopsida > Myrtales > Myrtaceae > Syzygium > Syzygium jambos. Next base: position 24,545,680 of record CM062227.1, read on the forward strand.
GTCTATGGGACGTTTGAGCGAAATATCTGCATTAGACCTTAGTAGCTCATTTGAGGACAGTTTCTCCATTTTGTGACAAATGGAAGCATCTTCTTAGCGTGCCCAAAAAGGCCCGGTGCTACAACGGGAGAGACGATATTGAAAATATGTTTGCAATCGAATTGAGTCGGGTTGAAATTAAATCAAATGTGATTTAATTTAATTTAATTTGAATTTTGTCATGGGTGTGTGTATATGACGCTCATGAAAAACACATATGCTAGTCGTGCTCTTTTATATACACATAAAATTAAATTAATTGAAGGTGCATCACACGATGTGAGCTTAATTTTTTTTAAAAAAATTGGCTCATACACAATGTCAGAAATTGTTGCTGACCGTGTGCATGACACGCGATCAACAACCGTTGCTCATCGTGTGCAATGTACGCACATGCACGATTAGTAACGGTTGCTGAACGGGCATGCGATTAGCAAGTGTTGCTGATTGCATATAAAAAAAGCGCGATTAGCAACAGTTGCATGATGACGATGAAAAGTGTGTATGCAATTATTTTGTGTTTATGAAAGTTAAAAATATGTTTTCTCTCTTCCGGTGCTGTGACTGAAATATTGAGACCGTGGAGAATTGTCGCCACGAGATTGCTAGTACAATTATAGTGGTGATTATCTGGAAGTTCTTTCTTCCGTTCGTCGTGAGATTGGTGGTATGACTGAACTAAAGGTCTGATGGTTGCGGAGCTCAAATCGAAGAACATCCGATTGACATCGTCTTTGGACATGCTACGAAAGGTAATTCGTTTAACATCCTACGGTCTTCTGATTTTTTATTGAAACGCACAAACAATACCTTTGGAGATATATGTATAGTTATATCTTTCCGATGCGTTTATATTTAATTTTAACTGTGCATCTAAACACCACCTAGAGTTGAAATTGAACCGCACGTCCCAGCACATGTCTATGTGATTGCCATTTCTTTTGTTGATGAAGGAAGTCTTTTGGTCATTTGCTTTGCAATTGACTTACTTTATCGTACTTTTGGTCGGTCCATGACAATTAGGTCGATCGTGAATCTTAGTCAATATATAATGGGAGGATTCGACATTCAATTTATTTCCGCTCCCAAGGACGAGCTTGACATATGGTGGAACAAACTATAGACCAAATCGGCTACGACTTTGTGCAATCCATGGTATGCTGAATGGTTTTAAGTCCGTGAGGCGCAGCTTGCATGTGGAGGTAGTGGTTCGATCCCTTTGTTGGGATTCACTGGTGCTACTGAGTACTATCCGTCTAGAGTGAGTTGTCAGTATCAAGTCGTGCAAGAACTTCCATCCGCATTGCAGACGGACCCGCTCCGGGTTGATTTCACCTGTGAGAATCGTGATTACGAAGATGCCATTAGCTTGATCCAGTTGAAGTGGGAAAATGTGCCGTCCGTGGACGCTGATATGGCCCGAGAAGGAGTTGGAAGGCAAAGAGAGGATATATTACGCCTCGACCGGATACATCCGCCAACAAAAGATCCTGAATGAGTTGCTTCTCAAGATACCTAAGGTGCCTGTGAAGTCTGCTAATCATGCGGAGATTAAGCGCCTAAAGAGGAAAGCTGAAGCCCTCAAGATCGTATCTGTAACAGCCCGAATTTCGATGTAATTTCTGGGATTAATAAAATGAATGTTATTTCTCATTTCATTTGAGTACGACTCGCCCAGAGCTGATCACTCTTGGGATACTAACCATGAGGAATGGCTAACTAGGACACTAGTACGTGGACCAGGGACTTAGTCGCGACTCGGGAGCCAATTTGAGAAAGAATGAGGGAATATTGTGAACCAGTGAGGGGCCGATCTTAGGAAAAGTGATGAAAATGGTATGGCCAAGGCCAACGATGCACAATTGGGATCGCAGGTGATTCTGCTTAACCAAACGTGCTCGTGGCCAACCAATCCTGAACTCGAGCCAAATGATCGTGACCCCGGGATTAGTAATAAACCCTCTTTCTCTCGATGATCGGAACCATCGAGACTCGGACAGCCCTAAGTCGATACGCGTATTCCTAAACAGCCGCCTGTTAGTGAGAGTTTCAGAAAAATTGAAGTTGAGAGAGAGTTGTTCACGGAATTGAGCCCAGATTTCGGTGTCGGATTTCGGGGACCCGACGGACTAATTTTAAGATTCTGACGCCAGAATAAGTTGGCCACACACATATGGGACGCATTGGTGCGAAAAATGGAATTTCGGTTCGGAATGGAAAAAGGACGGAATTACCCTTGGATTAATTAAGCATAATTTCGAATTTTGGAAATTATTTTGGTTTAACCAAGGTTGGTTAAGGTTAACAAGGTTGGTTAAGGGTTGGTTAGGAGCTAATGACAAGAATGCCCCTCAATAATTGATTGGAATGGATTTAAACCATTGGATGAAGGGGTAATTTGGTCAAGAGGGCTTAGATCATGACACTTGGCTTCCACTAAGGGTGAGTTGACCAGCTTTGACCCATATTTGGATAAGTTTTTCTCTCTCTCTCCCCCCAACCGATCGGCCATTTCCTCCCCTCCGTCTCTCTCCCTCCTTCTTCGCCGATCAGCCACCGTCGCCGCCCTTCTTCAGCCGCTCGCCGGAGCTGCTGGCCACGGCGAAGGACCACCGTGGAGTGCTGAGCCAGCCCCCAAGCCGCCGTCCTCAGCCGCGCCTCCCCCTCCCTCGTGGACGACTAGCCACGGCTGGTCTTGGCCGATTGGAGTCCGCCGGACGCCGGCGACGCCGTGAGCCACCAGCCGCAGCCCCGTGAGTCACCTTTCCACCCTTGGACACCCCATCAGCCACCCCCAAGCCGCCTTGCCCTGTCTTGGCCGAATCAGCCCCTTGGACCGCCGTGGCCGTGAGGAGCCGAGCCCCGCCGGGAGTGGCCGTGAGCCGTCGTCGAGCCGCGAGTCGGATGTTCTTGTTTCTCCCGCGAGTCGTCCACCCAGACGTGAGTTTAATACCCAAACTTAGTCTAGCCTTAATTGTGTTTAGTTGGGTTAATTGGGTTGATTAGTGGAGTTTAAGCTAGTTTGGTGTTTGTTAGTTATTGTATAGTTAATGGCTGAATTAATGGTGTTGTTGAGGGTTGATTCAAGGTGGAACTATGGCTAATTAGTGAGGGTTTGATGGCTGTCCATGGTGAGCCAAATTCGGAGGCCTTGAGATTTTGTGCTAGAAATGGTGATTTTAGGGCTAAATGGGCTTGATTTGCTAAATTAAACTAAGTGTATGCCTAATATGTTTTAGTGGGGCCTTGGCTGAATTATTTGAGGCTAAAATGGAGTGTTTTGAATGTGTTTGGCTATGTTTGAAATTGGGGTATTATTATGGCCGAATTGCATGCTAGGTGTTACAAATGCTAGAATGGCCATTGTTTGTAATGTTGGAAATTGTTATGGCATTTGTATTCATTGGCATGAAAATGCATGTCACGCACATTGTATGTCGAGATTGAGATTTGAGATGACATTGTGTGATTGTGCGGGTGTGACATTGCATTGTGTGATCACGGTAAATGCCCTGAAAAGAGTGGAGCTGGGCTAAGATAAAATTGATATGTGTGATCACCTAATGGCCTACGGGTCGAGTTCCGTCCTCATGCACTTTGTAGCAGGACGATGCCCGGTTAGACCGGAAGACGACCATCCTCATGCACTTTGTAGCAGGCTCTGGTTCGTAGGTGAGCGGTGTTGCGCCTCAGGCACTTTGTAGCAGGCTAGAAGACACCGGGCCGGGGGCGTATTATATACGCTGGCCATGAAGTGTTGTGGCCTTCGGGTCGGGCCCTATTGTGGGTCGTGAGCTTAAGAATGAACTGAACGTTGCATCGTGTGAATTGTGAATCATGCAGTATTATGATGAGATTGTGAGAATCATTAGCATGTGACTGCATGAGGCATTCGTGTGGGATGCGGTGATAGAGTGGTTGAACCATTTAAAGAATATGAGCACGCGTGTGTGGAGTACGCATGCCCGTATGTACACGTATGTGGGTGTATATATATGTTGAATTGCACTAACTTGCAGGGGTTGAATCACGTTGATACATATTGAGTTTTATGTTTGTTGGCTTGAATGCTTGATTTTGGTCCGTTAAGAGACACACTTTAGCCTAGCCTAGGTTTAGGTATTTGATTCACTGAGCTAGTCTCACGGTTGTGGTAAAACCGAACATTTCAGAGCCTACCCCCTAGGATGCCGGAGCCGCCTCCACTTTTTGGGATTCCTAGGCAGATATTACAGACCGAGGAGCATTTCCCAGCTGGAAATGGCGAGATGCATGTGAGGTTTAGGTCAGTTCTTTACGTTAACGTGGGTGAGGATGAGCATCAGAAGCAAGAGTACATAGCATGGTGTCGCAGGGCAGCGGACGGGACCCTCAGTCGACCTATCCGTACCTTTGACATTCCAGTAGACGCTGATGGCGGGTTGGAGCCAGTGATTGCCGATGGCGAGGTGGTCGATGCCCCTCCACCTGGCGCTACGCCAGCCGTCGAGGCCCAGCCAGGCCCCGGAGTTTGGTATGATGACCCAGAGCCGGAGCCTATGGATGAGGAGGAGGACAACCCCGAGCCAGAGGCGATGGAGCTGGATGATGAGGATGGTGAGGTCGATGAGGTAGGCGAGGATGTAGACATAGATGCCGTCGAGGATGCAGCTGCAGATGAAGACCTTGAGGACGACTTTGACTCCGAGGCTGAGGCTGACGCTATCTTAGCAGACTACTGGGAAGTTCAGGAGGATCAGGCTGATCAGGAGGACCCCGACATGGACGTGGATGAGCCAGAGCCAGATCACAGCTCTTCAGAGGAGTTAGCTGAGTCTTCCGATGAGCCCGACGATTCCAGCGACCCAGACTTCGAGCCTTAGACTAGTTGGACGATGATAGGGATCCCTACCTTTTTGTTATAGTGATCCTTAGTATAGACCTACTCACCCGGCCACCGACACTTTTTGGATTAGTGGCCTTTTGACTTTGATGCCAGCTTGACCCTGACCTAGACCTGTAGTAGATCGGACTGTACATGTATCTGTGTTCGTTGTGTAAACAGTTTGTTGATATATATATATGAGAATGAGGTTTTACCTGGTGATGATTTGATTGTGTGGCTTCCTTGCTCATCTTTATTTGTCAGGGTTTGTAATTTGCTTCCGCATGTGTTTTTATACTCTGATTGTTGCTGGGTCGGCGATGTCTCCTGGGGACGTCGCACTCTGATCGACTGGAGTAGTAAGGGGATGCTCGCGTTCCGATGGGTAAGTTGGGTTCGGGGCGTGACAGTATCGCACGTTTGACTCGAGCGAACAAGTGATTACGTTAGTATGTAGTCTCCCATTTGTATATAGATTGGGCCAAGTGAAAATGGCTCGAATCTATCATCTTTTTTTCGTTCCAAGTTCGTTGTTTAGGGAATTGAGTTGTTTATTTTCTAGTTTATTTGTTTAGGAAATCTCAAAGTTTCTACTTTTGTAGCCTTTGTCTAGGAGTTCCGTTTGGATTAAGAATTATTTCATCAATGAATAAAATAAGGCGATTAGACCATTGTTATGGGCCGGTGTTTCATTCGTACTTTGTGCTTACCTGTGCTTATTCGTTTGAATTAGGTGATTGTAGATCGTCCGCGTTCACCTATTTGTACACGGTCCAAAGCAAAAATGGCCGAGCAAACCGAAATGCATGATCGTATGGCCAATATGGAGGAGCAAATGAAGCAGTTTTTTGTTGCTATGCGGCAAATGTCGGCCCAAATCGAATTTCTCTGGGTAAACCCAATTCTCGTGTCCGCACCTCCTGAAATAGCGGCGTCGAAGCAAATGAACAAAATTGATGAGGATGACATGCTTGAGTTAGAGGATGATCCACCGCAAGTCACGATCAAGAAAGCTAAGTTTGATAGCTTGCCGAAGACCTAGCATGAGAAGCGCTTCACGAAGCTCGAGGAAAAAGTGAGACAGTTGCAGGGCTCGTAGAGTTTGTCCCCGATGGACTTGTTTATTTACCCAAAGGTCAAAGTGCCGAAAAAGTTCAAGATGCTGAAGTTTAAGAAGTGTGACAACACTTCTTACCTGAAGAACCACTTGCACATGTACTTCGTGCAGATGACCCAATATGTTAATAATGCACCCCTTATGATCTAATCATTCCAAGCAAGTTTACTGAGCCCACACTAAAGTGATATATTATGAAGAATATAAACCTTCTTGAAACCTGGGACGAAGTAGTTGATGTGTTTACCAGACAACACAAGTTCAATTTGGACATCACTTCCTCCTGTGTGGATCTCAAGCGTACTAAAAAAAAAGAAGAGTGAGTTGTTCAAAGAATATGCCACAAGATGGAGGAACCTAGCCACTCAAATTAGTCCCGAACCAACTAATAAGGAATTGATGAACCGATAACTGGAATTCCGTGTTTTTATCTTTATTCTAAAAAAATCTATTGCTTGTGACCAAACCTCAGTCTATGGATTTACTTGGGATGAGTGTGTAACCAATAACGTAATCCAATAATGTGGAAATACATAATCGGGGAATCTTAGATCTTCATAATTTTTCACAAGAAGAGGAATGAAAGCATATCTTTATCCATAGAAATACCCTTTGAAATGATTGTTGCAGAAACAGAAGAAATGAAGAAATCTGATTTCTATTCATTAACCCACTTTTCTCTTAACGTATCTAATCTAATGGAGGATAAAATATAACATTCGTTGTCTTGGATGGAGAGGAGACTAGACTTTATTTATATAGGCTATCAATTGGTGCCTTCCATCAAAGTACATTCCACTTCGTAAGAGTCGTACCTCTATGGAGAAATAGTAATTTCTCAATAGAATTGCTTCTTTTCATCTTTTATATAGCCAATACGTTTTAGTACTTAAATAGTTATTAAACCATTAATTAATAACATCACGTGGGCACAATTATTTTTAAGGAGTGGGCTAAGGTGACTCATGAAGCCATTGCCTCCACTCAGGTTGGATTGTCCAAGTGACAGTTCTCAGTCACAGACCTAAAATTTCTAGGAAAACGAATGATCCAAGAATACGGCAGACTTCTCCGGAAAACAAAAATCTGCAGGATCTCGTGGACTGAGGAACAAAAATCTCAGAAAATGTTAAACTTACGTCGAAGTTCTCTAGAATCAGGGGGAGGTTAGTTTGCTAGAGCAGCCAAAGACTATTTTATTTATCTTGAGAAGAACTCTCTAAGTAGCATGTTTGCCGAGTGGATGAATAGATCCAGTCAGTGCAACAACGACTGAAGAGCTAAATGGAGAGGATCTCATTCGTGATGCTTTGAATTGGATTCATCCCTACTCTGGGAGAACAATTGATGAGGTTAGATCCATTTACTTCCCTTAATTTTGCCAAAGCTGACATTGCATAGTGTTTGTTTTCCTCAGCAATGCAAAAGTTGGTGTAACATTTGAGACACGCTCTATCTCTGGATCGTCTTTCGTTCCTTTTCATATACTTCTTGGTTTTTACTATCTCCCATTAGAAGGTCTTAATTTTCACCAGAGTATATGTATCTTTTACTTATCCGTGATCTTCGGCAGTCTATATATGGAGCAGGTATCGAACCACTTTCTGTTTTTTTCTTTTTGGGTTGGTGGTTGGCCATTTTGGACGATATACTTGGCATTTTGAAGAAACATCCTAAAAGTAGGACCACAAATAATGCTATGAAAGTTGCAGTTACCAAGAATCTACAAGAAAATTTGTTAGTATTTTTTCCATCGTTTTGGTCCCACACTGTTCCATAGGTTCAACAAGGAAATGGGCATGGTTGACCGGTAATGAGGCTAAAACTTTTAATTCCCTTTTGTTTTAAGCTGCTACTTCAGCCAAGACTTTACTTGTCGAAATTGTCCTACTCAATTGATTTGCTTCTCCGGAGTCCTGATCTTTTCAGTGGGTCCTTAAAGCCACAGCCTGTCAAAGATGCTTGTGATGGCTTTTCTCCTTGGCTTGTCCTATGAGTTTGCCAAATTGGACCGGAGTTTTATCGGTCAAAAGACAGGTTGTCGACTTTACAAATTAATTTAATTAGTTGTTTTCATCTCCTCCGTGTGATCGGAGTGTGATCGGGACAATTTATGGGTGCTACAAGGCAGAGAACCATATCCATGTTTCCTTGGTTTGACCCATCTTCTCAGCTGTACATAAAGCGAGCTCTTTTCGCACCCTCTATTGATTAGGCTCCTCTCAACTTTTTCTTTCACCTTTGGCAATGGAAGAAGTGAAGTTGCATGGTTTCTGGGCAAGTCCGTACAGTCACAGAGTGATATGGGCTCTGAAACTGAAAGGCGTGGAATATGAGTACATAGAAGAAGATCTCTCCAACAAGAGCCAATTGCTATTGCTTTACAACCCAGTTCACAAAAAGATTCCAGTCCTTGTTCATCACGGGAAACCGATCATCGAGTCCCTTGTGATTATGGAGTATATTGAAGAAATGCTCACGAGAGAGCCTCATCTCGGTTTTGGATGAACTTTATGGCAGAAAAGGAGAGAGTACACCGTTGTTTCTGTTAGTATTCAACTTTTGCAGCTTCAGCAGTAGATCTTCAAGTAATTGATTGGAAGAAGAAACCTAATCAATATTAAAAAGAAAAAAAAGATATCTGATATTAGCTAATCTCACAGGATCCTTGGAATTATGTAGATATTTGGCATCTTGATTAAGTGGACTAATATTTGGGTAGATTAATAGAAGTGGGAATCAGTATTTGCCAATCAGATTGTGCAAGAAGATGAAGTTCTTACCTTTTTCAAGTTCTTCCTAATGTCCCAAGGAGAAGAGAGAGAGAAGGCAACTGAGGAAGTGCTTGAAGTCTTGAGGACCTTAGAGCATGAAGCTCTTGCGGACAAGAAGTTCTTTGGAGGAGACAACATACGACTGGCAGACATCACATTTGGATGGTTGGCTTATTGGTTCGAATGTACAGAGGAAGTCGTTGATGTGAAATTGCTAAGTCCCACCACTTTCCCTCGTTTGCATTTATGGGTTGAGAACTGGAAGGAGGTTGATGTGGTCAAAGAAAACCATCCTGACTCTGAGAAATTATTGGGCCATTTTAGAAGGTCTAGGGAGAGGTTCACTTAGGAAGAGGGAAAATAAAGTCATGGTTAGTATTATGATATTGGGAGAAGTGATTGAACCAATGTGGAAAAAACTTGTTGGTCGGGTGAGATCCTCTCATTTGATATGTGACGACAGATTTTTTCGCACTATTGGGCTCAGTATTTAACCTGCTATAATCTTTCTCTTGATTTCATTCCTTCGAAGGAGATTTTCCTGTAAGAACAGATTACTATTGGTGAGTCGATGCCCGACAATTAGGAAATCCCATTCCATATTTGCTCAGGGTGGTTATTTTTTCTCACATGACCGCTGAATATTGGAAGAGAACAAGAAATACAGAGGAACTAGGATGAGGCATCTTAAACTAGGGAAGGTTGGTTTGTTGGTGCCCAGAAAGAAAGAAAACGAGCGTCTGAATCTGTTTTCATACTCAGAAAACCGAAAGAGAAGAAAATAGAATTCTGGAAATGCTTATATGCACATCTAACTCAGCATGTTAGTTGCAAAATTCTGTAAGTTTTTACTCGAAGAAGCATCACATTTTCTTCTTGCTATCTTCATAGATTTCATTCTTACTCTCCTTTATCCGAACTGCTTTTAGGATTAAAAAACCAAACCTGAAGCCATATTTTGGTAATACCAAAACCAAACCAGTAGACCCAGAAGCATCTGCCTCAGTTACAAGTCTCTACAACTATATTAATGCAATTTTTCATTAGACATTGAACTCGAGTGCGCGGCCGTTTCATTCTATAAACTCAAGCTACTTGAAACCCGATAGACAAGTATAAACAAAGGGATACACATTATTAGGCGAAAGGAAGTACGGCGAATTGAACTCGAGAGAAGAGTAATGCTAGAACTTACTAAAATCGTTTTACAAAGTTGATTTATTAATTGATGTGTAGACTGCAATCGGTTTTTGAATTTGGCCCATTTATTTAAAATGTTGCTCATAATCTGACACATCACGTATTGAACCAAAATTTTCAACCGGTTTAATTAAATTAGCATTGCCCATACTTTTGATACCATATTGAAATCCAGGCGAAATTCTTTCTTCTAAAGACTTAAGCTATCCAAAGAAATGTGATACCTTCACCTAACAAAAGTAGACCTGTCAAAATGGGTCATAAACCCATTTCTTAACCTATATATTAGTAAATGAATCATAAATGGGTTAGTTATATTTAGTAAATGGGTCATAAATGGGTAGAAGTCTAATATTCGCATTAAATGGGTCATAAATGAGTTTACAACTAATTTAAACTCAACTCGTTTCTCTTGTCCTTACTCAACCTTGCACTCACTCACTTCGCACTCTCATCTTAGTTTGGGTATGAATTTTCCTAAATTTAATTAAATATGGAAGTGTTTTAACAATATGGGTTTGATCGGGTATGGGTCGGGTCGGGTATGGGTCAAGAAAATTGCATTACGCATAAATGGGTCATAAATGGATTAATGGGTCAATTTGGGTCGGACCATTTATGATCCGACCCGAATCACCCATTTGACAGGTCTAAACAAAAGCTACACCAGGTAACATGTCAATACATGTGGGTTGAAACTTTAAAAATAGCATGATGTCAATACAATCAATCTCGGGCTGGCCCGACTGGCGTGTTTGACCTTTCTTCCAAAGAAATCTAAATGTTTTATCATGTTGGGTTGAAATTTAGGTTGTCCAAAAACAAAAATGAGATATGAATTCGACCTTCTGAGTTTGTTTGACCAGAAACCCGAAACGTAATGCCCAAGCAACGTGACTCCACCAAACGCCCTTTAAATTGAGCTCACAAAAGCAAGAAGTATCAGACTCTTGAGAGACATGGATGGAGTGAAGTTGCATGGAGTTTGGGCGAGTCCATTCAGTACCAGAGTCGTATGGGCATTGAAGCTCAAGGGCATACCATTTGACAACATTGAGGAAGACCTCTCCAACAAAAGCGCCTTGCTTTTGCAATACAACCCAGTGCACAAGAAGATTCCTGTGCTCGTCCATGGCCAGCGGCCTGTTTGCGAGTCCATGGTCATCGTCGAGTACCTCGAGGAGACGTGGCCGCAATACCCCCTGTTGCCCACCGATCCTCACGAGCGAGCCGTGGCCCGTTTCTGGGTCAAATTCATCGATGAAAAGGTTTGCTATTCTAATCTTCTTCTACTTTGGCAATTCATCTTTTAGAAAGTCAGTCATTCAATTTATAAGTTCCATTTGTTTCGATACCCAACCCTAAATTGTGGTGAGACAAACATAAGGCGGAGTTGGTTTGCATCTCGTTTATGTTTCGAGTGTGCGCGCTGCAGGGTCTTAATGTTTGGATGGTGTATCGGAGTGTCGGCGAAGAGCAAGAGAAGGCCATGAGAGAGAGCTTGGAGATGCTGTCGATCCTAGAGGAGCATGGTCCGAACAAGGGAAAGAAATTCTTTGGAGGAGACAGCATCAACATCGTGGACATTGCATTTGGTGGGGTGGCATATTGGATGGGAGCCATCGAAGAGGTATCGGGAGGCAAGATGTTCGATGCCGTGAAGTTCCCTCGCTTGAACACTTGGATGGTCGACTTCGAGTGCTTGCCCGTGATTGCCGAGAACTTGCCCGATCAAGGGAAGTTGCGCAAGCACCTCGCCCGCCTAAGAGAGAAAAGGTTGTCATTGTCCGCACACAAATGATGCGCGTCCTCGATGATCGATATTGTAAGCTTGGGTACTATATAAAAGTACGATTATCAACTGGATTCCTGTCTATGTCTCTTTGTAATAATAAGACTTCAAGTGTAGTATGTACTTTGGTCGGAAGTTTCAAGTTGAAGCTTACTAATTAGCGTATGCAATAAAGTAAAATTCTATTTTCATTTTCTTTTCTTTTTCATTTTATCTGATAAATATTGTTTCAGATTGTAAATGGAATTGATAAGAGTATTCTCATAGGTTTCTTGTGACAAGTGCAAAGCCAAAATTGTATTTACAAAAAAATAATTTATAGACTCATTTTATGAATTTTTATTAGATTGTGTACACTGATGACGATATGATTAAGCACTAAATTTGGAGGGAAGAGAAGAAATTTTAATATGAGGAGCAGATAAGTGTCACTGGCCAAAAGTTTTCTAATTGCGAAGAAGACCGTGCGGTGTTTGGTGAGCCGGAATACTTGATCAGCCTCTCTTCAATAGATTGTTTTTTAAGGACAGTACGATGAATTGCATCCTCATAATTGACCCTACCACGCCCATGATATCCAAGCTCTCAAATAGGATATATAGATCACTTGAGCACAACAATTAATTTTGGCTTATAACTATAGTTTTATTTAACGAATTAGGAATACCTTTTTTTATTTACATTTAACCTAAGGATATATAAAGTGCATATGAAAAGATGTTACCAAATTTCATCCCTCTCTCTAACATGTAAAAACATGAAGATAATTTGACATATATTTCCATATCCACTAGACAATCTTTCTTTCCTCATCGAAAGAGTCCTTAATGTAAATGACTAAAAACACTGTCGCTTTGCAGCAAGAAACGATGCCGTTTTGCTGTGCTGACATGGCTCTTGTACAAGTCCACGGTATTAGACATGTCAACACACAAGTTTGGCCCCTTAAATGAAGTTTGTTCAATTCCTAAACTATTAAAGTAGACCTGTCAAAATGGGTCATAAACCCATTTCTTAACCCATATATTAGTAAATAGATCATAAATGGGTTAGTTATATTTAGTAAATGGATCATAAATGGGTAGAATTCTAATATTCGCATTAAATGGGTCATAAATGGGTCGTAAATGGGTCATAAATGAGTTTACAACTAATTTAAACTCAACTCATTTCTCTTACCCTGACTCAACCTTGCGCTCACTCACTTTGCACTCTCATCTCAGTTTGGGTATGAATTTTCCTAAATTTAATTAAATATGGAAGTGTTTCAACAATATGAGTTTGATCGGGCATGGGTCGGGTCGGGTCGGGTATGGGTCAAGAAAATTGCATTACGCATAAATGTGTCATAAATGAATTAATTGGTCAATTTGAGTCGGATTATTTATGACCCGACCCAAACCTGACCCGACTCACCCGTTTGACAGGTCTACATTAAAGTGAGGAAATTTCCATGCAAGATACGTAACCAAGAACAAAACCCCAACAAAACCAAGTGAGGTTCGTCGATGGTCAGAGGAAAACGTTGACCATCATTTTCCCACCAACCCTGTGTTCAGTGCAATTTAGACTATGTATTAGTTTATGCACGTAGTCAACAGATACCGTCCTGCTGGGCAAGAGCGAATTGTTGAACCAAACCTTCCAACTGTTTGATGAAATGCCTCAACGTCTTGCCCAAGAAATTTGACTCTACGAAGCTTTAATAACTGCCCGTGCATAGCGGCCCAACAAGAAGCAACATCAATCTTCGGACCCTCGAGGGATGGAAGACGTGAAGCTGCACGGTGCTTGGACGAGCCCGTGCAGTTACCATGTGATATGGACTCTGAAGCTCAAGGGCATTCCGTTCGAGTACATCGATGAGGATCTCTCCAACAAGAGTGACTTGCTGTTGCAGTACAATCCGGTGCACAAGAAGATCCCTGTGCTTGTCGATGGTGGAAGGCCCATTTGCGAGTGGCCACAGCATCCTCTAGTGCCAAGTGACACTTATGAGAGAGCTGTGGCGCGGTCCTGGGTCAAATTTGCCCAAGAAAAGGTCTCTCTCTCTCTCTCTCTCTCTAGTGCGCGTGCGCGTGAACATACAATTTGTGGGTGATAAATAAATTTGATAAAGCCTATGTACCATAAAAGTTATAGACGCTTGGGGCGCGCATGGAATCCATTCTGGAATAGAAATTCTGTTCCAGAATGGATTCCGGAATAGAAATGCGTTTGTTAAAAAATTTCCGGAATGCATTCTGGAGCAATTTTCACATTTTGGAATAAAAATGCGTTTGTTAAAAATACTTGATTCCAGAATGCATTCTTGATTCCAAAATGAGTTTTGGGCAAGAAAAAGAAAAGCTACTTTTTATAGCTTCTCTCTTCCAGAATGCATTCTCCCTATTTTCTCTCTTTTTCTCACTAATTTTTTTTTAGAAAATGCATAAAAATTGAAAAATTCCACAAAAATTCATAAAAATTTTCAGAAAATAAAAAAAGTCAAGATTTCGAGAAAATAGGAAATTTGGTGATTTTTTTTTAAAATATAAAAAAATCAAAAATTTCAAAATTTCACAGAATGGCTTAGAATACCTTTGGGTATCTACTTTGAGTGAAATTTAATTTTTTTGATGTGCCCAAAAAATAAAAAAATCAAAAATTTCAAAACTTCACAAAATGGCTTAAAATACCTTTGGGCACCCACTTTGAGTGAAATTTAATTTTTTTGAGGTGCTCAAAAAAATAAAAAAATCAAAAATTTCAAAAATTTCAAAACTTCACAAAATGGCTTAAAATACCTTTGGCCACCCACTTTGAGTGAAATTTAATTTTTTTGAGGTGCTCAAAAAAATAAAAAAATCAAAAAAATCAAAAAAAAATCAAAAATTTCAAAACTTCACAAAATGGCTTAAAATACCTTTGGCCACCCACTTTGAGTGAAATTTAATTTTTTTGAGGTGCCCAAAAAAATAAAAAAAATTAAAAATTTCAAAACTTCACAAAATGGCTTAGAATACCTTTGGGCACCTAGTTTGAGTGAAATTTATTTTTTTTGATGTACCCAAAAAAATAAAAAAATAAAAATAGATTTCTGTTCCAGAAATCAATTTCTGGAGCAGAATTGATCATGTTTTACCAAACAGATTTCTCCTCCAAAAATCGATTTCTGGCAAGAATTCTAGAAATCAATTTCTGGCAAGAATTTGATTTCTGGAGCAGAATGGTTACCATTCGCACCCTTGGCAGCTGAAATCAAGGGGGTCAATGATTTTTTCAAGCAACAAAAAGCAAAGGGAAAAGGAACAGACACTGTATTGGTTCTGTTAACAATTTGGATACATCAGAAATTAAACAGCCTTATCCTTGAGGGAGTTCGCAGTGTATTTTTTTTTGGTGGAGTTATATTATTTCGTCTTGAATTTATTTAGCACCCAATTCTGTGTTAGCGTGTAATTGTACATTATCATCCGGACAGTTTTAATAGGCTAGATTTTTTTGTAATAACATTTCATGAAAACTTATGCTTTAACATGCCTATGGCAGGATCTTGGGTAGACAGATGTTACCTGTTGGTGCATAAAAATCACATTGTCCGTCTCCTTTTTCTGTGAGAAAATTAAAAATTCTGCATGACTTGTAAGATTGATTTCATACAATTTTGATTATGACTTAAGATGTTTTCTTTCAAGAACTTCTTTCCTTTTCTTTCCCTGTTTAGTAAGTGTAACCTTTGTTTTTTCCTCTCAATGTTTTTACTATGGTCAGGGCCCTAACCTTTCGCTGCTGTATCGAACTGTGAGAGAAGAACAGAAGAAGATCAAGAAAAATATTATGGAAATGCTGACAATGCTCGAAGATTATGGTCCTGATAAGGGAAAGAAATTCTTTGGAGGCGACAACATCAACATTGTGGACATTTCCTTCGGTAGTGTCGCTCATTGGATGAGGGTCATAGAGGAGGTGTTGGAAGTGAAGCTGTTTGATGCGGAAAAGTTCATGCGCTTGCAATGTTGGATGGAGAGTTTCAAGAAAGTGCCAATCATATGTGAGAACTCACCTGATCATGAAAAGCTTTTGGCATGCCTGAAGTGTCGAAGGGAGTCTTTATTTGGAAGTCCATGAAGATCATGGATGAATTCAACTCTGTACTTCTGTTCCTCCATTTACTATCAGTATCACTTTTTTGTTTTACATGATCGTATTTCGTAATGAGTCCAATTGCTTCCTTTATGGGGAAAAACGGTGGGACTTTTTTCTGCTGTGCTGTCATGTTTTCAATTCTACCTTAATTTATGTTGTGTTGTAAAGACCTAAATGGGGCAACCTGAGAAGGATAGTGACTGAAGTGATTATATGCTTAATTTACTTCTATTCTTCTTCGTAGGAATGCATTCGGTATAAACCCAATCGGCAATACATGCTTGTTGTTGGGATTTTGGCACCAAAATCCCATAGAATTGAATGAGAAGTGTGTGGGTGAAAGTGTCCCACATAGGGTAGAAGAGAGATGGGAGACGGGTTTAAATAGTTGAGCCTCACAAATGAGTTTGGGTCCCAAGGGGTACCCCACTTTTGTGGAAGAGAGAGGACCTACGTCAAGCTAGGTCGGTCCACCCCTCGCGCGCGCTGCCGCCGCCGTCCATCCGGCCTGCTCGGTTCGGGTCCGGGTTCATTATTTTTTCCGAACAGAAAGCTCTTCAATATTAAGACTTGTCATTCCCAAGAGAACCTTCGCTGCTGTTCACGGAAAGCTCTTCAATATAACCGAACAGTTAAGTTCGAAAATGTGACATTTTTTTTTCGTGAGACATTTTCCCGCTTGTGCGATTAGTCTGCGAAATTGCGTTCGAAGGAGTCCTCCGAATACGTACCGCTTCAGAGGAACGAGATCCGTTCTATCCTGGGAGACGATTGTCCGATATCTTCGGGTACTGATTGAGGGGCCAAATTCGTCTTAAGGACACGACGTTATTTCATCGTCATCGGGCTCGGATCAACGTTCTGCTTTATTTTTTGTGCTGCTTTCAGGTTAGTATTCTCGTATTTGATTTCGATTTCTGGTATACGAATTTAGTCGAACATAGCCAACTACAATCTTAAGACGAATTTGCTTCGGTTCTGTTCGTATACCAACATTCTGTTCCTTGAGTTTTTCTGTCAAATATTGGATTGCCATTCCTTCAAATTGAACCTTTGTTGTTCGTATGCTTGCTTAGTTTTGACGAATTTCTATCACATCATTCAATTCTACTTGTGTCAAAATTCTATTACAATATTCGGAAATTTTCGTATTCAGAATACGATTCTGTTCATATAATTTTTTCGTTACAATTTTTTTGATTCTATTCGTGAACAGATTTTTCGTTTCTCTTTATATTAAAATTTATAATTCTGTTCATGAACAAACGATTCTATTCGTAGTCATATATTACCGATTCTTTTCGTGAATATGTTATGTTTTTATATTTCAGAAATGGCTTCGGCTTCAAATCCGGTTACCCCTATTCCGAATCATGGAGAAAAGCCAGAAAAGTTTAATGGTACAGTTTCAAGAGATGGCAACAAAAGATGTTGTTCTATCTCACAACCTTAAACTTGGCTAGATTCCTCAATGAGGATGGTCCTAAATTGGACGTTGGAGAGACAAATAAAGAAAAGTTGGCTGCTGTGGATGCATGGAAGCATTCTGACTTCCTATGTCGCAACTATGTCCTCAACGGTCTGGACAATACTCTCTATAACGTCTATAGTCCGCTAAAAATGGCTAAGGAGTTATGGGATAGTCTGGACAAGAAATACAAAACCGAAGATGCCGGATTGAAGAAATTCATTGTCGGTAAATTTCTAGACTTCAAGATGGTTGACTCAAAGACCGTCTTAAGTCAGGTTCAAGAGCTTCAAGTGATTATGCATGATATTCATGCTGAAGGAATGACTCTAAGTGAGACATTTCAAGTGGCTGCATTCATTGAAAAATTGCTACCATCCTAGAGAGATTTCAAAAATTATCTCAAACACAAGAGAAATGAGTTGTCACTTGAAGACTTGATTGTTCGGTTAAGGATCGAGGAAGACAATAGGCTGTCCGAGAAGAAAGTTGGGAAGAACCTAGAGGTCTCAAAGGCCAATGTTGTTGAAGAAGGATCGAAACCCAACAAGAAGAGGAAAATGCCTAGCAAGTCTGGAGAGGGATTCACCCAAGGCTCGAAGAAGTTCGTTGGCAAGTGCTTCAACTGTGGCAAGTCTGGACATCGAGCCAAAGACTGCAGAGCCAAGAAAAGACAGAAAACTCAGGCTAATGTGGTGAAATAAATTTCCAATGGTATTGACGATATGAATCTAACTGCTATGATATCCGAGTGTAATATGGTGAGAAACCCCAAAGAGTGGTGGATTGATACTGGAGCAACTCGTCATATCTGTGCAAACAGATCGATGTTCTCGTCCTACACAACTGTGGGGGGTGATGAAAAACTTTATATGGGTAATTCATCAACCTCTAAGGTTGAAGGTGTTGGAAAGATTGCTCTAAAGATGACATCGGGGAAAGTTGTGACACTAAACAATGTGCTACATGTGCCAGACATCCGCAAGAATTTAGTATCCGGATCTCTTCTTAGCAAGAATGGTTTCAAGCTGGCGTTTGTGTATGATAAGTTTGTACTCTTCAAGAATGAGATGTATGTAGGAAAGGGTTACCTTAGTGATGGTTTGTTCAAGCTGAATGTAATGACTGTTGTACCCAATGTTGTTATGAATAAAGTTGTTTCTGCTTATGTGCTTGAGTCTCCTAATTTGTGGCATGCTAGATTAGGACACGTTAACTATAAGTCGATAAAGAAATTAATGAATATGGGACTGTTGCCGAATTTTGACTGTCCAAGTGAGAAATGCCAAGTGTGTGTTGAATCTAAATTTCCTAAGCCTCCTTTTCATTCTGTAGACAATAGAGTCTCAGAACCTTTAGATTTAATACATACAGATATATGTGATATGAAATCAATACCGTCAAGAGGTGGTAATAAGTATTTTATTACTTTTATAGATGACTGTTCGAGGTATTGTTATGTTTATTTGCTTAGTAGCAAAGATGAGGCTGTGAATGCTTTTAAAACTTATAAGTCCGAAGTTGAAACTCAGTTGAACAAGAAAATTAAAATCATAAGGAGTGACAGAGGAGGTGAATATGAATTTCCTTTTGAGGAAGTTTGTACCGAGTTTGGTATTGTTCACCAAATGACTGCTCCTTATACACAATAATCTAATGGAGTGGCGGAAAGGAAAAATCGGTCTTTCAAGGAAACAATGAATGCATTGTTGAATAGTTCCGATTTACCACAGAATTTGTGGGGGGAAGCTGTTTTGACGGCGAATTTTATTTTAAATAGAATACCCCACAGAAAAACACAACAAACTCTCTATGAGAAATGGAAAGGCAGAATGCCTAATTTGAATTATCTCAAAGTGTGGGGGTGTTTGGCTAAGGTTGCGGTTCCTAAGCCTAAAAAGGTTAAGATAGGACCAAAGACTGTTGACTGTGTTTTTATCGGATATGCTCAGAATAGCAATGCATATCGTTTTCTTGTTCACAAGTCAGAGATCCCAGATATACATGTCAATACGATCATTGAATCAAGGGACGCTTCGTTCTTTGAAAATATATTTCCGTATAACATAGTATATGAGCTAATTGATAATAATAAGAGGTCTCGAGATACTATATCTAGAAGTGATCCAATGGAGGATGAACCTAGACGTAGTAAAAGACAAAGGACTTCCACGTCTTTTAGACCTGATTTCTTAACGTATCTGTTAGAGAATGAGCCTCAGAAATTCAAAGAAGCTATGACTTCGCCAGAAGCCCCATTCTGGAAAGAAGCTATTAATAGTGAAGTTGAATCCATCTTGTCAAACCATACATGGGAATTGGTTGACCTTCCTCCTGGTAATAAACCACTACAATGTAAGTGGATTTTCAAGAGGAAAATAAAAGCGGATGGTACTATTGATAAATATAAGGCTAGGCTTGTAGTAAAAGGATACAGGCAACGAGAAGGTCTTGATTATTTTGATACTTATTCACCTGTTACTAGAATTACATCTATAAGGATGCTAATTGCTATAGCAGCGGTGTATAAGCTTGAAATCCATCAAATGGATGTGAAAACGACCTTCTTAAACGGGGATTTGGAAGAAGAAATATATTTGGAACAACCCGAAGGGTTCATTGTTCCGGGACAAGAGCAGAAAGTATGTCGGCTTATCAAGTCACTCTATGGATTGAAACAAGTACCAAAACAATGGCATGCTAAATTCGACGAAGTCATGTTGTCAAATGGTTTCAAGATTAATAAGTGTGATAAATGTGTATATGTTAAGAACACTCATAATGGTTTTGCTATTTTGTGCTTATATGTAGACGACATGCTTATAATGGGCAGCGATAGTGAGGTTGTTAAGGCGACCAAACGCATGCTCACAAGTAAATTTGATATGAAAGATACGGGGGTTGCAGATGTTATTTTAGGAGTTAAAATCCATAAGACATCCGGAGGATTAGCTCTATCACAATCTCATTATATTGAGACGATTCTTGGAAAGTGCAAGAATCTGGATATTGTATCAGTAAAGACTCCGATAGATGTTAATTTACATCTTTCAAAGAATACTGGTGAAAATAAGGCTCAAAATGAGTATGCTAGTATACTAGGCAGTTTAATGTATGTCATGAACTGTACTAGGCCGGACATAGCTTGTACTGTGAGTAAGCTAAGTCGATTTACAGTTAGTCCAAATAAAAATCATTGGAAAGCTATGAAACGTTTATTGGGCTACTTAAAGTATACTCAAGATTATGCTTTGCATTACACAGAATATCCAGCGGTACTTGAAGGATACTGTGATGCAAATTGGATAACCGACACTAAAGACACAAAATCGGCAAGTGGATATGTATTCACACTTGGGGGAGCGGCAGTGTCTTGGAAATCATCCAAACAAACTTGTATTGCTAGATCCACAATGGAATAAGAATTTATTGCTTTGGATAAAGCCAGTGAAGAAGCAGAGTGGCTTCGAAATTTCTTGGAAGATATTCCTAATTGGCTTAAACCAGTGCCCGCTGTATGTATACATTGTGATAGTCAAGCGGCAATAGGAAGGGCAAGGAATGTCATGTATAACGGTAAGTCTCGACACATACGTCGAAGACATGACACAGTAAGATAACTTCTTTCTAGTGGAATTATCACTATTGACTATGTGAAGTCAAAAGATAATGTTGCGGATCCATTGACAAAAGGCCTAACTAGAGAGATGATTGCGAAAATATCAAGAGGGATGGGTTTAAGGCCTATAAACAAGTCATCATAGCGGAAACCCTACCTAGTTGACTGGAGATCCCAAGATCTAGGTTCAAAGGGACAACTAAGTTATGAAGACAATGTAGAGTACTGTCAAATTTTTACTCATTCCCGGATGAAGACAGTACTAATATGTGAAGGTTAAGCAAAAGCTTTTAATGATTCTGAATTGAGTATGTGATATACTATATGTTCAGAAATCACCTATGTGAGTGTGAAGTGAGGGCCGCTTCTGTGAGGATTGAAAAGGCCGAATTCTCTAAAACACTCATGAGACCAGGCGGTGTTCATGGCCAAAACGAACACAACAGTGAGAACCAATTTTGTTCGAGAAACAGTTGTGTGATTTCTATTGTCTAGGCTTACACGAAAGGTCGACGTTCAAAGACATCAAGTCTACTGATTGACCGAGTAAGTCCGATAGGTTTCACTAAGAAAAGTTCAAAGTTTCAGACTACTTATCCTGATGCAACGTTTTCTCATGGAATAATCGCACATTGCATCTCATGCATACACGAAGAGTCATGATATCTGAACTTCTCATTCATGTGGGGGATTGTTGGGATTTTGGTGCCAAAATTTCATAGAATTGAATAAGAAGTGTGTGGGTGAAAGTGTCCCACATAGGGTAGAAGAGAGATGGGAGATGTGTTCAAATAATTGAGTCTCACAAATGGGTTTGGGCCCCAAGGGGTACCCCACTTTTGTGGAAGAGAGAGGACCTACATCAAGCTAGGTCAGTCCACCCCCCGCGCGCGCCGCCACCACCGTCCGTCCGGCCGGCTCGGCTCGATCCGGGTTCACCCTCTATCGGTTTTTATTTTTTCCGAACATTCCCGCGAGACATTTTCCCGAAACGGTTACGCATATTCACTTCATCATTATCATTTCTTGTGCGATTAGTCTGCGAAATTGCGTTCGAAGGAGTCCTCCGAATACATACCGCTTCGGAGAAACAAGGTCTGTTCTATCTTGGGAGACGAGTGTCCGATATCCTCGGGTACTGATTGAGGGGCCAAATTCATCTTAAGGACACGACGTTATTTCATCGCGCTCGGATCAATGTTCTGTTTTATTTTTTGTGCTGCTTTCAGGTTAGTCTTCTCGTATTTGATTTTGATTTCTGGTATACGAATTTAGCCGAACATAGCCAACTACACTTGTTACCTCTAGAATTTAAGGATCACACATTTTTTGCTGCTACCGGCTGGAATTCCATGATTGTCTCTTTATTCTAAGAGTCTATCGCTTGTGATCAGACCTCAGTCTATGGCTTTATCTGGGATGAGTGGGATGAGGCGATTCATGTAAGTCATTCCCTCTACTTGGTTTAGAATGTCCAAGTGACGGTCCTCAGTCACAGGCCTAAGTTTCTAGGAAAACGAATGATCCAAGAATATGGCGGGCTTCTCAGGAAAATGGAAAGGTTAGTTTGCTAGAGCAGCCGAAGACTGTTTTTCTGGAGAAGAACTCCCTAAGCACCATGTTTGCTGAGTGGATGAATAAATCCAGCTAGAGCAACAAGGACGGAAGAGCTGAACCGAGAGGATCGCATTCGTGATGCTTTGAATTGGAGATCCGTTTACTGTCCTTTTGAAAGAAACACAAGAGAGGCTATATACTTACTTTGATTTGCATGTAATTTTTTTTTTGTGTACTCGCCCTTCTTTTTTTCAACTCTTTCTCTTCTCTCTTTTAATTTATTGTTGCCTTTTCTTTCTTCTTGTCCATCTTCTCCAAATCCCTCCCTCCATCGATTTTTCTTACACTTGCATAAGCAAGTGAGGGCACAAAAGGACGTCTTCACACGTTGGCACCATAGAAAACATATACAACCATCTTTATTTCATCCAAAAGGAAGCTTACAATAACATCTTAACCATAACTAAATGTCGAAATATTAGAAACCTTTCAAGCACAAATTTCTTCAGTGCTGTAGATTTTAGGATTTCCTATTTTCGCATGGATTATCACGTAAACACGCACCAGTAGGTACTATAGACCACACGCAAATAGTGCATCGTTCAAAATCTCTTGGCTAATGATATGTTTCAAAATAGTCAGACTCCCTATGCCATTGCATGTTGCAAAAGAATAGAGTGCCACCAAAAAATCTGGGATTGAAAGCTAAAATTCCATAAGGCACCAGGATTGATCTGATGAATGCCAAGATCGTCTTGTTTAGATTTGCAATGAACCGTAAGCACCGCTCCTTCCGGTAAATTGTTGAAATTTTGGACTTCAGTTTTATGGAAAGCATCGATGGAGCTAGGTCGTCGGAAGACAAGAGTGATCATGAACACCATGAACACTGTGTTTTTCTTAAACACACACATTTTCATCAACTGTGTTTTTCTTTTGGAACATGAACACAGTCAAGTATGGTGGAGAAACCTATTTAAGGATGATTAAAGCTTCATTTGGTAAGAAATGCATCCGTACAAATATGAAGGTCACTTATGTATAGTCTGGGAAAATCTAGTAATGTATTTATTAAGATATCTATTCTTGTAACTTAATAATCTTTGAGTCTATTTTTTTTCTATATATACATACATCTATACTTATATGTAGAAATTAGATGCAATCCATTTATCAACATATTTACACTTGTATCTTTTTTTTTCTTTATACATCTATACTAATACCTAGAAAGTAGATGTAAGGTATTTATTAAAATATCCATCCTTGTATCTTTTTTCTTTCGCATTGATATTTCTTTCTATATATTGTTGACACTTGAATTTTAGTCGATAATTCAATTTTTTATTCTTGTAAAAATACAAAAAAAATGAATTTTTGAAATAGTAATGAGTCTAATGACTCATCAATTAGGACCAACACATCCCATTTACATAGTCTAATTCACCTAAGCCATGTCTCAGCTGAAGGTCTTCGGTCGCAGCCCATGCTCCGAACTTAGCCTCATCAATTCAAGTCCATCACTTGAAATTGACCGATTCAAGCCCATAAAAAAATAAAGACCCATAGAGGAAGAAAAATCAAAACTTTGAATGACTAGTTTATAAGGGTGTGCAATCGAGCCGGTTTTGTCCAAGAATCAAACTGACCCAAATAAGTTGGCTCCAAATTGGTTCACACAAGGTCAGTTTAGTTCTTGAGTAAAAAATTTAGAAACCGGTATTGATCAGATTAGGGTTCAATTCTCGAATCTTAAGTAGAATTGATTTCAAGACCGATTCTTGAGTGGAACCGATTTTACACTAGCTGAAAACCAAAACTTAAAACCCTAAGACTCTCTTCACTTTCATTGTCTCATTCAAATAAAAATAGGAGATCCAACTTCTCGTCGTCAGATTTTGTCATTGTGGGGTTTTAAAAGAAGCATGGGAATCGGAAGCTGGTGGCTGTGTTATTACCAGGACACCAAAAAGGGCCAAAATTAGTCTAGTTCAGTCCATTCTAAAATAAGCAACAAAGATCACATGGTAAATAGGTCAAACATTACAATTGATTGCATAGCTCACTCAAAACTTCCCACCTGAACAGCATCAGCTTTAGATTTGAATAAAGAGGAATAATAAAAGAAAGGGGTAGAAGAGTCGATGAAACATAAAAAAGGTGGGCTCGTTCTAAAATTGACTAGCTCAGTTCCCAGTTCCAAAAACTTGAGAACTGATTCTGACATAATAAGTTTTTAATTCTTGGTCTCAAACCTATCCGCCCTAGAACATCAACCCTACTAGTTACCTAGCATAAGCGCAATTGATTACACTATAGAATATTTGTCTAGCATTATGAGCTAGTCGATTTTAGAACAAGTCGACTTTTTTGTGTTTCATCGACTCTTCAACCCCCGTTTGGGGATTTTGCGGATCTCGGCATACCCGAACGTCAAAGACACAGGGGGTAGACTTAGCTCCCACGCCTCGAAAAATATAGTGGTGGGAGGTTCTCCTCCGTAAGAGAGGGGACTTGGGTAAGTCCTTAAATTGTGCCCAGCTAGGTCTCTTGGACCTCGGCATCCTTAGATGTTAAACACAGGGGTAGAGGCATCTACCATGCTTAAAAAAATATAGTGGTTGGAGGTTCTCCTCCATAAGATTACGTCCCATGGAAAACGTTACAAGGCTTCATCTCAGTCTTTGTCCGGATGTCGGGGATCACCTTTTCTGAAATTTTTATGAATTTTCTCAAATTTTGATGGTTTTGTGAATTTTTTTTAGAAATTTTATGAATTTTCTATTTTTTTTTATGAATTTTCCAAATTTTTCTAATTTTTTAGGATTTTTCTGAATTTTCTATGATTTTTTTTCTACTTTTTATGATTTTTCTATTTTTTTTTAAGTTTTGAATTGTCCCGTCAGAAAAACAAACCGGACCGAACCGGTTCGAACCGGCCTAGCCAGCACCGGTCCAGCACTCCAGCAAGCACGGTGCCAAACGGTATTGTTTCTTTCTCTTCTTCTCTTCGGCATTTTGCCAAACACCTAACGGGCATGAATTGTTTTTAATGTTTCGAGGCCGCCCGTTTTGGACCAAGCTCCGGCGACCTTCCAGCAATTATTCGACCATCATCACAGCTCTTAGATCTTCTATTCTACACCTTCTAATTAACTAGCACAACTACATCGCCATCGGACTACCTTCGGCCAGTGAAAACCGGGCCTAAACACCCTAACTTGACATTGACCTATTCAAGCTTTTCTAATATTCAGATTATCCCACTGATCGCCCTAGCCATTTCTATTGCTCAAAACAACAATTAGAACATCCAACAAGATCGGAAATCATTAACTTGGGTGACCTTAGCCACAAATGATGCTCCGGTGAGGGTTTGCAAGCTCCAGCGAAAAGGAATAGAAGTGGCCAACTCCGTCAAATGCAGAATGCAATCCAAGATGCAACAAATAATGTAACTTGTGATCAAAAACATGTATAGGATGGTAAAAATCACAAACACGAAAAGAAAATCATCAAATCATGCACTAGGAATCTCAAATGATCATTCGGGCATTATATCAAACAGACGGCGAGATGTAAGGAAGCATGTTTACCTTCTTCAACATAGGTTGAATCAGTAATTCCGAGCTAAACACTGGCGATAGAACAATGCTCCGACACTTTCTCTTTGGATTGATGGCCTTCGCTTTGTTGGCAAACTCCTTAACTGACAGGAAGAGCTTCGATTTCAGGCCTTCGTAGTCAATCGACTCTGCTGAAACTAGGAAGGGAGGTCACAGCTGAGCTCTAATTTGCTAGTGCTCCAATGTCTAGGGCGGTGTCGGACGCTCAGACAGGGACCTCTAACATTTCCTCTTTCACTTTTTCCTCTCTTTCTCTCTCTAACTCTCTCTCTTTCTCTCTGGACTTTCATCAAATAGTTGGTCTGTTTGGATAATGATCTTCCTGCTCTTTTTCTAACCTTAACCGGAGTGACTCCCACCTCTAATCGACTCATGAGTTGGTTATAACAGATGAGGATGGACAACTGGAGAATCTCCAACTGTCCAATCCATTTAACATGTGCTGGATTCACCAAAGTAAGTCGGTGAAGACGCGGGTTGAAGAAGATATTTTCTCCTCTTTCTTGCGTGTGTAAGTTGGTCGAGTAAGGAAGAAGGCTAACCCGGGTCAGTCGGGTCAATCCGACCGACCTGACAGACTCGAGTTGGTCAAAATTAAAAAATTAAGCCCCATTTGACTTAATTTTTCAAATTTAACCCCAAAATTGGATTCCTTAGCACATTTTACATCTATATATGAGATATATACCTATTTTTGTCATAATTAAACCCAAAAATTCCTAAATTTGAATCCGGATTAATAGGGTTTTCGTTCAATTTAGTGTCCAAATGACCTAATTAGACAAAATTGATGCCAAAATTGAATTACCGATGACTCATTAACCCTAGGGATGGTACGCGCCTTGTTCGAAAATTTCAAATTGAATGAGATTCCCAATTTGGGTCTTGAAATCCCTAATTTTCAATTAATTTTTGGGGTTTTTCAATTATTTTGTTAAATTGTGAAATTGGACAGACCAATATGCAATTCAAGTTCCCAAAATCAATTTTTATGAAGACACTATGGCCTAAAAATGACTCAATTGAATTTTTGGTTCAATTAGGGTACGAATTTACCTAATTTTGGGAAAAACATATCGCCAGTTGAAATTTTTCAAAATGGAAGCTACAGTGATGAAATTGGAATTAAAAGAAGGTCGATGGATATTCTTGTGGGATTTTTGAGTTCTATTTGGTATTTTTCTTGATTTTTCACTCATTTTGGCCAAAAGAAAATAAGAAAAAATTCACGAAAATTCTAAAAAAATTATGTTTGGTCTAGAAAAAGGTTCCTAAGCATGGTCAAGGTTGCAAATCCTATTTTTGTGATTTTTAGGAAAATTTAAAAAATAGGCCAAAAATTAAGTGTAATAGCTGCTTCTCTTTGAGATTAAACTCGTTAAAGGTTGATCTCAAAGACAAGGTGACACGTGAGTTCTAATTGACTCAACTATTAGAACAATGAAAATTTCACAACAACTAACTAGGGATTGTTGACACCTGATTTTTAGCTCATTTTTTTTTCATATTTTCAAAAATCTCAAAATTAAGACTAGGAATCTTGGCCAAGCCTAGAAACCTACTTCTAAATCAAAAATAAACTTTTTAGCATTTTCCTGCATTTTTCCTTAATTTCTTTTAGTCAAAATAAGTGAGAAAATCAAGAAAAATAGCAAATGGAATCAGAAAACTCCATAAAAATAGTCATTAGTCTTCTTTTACATCATCAATTTTGAAAAATCTCAATTGGGTATATGTTTTTCTCAAAATTGGGCAAAATCAAACTTGAATTGAACCAAAAATGCAATTAAATCTTTTCTAGTCATTTTTAAGTCATAGTGCCTTCACAACAAATGATTTTGAGAACTTGAATTACATAATGATCGATCCAATTGCACAATTTGTCAAAGAAATCAAAAAACCCCAAAATTCAATTGAAAATTAAGAATTTTGAGCCCAAATTGAGAATCGTGGCCAATATGAAATTGTCGAACCGTGAGACCATCATTTCTAGGGTTAATCATATGTGGGTAATTCAATTTTGGCACCAATTTTTCCTAATCAGGTCATTAAGATATCGAATTGAATAAAACCTTGATAACCCGAATACAAAAATTTAAAAATCTTGGACATGATTTTATCAAAAATTGGGGAAAATTACATATTTGGGTTCAAAATGTGATGAGGAATTCAATTTTGGGGCTTAATTTTGAAAATTCAGTTGAAATTGGGCTTAATTTGGATTTTTAAATAAAATCGGGCCTGCCGGGTCAACCCGACCCGACCCAGCTACCCGTCTTCTTCGCCCGACTGCCCAAATCGCATTAAAAACCTAGCAAATTTCAGTTGTGCTCGCAACTTCATGAATCTTTCCCGGTCAATCTAGCACGTGTAAATTGACTTGGCCAGTTGGAGAATCTCCAGCTAGCACCCGAGAATCAATCCTAACCGATTCTAAGTTGGTTCTAACTGAATTTGGGTGGAAAATTGAGTTACAAAAAACTAAAAAAACTAATCACAAGACGAAGAATCTATTTGGTGAAATGCCAGAGAGAGAGAAGAGAGAGAAACAACGTGAAAACAAAGAAAATCTAGAGAGAGAATAGGGAGTTGAGGTCCCCTAATCGAGTGTCTAGCGCCGATAAACGGAACAGCGCTAGCAAATTGATCGTTCAAGGAGGACCTCCTCCTCTTTTGATCAGTAAAGAGCTGATCGTGAGGCCTTGAAAATCCTGCTCCATCGGTGAATCCAGAGCTCTTCCGACGAATCCAAGACCATCGGGTTGAAGTTCAAGTGTTAAGGAACAACTCTATAGGTGCGAATCGGTTCGGTGATTTCTTTTTATCATCAAACAAAGAAGGTAAACATCGCTCATGATCACTGTTTTACCAAATCTTCTAGAATAGGTTTTAGCTCAATCGTGTGCGTTTCTTCGCGTTTTTGTTATAATTGATGCTCAAAACATATTCAGATCTCATTTTCATTGTTTGTTTGCACTTTGAATGAATAAAAACGCATTAAAACCAAGTTGGCCATTTCTGGAAAATCTCACCTGAGTCCCACGCCTCGCTGGAGAGTCGTCAAGGCCCTAGGCCATTCAAGTAGGCTTTTCATTAGCTTGTATGATGATTTGATTGTTGTTTTGAACGATTTAGATGGCTAGGGTGATTAAAATTAGGATTTGCATTCTGGAAAAACTTGCTAAAAACAGTTGTGAATTAGGTTTTTTGACCAGTTTTTTCGCCGGCTAGCAGGCTTCTACCGGTGTTCTAAGCAGGTTAGATTTAAAATAGAACATATGGACATCATAATGGTGCAATTGAAATGGCGAGATAATCGCCGGAAGGTCGTCGGATTCCAATCCAAAGTCATGGCCTTGAGAATGTTAAAGAAGGATGCATGGCCACCACCTAGTCGGCATAATGCCTTAATGAACAGGGGGTGAAACGGTGCCGTTTTGGTGTTGCGTTCGCTGGAGAAGATGACCGGCGTCAGCGCCGGCGATGCCCGGTTCGGCCAAGCCGAACCGAGTTGAATCGGGCCGGTCCGGTTCATTTCCTGGCGAGAAAATTTAAAAAATAAATAAATAATCTAAAAAAATATAAAGAAAATTGAAAAAATCACTAAAAAATTCATAAAAAATAAAAAATTCATAAAAATTTTGGAAAATTAGAAAAAATTTAGAAAAAAAGGAAATTCATAGAAAAATAAAAATTTTCAAAAAATTCATAAAAAATTTAAAATTTTTTTGAGTAAATCCATAAAAATTCAAAAATTTTCAGAAAATTCATAAAAATTTAGAAAATGTAAAAAAAATTCAAAAAATCTAAAAAAATTGGAAAATTCATAAAATTTTTTAGAAAATCATAAAAATTGATTCTTAGTTAATGAAATTCTCAGAATTTCAATTTTCGAAAAAAAAAATCAAAAATTTCAAAAATTCACATAATGGTTCAAAAACACTGTGGCTAACCTTAGAAAGTGAAATTTGAATTTTTGGAAGTATCCGAGTGGCATTTTTAGAAAATCTCAAATTCATGGGTTATAACCCCTAAAAAATCCCAAAACCCTAAAAAATGTAAATCATGAAACGAATGAGCTTCTAGGGCTTCATTAGAGTCTGGATGTCTTGATTGATTTTCATTTTTAGAGACCATTTAGGATTGATGGATTTGATTGACATTGACTACGCATTTAATTCTTCATTGATTTTCCCACGATTAGAATGGATAGAATTAATGGGTAAGCCTTGGAAACTTGCATGACACGTTAGATATCGTATTGTTCTTAGGTACCGAAAGAGCATTAGGGATATCGATTTGGGATCATTAACGTAACCAAGTTCCCATACTCAGAATCTCTAGTTCGGAGAATCGTGGTATTTCTCCCGTATCCCGATTAAATTTCTAGTCTACCTACCAATAATGACTAGTGGCGACTCCAAAATAAAAAACTTAGACTAAATAGGAAATTATCATTTGCTGTCCGCAGCGGCTGCGTTGGCTTGCGCTCTGGTCCCCCTACGAAGGGATCAGAGTTCAAACCCCAGCGTAGTCGTTGGGGATTCTTAAGTGTGGCGCCGTGGTGGTGGGTCCTGCGCTAGCGTCACTCGAGGACTAGTCGTGCATCACCGCCGGTTTATAGCTGAGTCATCGCTTGTCGGTCGCGCGGACACCTCGATTATCAAAAAAAAAAATCATTTGCTGTCACGTGAGGTATGGTCTGGGAGAGACCTTTACACGGAAATACCTCAGCGTGCAAATCCCGAAAGTCCAAAAAAATCGTGCCGTGACGGCTTCAGATTTTTTGAAATAAAATAGAAAATGTACCAAAAAAGAGTTAAAGTAATCTAGTGTAATCAAGTTCTCGAATTCATAATCTCTAGCTCAGAAGTAAGTAATTCTCCTTATACTTTAATTGGGTTACTAATCGACCCACCCAAAAATAGATTATCGGCAACATCAGATTGAAATAATCTTACATGTTAAGGACTTGAATTTAAGTTGTGAATTTGTATGTGCTTGGGAGAGTTTGAGCTAAGTTTTAGCTTAGCAATCCATTAGGCAAACCCTAAATAGTGCACCCTGAGGTGAGGTCACGATAGCTTGGCGACTCCGTTGGGACTTGAAAAAATTCTTAGTGGACTTAGGCCAATTTTCTCTTTGTTAAAAAAAATATATATCTTCGCTTGGCAGCAGGGACTCCAACTAAGTCCCTAATGCGAGTGTTAAATGTTATTGCAAATTGGGAGGTATAAGGGAAGTGGTTAAAACTAACCCTTGTCTTATAGGGAGTTGTTGAAATGAATGTCTTAAATTCAATATTTGCAGTGGTGTTTCCATATAAACTATTGTGCATGCATGGTATGAATCTGTGCGGAAAATGATCGTTCTACGAAGATATGTGAGTTACGAATTACTGACCTCGACCCCCAATCAAACTTGTGATTGGTAATCTCGGTATGAACACGACCTATTGACGAACTTGTGTTAATCAATCCACGCTATAATGCCACAAACAAGAGAATTCGCGATCTTGCTTGATAAGTTGAATTCGGTCGCCACAAGGGAGCCTTGATAAGATCTAGTCCTCAAGAAAACTCAAGAAGAAAATTTCTCTATATAAAATTCTACCTCTCCTTAGAAATCTATAAGCAACCTTATATAGAATACTAACCCTAATCTTAATCCTACTAGGATTAAAATTACAAAAATAACCTTAATTACTAAAAATTCGTCCAAAAATGGAAAAAACCTAAAAGTTCATCTAAACGACTCCAAATCTCTAAAAAAACATCATCAATCACTACTAAAGTAGTGCGTATTAATCAGCGGCCCATTTCCAAGCGTCTAGCCAAGTTTGAACCAATTCGGAGTTTGTCAATTCTAAGCTCCTTTGGAATTCACTGGACCAAGAGTAATCATGTTGCGCCAAGGAGCTTCAAAATCTTCAAGTTTCGAATCCAGATTGTCTCCATTCCAAATATCTTGAACCATGATATCAATAGCTTATTTGAATTCCTTCGCTCTCGCTCGAGTGATCGGGCCTAGCGGATAGAACAACGGGTCCCTAGCACCTTTTCCTCGATAGGATTCGATGTCTACATTAATGCATTATTATCTTAGTACAACACTTTAGTACACATTACCTACCGCCGATCTTGGGCCGCATATGATCACTTAGAATGGTATTGAGATGGATACCACTCTGATTATAATTGCGTAGTACGAGTCACCCATCTCAATACTAAAATTTCTTTCTTGGTGTCAAGAATCGCCAACCCTGTTTGCAATCCTGCGACTCGAGTTGGCTCTTTGACCATGCGGGAGTCACAAGGACCTGACTTAGTAAGCGATCCTGCGACTAGTCCGATCATCCTCTTGGCTCCACTTTATTAAGCCACCTGTTAGATGTATGCCTTAAAGTTATCATGTAATAGTTACATATTATGGATTTAAGTTGTACTATCAATTTCATTATTTATTTAATGACAAGGACTATTTATTTATCCAATTATTTAAATATATGAATGATTCTATAAGATCAGTTGTGAAGATAATTATTCTTGAGACATTAAGAATATGTTTGATAGGTTCACAGTTAGATTGAATCTTTAAATTATTCTTGGTCGATGGATCAATGAGTGGATATTAATGATCCTGTTGAGACTAGTGTATTCTTAGCTTCACCATTAAGTATTGGATACTTAAGGGAATGATGACTCACGAGTCATTGGGTATTGAGATGCATGAGTTAGAACACAGGTGATTGTACCAGACAAGTTCACTGAGCGTGACAAGCATAAAACGATTAGCAACATTGAAGCTTTTAGCGTGGTCAATGTCTAATCGTTCATGCTCTGACCTTGTGTAAATAATCCTTAGACCTAATGCACATTGTTGATTTGTGTGTTGGATGGCTACGACTCACAGGGGTGCATATTGCCAGTTCGTTGATCTGTCCTTATACTTGATGGTCAAAGTTCGTTTATATACGAAGTTACACGTGTACGCAAAATGAAATCTATCTCCTTGTTACATGTAAGGTACAATAATGATGTCATATGCAATCTAATCTTAACACTGCATTGAAATCTTCGGTCGGGGTTGTAATAGAGAATGAGCTATTCATGTCTCGTATAAAATGCATGTCAATTAGGTTTGCGCATATGATCGAATTGGCGGCTTGACAAATATTCCAATGTCATAGTAAGATAGAGGGATTGAATTACACTGTAGCCAAAGCTTCACACTATTTAAGCATGAGCATGCGTATGTCGTACGTATGGATAGTGTTTAAGTTCATGATCGGTTGGCCACGTGTACTTTCGGTCTTACATAATCATTTGCTATCCGATCGTACGTCGTTGACCTTGGCCAAACCAAATCCATCACCTTCCTACGATTGGCCCACCTTGGCCCAAAATATTTCCTCATCATTTCTCGAAATCTATGCCAGGCTGGCGATCGGGTCCCTAGTCCACATACTGTGTTTCCTAATTAGCCATTCCCATTTGGTTAGTATCCCAAGAGTGATCAGCTTTGGGCGAGACTTACTAAAGTGAAATGAGAAATAATACTCGTTTTATTGATTTCGGAATTGAGTCGAAATTCGGGGTGTTACAATTTTTCCTCTTTACAAAAATTTCGTCCTTAAAATTTGCAAACTCACTTATTTACTCAAATAAATGGGGATACTGACGTCTCATGACCTCTTCACTTTCCCATGTGGCACCTTCAATCCCATGGTGCTCCCAGACGACCTTGGCCATTGGGATCGTCTTATTCCTTAGCACACGGTCTTTTCGATCTTCGATCCAAACTGGTCTTTCCATGTACGATACTCTGTCGTCCACGTCTATTTCCTTGTACTTCAGAACGTGGGTCGGGTCTAGTTCGTACTTTCTCAATATCGACACGTGGAAAACATTGTGCACTTGGGACAGGTTAGGTGGCAAGGCAAGTTGGTAAGCCATATCTTCAATCTTCTCTAAAATCTCAAATGGGCCGACGTACCTTGGACTGAGCTTTTCTTTCTTACCGAATCTGGACAATTCTTTCATAGGTGACACCTTGAGAAATACGTGATCTCCAACTTGGAACTCCAAGGGTCGTCGTCTCCGATCAGCGTAACTCTTTTGGCGACTCTGCGCTGTCCTTAGTCTATCCCGGATAATCTCAATGCCTTTCACCGTTTGCTACACTAACTCTGGGCCTGTAATACTTCGCTCACCTACTTCGTCCCAACACAAAGGCGTCCTACACGCTCTACCATAGAAGGCTTCGAACGGTGCCGTCTGAATACTTTGCTGATAGCTATTATTGTAGGCAAATTCTATCAAATGCAATTGTTCTTTCTATTTGCCTTGAAAATCCAATACGCAAGCTCTCAGCATATCCTTTAGGGTTTGAATTATGCTTTCAGACTGGCCATTAGTTTGCGGATGATAGGTCGTACTGAATTGCAACTTTGTTCCCATGGCCACTTGTAGACTTTTCCAAAAACTCGCTATAAATCTCGGATCACGATCCGATGTGATCGTCACTGGTACTCCATGAAAACGGACTATCTGTTGCACATATAACTTTGCATACTTTTCCAGCTCAAAATCCTTCCGAACTGTCAGGAAGTGTGCTGACTTGGTCAGTCGATCTACTATCACCCATATCGAATCATGTCCTCTCTAGCTTCGTGGCAATCTCGTTACAAAATCCATCGTGATATTCTCCCATTTCCACTCAGGAATCTCCAATGATCTTAGCAGTCCTTCGAGCTTACAGTGCTGTGCCTTTACTTGTTGACAGGTCAAGCACTTGATCACATGCTTGGCCACATCTTTCTTCAATCCATTCCACCAATAATGTTGCCTTAAATTCTGGTACATCTTTGTACTACCTGAGTGGATACTGTAATTACTGCGATGTGCCTCACTTAAAATTTCCTCCTTAAGCTCAAACTCATTAGGCACACACAATCGCCTTTGGAACTTTAAAATTCCATCTTCACTCACTTGAAATTCCGGTAATCTTTTGTATCTCTGGGTCCGTAGATTGGAGTGTCTTAATCCTTGCCTGGATTTCCGATTTAATTCTCAATGCAACCATCAGGCTAGACATCTGACTCACCTCAAATTTAAACTCTGAATTCCTGAGCCTTTCCAGCAATGTCCATTCTCTGACCATCATTTGTGCCATACTTAACTTACGACTTAGCACATCCACTACTCGATTTGCTTTCCCTAGGTGATACATGATGTCGCAGTCGTAGTCCTTCAGAAGTTCCATCCATCGGCGCTGCCTCATATTCAATTCCTTATGTGAAAACAAGTACTTAAGGCTTTGATGATCTGTATAACTTTTCTCCGCACAAATAGTGCCTCCAAATCTTAAGGGCAAAGACGATTGTTGCCAACTCCAAATCGTACGTCGGATAGTTCATTTCATGTGGCCTTAATTGACGTGACGTATACGTAACTACTCTTTCATATTGCATCAAAACACAACCAAGTCCTCTTAGTGACGCATCGCTATAGACCTCAAATCTTCCTGGTCCATATAGAATGGTCAACACTGGGGTGGTTGTTAACCTATGCTTCAACTCCTGAAAACTCTTCTCACATTTATCGTCCCATACGAACTTAGATTCCTTCTTAAGCAATCGCGTCAACGGCATGGCTATCGACGAGAATCCTTCTACAAAACGTCGATAATAGCCAGCCAATCCCAAGAAACTTCGGATCTCTATTACGGAGGTCGGTCTTGGCTACTTCATCACTGCCTCAATCTTCATCGAGTCCATAGAGATTCCATCCCCTGAGACTATATGACCAAGGAACGCTACTCTACTTAGCCAAAACTCACACTTACTGAACTTGGCGAGGGGCACTTGTTCTCTCAAAGTCCGTAATACTTCAGTCAAATGTACCTCATGCTCCTCCGGACTTTTCGAATACACTAAAATGTCGTCAATGAACACTATGACGAATCTATCCAGAAATTCCTTGAACACTCTATTCATTAGGTCCATGAAGGCAGCAGAGGCATTGGTCAACCCAAAGGACATCACTGTAAACTCGTAGTATCCATATCGCGTCCTAAAAGCGGTCTTAGGTATATCCTCCTTTCGAATTCTCAATTGTTGGTATCCGGTCCGCAAATCAATCTTAGAAAACACGGATGCTCCTTGCAACTGATCAAATAGATCATCGATCCTCGGCAGTGAATACTTGTTCTTAATCGTCACCTAATTCAACTGCCGGTAATCAATACATAACCTCAATGTCTCGTCCTTCTTCCTCACAAACAGGACTAGTACTCCCATGGAGACACACTAGGATGAATGAAACCTTTGTCCAACAACTCCTGCATTTGCACCTTCAGTTCTTTCAATTCCGACAACGACATCCGATACGGTGCCTTCGAAATCGGCTCAGTTCCTGGTGCCAATTCTATAACAAATTCCACTTCTTGCTCGAGCGGTAAACCCAGCAATTCCTGAGGAAAGACCTCGGGGAAATTGCATACTACAGGTATCTCTCCCAACTTAGGTTCTGCTATTGTTGGATCTACAACATTCACTAAATATCCTTCACATCCATCATCCAACAATTTCGTCACTTCGAGTGAAGAAATCCAAGGGATCGAGGTTCCTCCTCGATTTCCCTGAAATTCAAACCTTGGACGTCCAATCGGATTAAATTGGATCGACCTACTGCCGCAATCCATGACGGCCTTCTGGCTCACTAGCCAATCCATCTCAACTATCACATCGAAATCGAACATGGCCAACACTGCCAAGTCGATACTTTCTTCTCTACCCCCAATCACAATCTTATAGTTGGGATATCCAAAAGAGACTAACATTTTATCATCCATAGGCGTCGACATATTAAGCATAGTCTCAAGCAACACCGGTTCCAAACCAACTAGCTTAACAAATTGCTCCAAAATAAAAGAGTGGGTCGCTCTCGGATCAAACAACGCATAAGTAGCATGATCGTAGAGAGAAATAGTACCTGTGACTACGGCTGGCACATCCTTAGCTTCTCTGCGCGCCATGCATAAACTCTTCCTTGCGCTGGTGGTCTTCCTTGATTGGTCGGTGGGGGAGATCCGGCTTTATTTCTAACTTGCGACGGCTGCAACCTGGACGGTCCTAAGGGTTGCAACTGTGGGCAATTCCTAATCTGGTGTTCCAGACTCGCACATTTGAAACATGCCCCAAATCTATTCGGGGGCTCGGCTTCCCTATAATTCGCCTAACGGGTGGGACAAACTGCTTGTTTCCTGTCTAGGCTTCTTCCCCAAATGGTGGTTGTCTCTGTTCTGGGTAAACCGCGATCCAGAAGCGGCTGCTCTCTCTTACTGATCCCGCTCTATAATCTGTGCCCGCTCATATATTTCTCCAAAATCTTTGATATTGTGCGACAAAATCTGGCTCCGGAGATCTAGCTTCAAACCATCTTGGAATCTCCGAGCTTTGTCCTGTGGGTTCTCTACCATGGTTGGCGCGAACTTGGCTAATCTTGCAAATTCTGCTTCGTACTGATCAACGGTCATCTGACCTTGGCGCAGTCACATAAATTCCATTAACTTCCTCTCTTGGGCGACTTCCGAAAAGTATTTTCCATAAAAACTTTCAATAAATACTGCCCAATTTAACTCTACGCCTTCTGGAAATACCCTACCCCTGGTGGCTTTCCACCAATCATTCGCACTACTCTGCAACTGATACGCCGCCAACGTCACTTTCTCTACATCCGTGTACCCCAACACCTCAAAGGCCTTCTTTAATTCATCTATCCAATCTGGGGCAGCTTCGGGGTCAACCTTGTCATTAAACTTTGGCGATTTTATCTTTAAGAAGTGCTCCACCAACTGGGGCATCTGTCTGACTGTAGCTGGTTGGGCCTGATTACCTTCATTACTAGTAATTGGTGCTGCTTCGGAAGCCTGCGTATAAGCTGCGACCCTTTCCTGCGCTTGCATCCCCATTATATGTCCTATTTTCCGTAGGGTATCCATCACATCGTCGAACCTTGGATCTCTAGCCTTACAGACTCCCTCACTAGACTGAGCTCAGGGCTCTTTTCATTTTCTCCTACTCATCCTTACGGACTTGGCTACTTAACTACCTGCTATAATTCCACTAAGGAATTAAAGACTTAAACCAATCTAACTTAGACTGGGTCCTAGGCAGGTATCTAGCACAACAAGCTAGAACTCAGCATGCGTTCCAACACAACTAGCACAAACTTCACCCAAGGAGATTAGCATACTTACCTCGAGTCCTGCCGCACCTGCATTATTACGGGTCACACAATTAATCACTCAAAGCATAAACTGTTAGGAGATGTACTTAGCACACGAGGTCACCCTATGGACTACCCATGGTCTCATCGCTCCTTATCACTTCAGGTCTCGATCGAAATGGACCGAGTTGACCTTGCTCTGATACCAAATCAAACGGGGATGTCACGCCCTGAACTTCTCGACGACGTGACCTGGGAGCGTTGCACCATAATCGACCGAGGGTGGAATGCTCGCGTACCGAGGAGTTCGGGCGTGACAAGGGTCGCGGTAGAAGATATGGATTCCGAGCAGTCTGAGTCTCAGGAGAGTTCTTCAAAGGAGTCCTCATAGTCTGATCCGAACTGGGAGCCCTAGTATAGTTCTTAGCCCTTAGTTGGGAAGCTCATACCTTTTTGACTATGACCTTCCCTGTAGACGGTCTATCTTCCCCTAGCCGCTTGCCCCTTTTTGATCTTGTGGTGGTTGACTGTTTTCTGTGTTTGTGTCTTTTGATTTGTAAAAAGGTTTCCCTTTTAAAATGAAAATGTATATTTGTAATTATATTCTTGTTTGGTTGTTGTGCTATCTTTGGTCTCGTATATTTATTTTGTACGGGTGTTTGTTTATTGCTTCCGCATGTGCCTTATCTCTATTTGAGTGTTGGGTCGGCGACGCGTCCTGGGAGTGTTGCACCTTAATCGGCCAAGGGTGGGATGCTCGCGTGCTGGAGGGTTCGGGATGTGACACCAACCCCCACTAATCATTTTGATCAAAACACCCTCCACTCTCTCTCTCCTCTCATTCTCACCAATTTCAGCTGGCCACTCCCCTCTCTCTCGCCCACCCTCACTCTCTCCTTCCCCTTCTTGCCGCGAGAGGCCAACCATGCCGGAGCAGCCCAAGCTGCGGCCGCACGCTGTTATGCCCCGTACCCCACGAAGCGTAAACATCTCACCCGAGGTCGAAATTGCTGCGACGTCCCAGGACGCGTCGTCGACCCAACGCCCAACGCACAGAGATCAATACATAAGCGGAAGCAATGTATATAAATACATATATATACCCGTACAATAAATAAGATAACCATGGATAGCATAGTACAAAAATCCATTAGATTAAAACATATACATTTTCATTACTACCAAAATATATACAACATTCATTTACAGGCGGTAAAACAACGAACTCAAAAGAAACTGAACAACTGCCACTCAAATAAAAAAGGATCAGTGGCCAGGGTTAGGGATACTAGACTGAGATGGGGCTCTGGTCAAAAAGTTACAGTCCGACCTATCTAAAGCTGAGGCTAATTTAGGGAATCCAGTCCGGATCAGAATCAGAGGACTCAGAGGACAAAGAACTATAAGGCATCTCCTCCTTTGATTCCATGGCCTCCGGCTCAACCTCCGGCTCAGCATCCTCCTCGAACGATTGCCCCAACTCCTCATCCAACTCTGCCCATCGTCCGGCTCCATCGGCTTCGGATCAATATCCCAGTCATCTAGCTTCATATCCATCGGATCGAGCTCATCCATCTCATACTTAACGGGTACACCATCATAGCTCGCACTCTCCTCGGCTGAGGTGTTAGGATCTACTACCTGTGCATCGGGGCCCTGTGGGTCAAACTCGCCCTCTCTAGTAAATGGGATATCACACGTCCGCAGGGGTCCAAGCTCTACTCCATCCTCATCTCTAAAACACCACGTCACGTACTCATGGGTCTCATAATGTGTCTCCCCGACATCGACCCATACTAAGGTATAGTATCTAATGTACATCTCCCTATTCCCTATCGGAAATACTGACATCGCCTTCTCCAGGTGATGGGGAATCCCAAAACGAACTAGCACCTTTGCCATCCCCAGGGCTGGGGGTCTGAAATAATGAGTTTATACAATAATGAGACAAGTCTCAGCAAGTAAAAACCTCTAAACCGAAACTAGGCTAACATGCACCTCCTGACAAAATACAGTCATAAACAATCAGAATAACGGCAAACAATTGATTGAGGCCCTCGGGCCTAGATCGAGCATATAATAACCTTGCAGGGTAGACAATTCATAATGATAATATCCACGCCACATACGCGACACACTTGGTTACACATACGCCATACGCATGCTCATTCTCTTTAGTGCCTTTTCACCCACGAAACACCAGCTTGCACAAACGCCAACACACTTTGGCACGCATATGTAATGCTTATGATATGGCACAATAATGCACTCTGATATACAACTCATTGTTAATTACAGTTCGACCACCGTAAAACGCATCAGGTCTATTTGTTAATAACCAACACTCCATGGCTCGTGTAAAACGCATAAGGTCCAGTGTCTCCAGCCCACGTCAAAACGCATCAGGCGCAACACCGATCTCCTTACGGACCAAAACCCACATAAAACGCATCAGGCTGGTTGTCTTCCGGACGAACCGGGCATCATCCCGCATAAAACGCATCAGGATGAAATTAATACCCCCCGTAAAACGCATCAGGACTTATCATGACCACACGTGCACACAGCCAATTTTTATCTGAACTCCGCGTAAAAACGCATCAGGGCAATTAGGCGATCAAATGTTCTCATTAGACACGTGCATTCTCAAAACTCGTGATTCAAGCCCAAATTCAATATGTGATATGCAAAACCATGCATAATGGGCACTCAATTTCAATCACAAGTACACAAATTAATGTGGCCACGACATGCTCATTTGGTTCCAATATATGCTCACTAACCGTGACATGCTACATTTATGCTATAATATGTTCAATTCGCATCTCAACGACTTGTTCCAATAATCAATTGAGGCATTTCAACACGGCACGTCAATTATGCAATTGGTACATATAATTTAGCACATTCAAGGCCCGATATACCACATTTTAATCGGCCACTTGAGAGCATAACACAAAGTATCGTCCAATCAAGCACCAATTAGCCATGAAATCATTTAATTCGAACAATCATGGCAATAATCCAATTGAATCTCAACTTAGCCAATTTATTCAAATTCGGTTCTAGGGAGGGCAGCCACTAAACAGCCAACATTAGGTCATTAATCCACCTCCTAATTGGCTTGTTTAACTCCTAAATGTACCCTAATAATCACTCACTAAGTCTCAGCCCATAATCAAGCCAAATCTACTCTAATTAGTCCTTAAAAACCACTTAATCCATCTAGAAATGCAAATCTTAGCCTAATTAAGGTTTAGGAATTATTACTCATACTAAACAAAGCTCCAAACAGCACTAAACTGGTGAGGAACGAGCGGCCAATCGCCGACGTGCGGCGGAATCGGCGGCGGCGTCCCAGTGGCGTCTACGGCGGCAGCTCTTGGGCGGCGATTCGACGAGCTTTGGCTGGACCAAACGGCGGTGAAATAGGGAGGCGAGGCTAATGGTGGTGGTCTTAAGGGAAAAGAGAGGGGTAAGGGTGGCGGTCGAATGGCGAGGCGGCAAGACGGGTGGTGACCTAGGCGAGCGGCAGCTCCGGCGGTTTCCCTCACTCTAACGTCCACTGTTTGGGCGATCCAGTTGTCCTCGCTGAATAGGGGAGAGAGAGAGAGAGAGAGAGAGAGAGAGAGAGAGAGAGAGAGAGAGAGAGTGGAACGGTGGTGGTGAATGGCTGGGCCGAGCGGCGTGCACGGCGACGGCGGCGTCTCGGCCGTGAGGGAGGGAGAGAGAGAGAGAAGGCCAATGGTTTGGAGAGGGAAAGAGAGAGAAAGATGTTTGGCTTAGTGGGCAAGACAAGGGAGTCAAAGGGGTTAAATATTAGTGAGTGGATTCCAAGTGTCACCATCTCCATTGCTTTGACGAAAATGCCCTTGATCCAAGGGCTTGGATTTAATCTTATCCAATAATGGAGGGGCATAATTGTCATTCACTTGGCTGAATTATTTGGATGACACAAACCTTAACTTAATCCTCAATTAATCCCCAAAATAAATCAAATTCGGAATATCCCAATTTTAGCCTAGGGGCAAAATGGTCATTTACCGATTTCGGTCCGAATTTCCATTTTTCAACCGTATTAGTCCCAAATATAGTTGGCCAACATAAAATGACGTCGTCCTCGCAAAATAGTCGCATGCGACTCCGAAAATCGATGTCCAAGTCTGGATTAAATTCCACGATCAAAATCTCTCAATTTAAAATTTTACAGTCTCTCACAAATGAGCGGCTATTTAGGGGTTACTCGAATCGATGTAGGGTCTCGATTATTAAGAGAACGTGAGGAATTATCACTAGTTCCGGAGGTCACGATCATTTGGTTTAGGTTCGGGATTTGTTCGCCACGTGTACTCTCGATCGTGCAGTACCACCTGTAATCCGATCGTATGTTATTAGCCAAACTCAATCCGTTACCCTCCATAGATCGGTCCATATTGACCCAAAATATTTCCTCATCATTTTTCGGCATTAGTGCTTGATTCACGATCGGGTTCCTAGTCCACGTACCGTTTTTCCTATTTAGCCATTTCCATTTGGTTAGTATCCCACGATTGATTAAGTCCATGCAAGACTTACTAAAATTTAATGAGAAATAATATTTGATTCATTGAATCTAGAAATGAGTCGAAATTCGGGATGTTACAACTCTTCCCCCGTATAAAAATTCCGTCCTCGAAATTTTGCAATTCAAACCTATTTACTCAAACAGATGGGGGTGCTGATGTCGCATGGCCTCTTCACTTTCCCAAGTAAGACCTTTCGTTCCATGATGCTCCCATACAACCTTAACCATTGGAATCGTCTTATTTCGAAGCACTCGATCCTTCCTGTCCTCAATCGTCACTGGTCTTTCCACATACGACACTCTATTGTCCACGTCCATCTCTTCGTATCTTAGAATGTGGGTTGGATCTGGTTTATACTTCCTCAACATCGGCACGTGGAAAACATTGTGCACTTGGGACAAGTTGGGCGGTAACGGGAGTCGATAAGCCATATCTTCTCCAGAATTTCAGATAGACCAACAAACCTCGGACTTAACTTTTCTTTCTTGCCAAATCTAGATAATCTCTTCATAGGCGACACCTTAAGAAACACGTGCTCTCCCACTTGGAACTCCAAGGGACGTCGTTTCCGATCGGCATAACTTTTCTGGCGACTCTACGCTGTCTTTAATCTATCGCGAATAATCTCAACTGCTTCGACTGACTGTTGCACCAATTCTAGGCCTGTGATACTCCTTTCACCGACTTCATCCCAGCATAGTCTTACACGTCCTGCCATATAAGGCTTCAAATGGTGCCATCTGGATGCCTTGCTGGTAGCTATTATTGTAAGCGAATTCTACCAGGTACAGTTGTTCTTTCTATTTGCCCTGGAAGTCCAAAACATAGGCACGCAACATATCTTTCAAAGTCTGAATCGTCCTT
Source organism: Syzygium jambos (assembly GCA_031216235.1). NCBI lineage: Eukaryota > Viridiplantae > Streptophyta > Magnoliopsida > Myrtales > Myrtaceae > Syzygium > Syzygium jambos. The sequence continues at coordinate 24,589,523 of CM062227.1, forward strand.
TCAGACTAGCCATCTGTCTGCGGATGATAGGCAGTACTTAACTGCAACTTCGTTCCTAAGGCCGATTGCAAACTTTTCCAAAAGTTGGCCGTAAACCTTAGATCACGGTCCGATGTGATTGATACTAGTACTCCATGCAATCTGATTATTTGTCGGACATACAACTCTGCGTACCTATCTAATTCGAAGTCCTTTCGCACTACCAGGAAGTGCGCTGACTTTGTCAGTCTATCCACTACCACCCAAATGGAATCATATCCTCTCTGGCTCTTCATTAGTCCTGAGACAAAATCCATCGTGATGTGTTTCCATTTCCATTCAAGGATCTCTAATGGTCGTAGCAATCCTCCAGGCTTATAGTGCTGAGCCTTCACTTGTTGGCACGTCAAGCACTTGGCCACATGCTTGGCCATATCTTTCTTCAGTCCATTCCACCAATAATGCTGCCGCAAATTCTAGTACATCTTGGTACTACCTGGGTGGATACTGTATTTACTACAGTGTGCTTCACTTAAAATTTCCTCCTTAAGCTCCAAATCATCAGGCACATATAATCGTCCTCGGAATTTCAAAACTCCGTTCTCGCTCACTTGAAAGTCTAGCTTCCTCGTAGTGGCATCCATTCCGACAATCTTTTATATTTCTTGATCCGTAGACTGGAGTGCCTTAATCCTTACCTGGATCTCCGATTCGATTCTCAATGTGGCCATCAGGCTAGACATATAGCTCACCTCAAATTTAAACTCCAAATCTCTAAGTCTTTCCAGTAAGGTCCACTCTTTGACCATCATATGCACCATGCTTGACTTGCGACTTAGCACATCCGCTACTCTATTCGCCTTTCCCGAGTGATACGTGATGTCTCAATCGTAATCCTTTAAAAGTTCCATCCATCGGCGTTACCTCATATTTAATTCCTTCTGTGAGAACAGGTACTTAAGGCTTTGATGATCAGTATAAATCTGAAATCTTTCCCCGCATAGATAATGCCTCAAGATCTTAAGGGCAAAGACAATCGCTGCTAACTCTAAATCATGCGTCGGATAATTCATCTCATACAGCCTCAACTGGCATGACGTATAAGCGACTACTTTTCCATGCTGCATTAATATACATCCGAGCCCTCTTAGTGGCGCATCATTATAGACCTCAAATTCTCCTGGCCCAGATGGAATGGTCAATACCGGAGCAATTATAAGTCTATGCTTCAACTCTTGAAAACTTTTCTCACACTTATCGTCCCATACGAACTTAGATTCCTTCTTCAACAATCGCGTCGATGGCATTGCTATTGACGAGAACTCTTCTACAAAGCGTCGATAATAATCATCCAGTCCTAAGAAACTTCAGATTTCTGTCATTAAGGTCGGTCTTGGCCACTTCATTACTGCTTCAATCTTTGTTGAATCCACAGAAATTCCATCTCCCAAAACTATGTGTCCAAGAAATGCCACTCTACTTAGCTAAAACTCACATTTACTGAACTTGGCAAAGAGTGCATGTTCTCTCAAAGTCCGTAGCACCTCAGTCAAATGCACTTCGTGCTCCTCAAGGTCGTCGATGAATACTATGACAAATCTATGTAAGAACTCCTTGAACACCCTGTTCGTTAGATCCATGAAGGCTGCAGGAGCATTGGTCAATCTAAAGGGCATCATTGTAAACTCGTAGTGCCCATACCGTGTTCTAAAAGCGGTCTTAGGTATGTCCTCCTTTCGGATCCTCAACTGATGGTATCCGATTCGAAGATCAATCTTAGAAAATATGGATGCTCCTTGCAACTGATCAAACAGGTCATCGATCCTCGGCAGCAGGTACTTATTCTTGATCGTCACTTGATTCAACTACCGATAATCAATACACAATCTCAATGTCCCATCCTTCTTCCTTACAAATAGGATTGGTGCTCCCCACGGAGACACACTAGGACGAATGAAACCTTTGTCCAACAATTCCTACATCTGGAGTTTCAGTTCTTTCAATTCTGACAACGACATCCGATACGGTGCCTTTGAAATAGGTTCTGTGCCCGGGGCCAATTCTATCACAAACTCCACTTCTCGCTCCAGTAGCAAACCTGGCAATTCCTGAGGAAAGACCTCGGAAAAATTGCATTCCAACTTAGGTTCTGCCACAGTCGGATCAACCACATTTACCAGGTATCTCTCGCATCCTTCATCCAACAACTTAGTTACCTCGAGCAAGGAAATCCAAGGGATCGAGGTTCCTCCTCGGTTTCCCTAAAATTCAAATCTAGGATGTCCAATTGGATTAAACTGAATCACCCCATTATCGCAATCCACTATAGCTTTCTGCTTAGACAGCCAATCCATATCAATTATTACATCAAAATCGAACATGGCTAACACGACCAAGTTGATGCTTTCTTCTCTACCCCCAATCACTACCTTACAGCTAGGACACTCCAATGACACTAACACTTTATCATTCAATGGGGTTATCACACAAAGCATGGTCTCAAGCAGAACAGGTTCAATCCTAACCAGTCTAACAAATTGCTCTGAAATAAATGAATAGCTCACCCTCGGGTCAAACAATGCATACACAGCATGATCACATAAAGAAATCATACCTGTGACCACGCCCGGTGTGTCCTCCGCCTCTCTATGCGCGATAGTATAAACTCGTCCTTGCGCTGGCGGCCTGCCCTAATTAGCCGGTGGGGGATTCCCGGCTTGATTCCTTATTCGATTCTGCTGTGGTTGCCTTGAGGATAGTGAGGGGCGCTGCTGGGGACAGTTTCGAATCTGGTGCTCTAAACTTCCGCACTTAAAGCAAGCCCCAAATCGATTCGGTTGTTGGTTAGGCTTCCTAATGTTCCTCCTAATTGGCGAGACGAAGTGCAGATTCCCTATCATCAGCTTCTTTCCGAAGCGGCGGTTATCTCTATTCTGGGCAAACCGCGATCCAAATGCGGCTGCCTTATCTACCTGGTCTCGCTCCAGAACTTGAGCTCTATCATAAATGTCCTCATAGGTCCTCAAATTGGCCGGTATCAACTGGGTACGAATGTCAGGTTTTAACCCTTCTCGGAACCTTCGCGCCTTATCCTCGGGATGCTCCACCATCCTCGACGCAAACTTAGACAATCTGGCAAATTTTGCCTCGTACCGATCGACAGTCATCTAACCCTGGCGGAGTCACATAAACTCTGCTATCTTCCTTTCCCTATCACTTTCCGAGAAGTATTTCCCATAAAAAGTTTTAGTAAACACGGCCCAAGTTTGGGCGACACCTTCTGAAAATACTCTAGCCTTGGTGGCTTTCCACCAATCATTTGCATTTTCCTGCAACTGGTAGACCGCCAGGGTTACCTTCTCCTACTCGGTGTACCCCAACACCTCAAAAGCTTTCTCCAATTCCTCTACCCATCTTGGTGCAGCTTCGGGGTCACCTTTTCTAGTAAATTTAGGCGGCTTTAACTTCAGAAACTGTTCAACTAGCTGGTGAATTTGCCTATTCCCAACTACCTAGGCCTGCCCAATATTGGCTTGATTTCCATTCACTGCAGCAGCCGCTGCAGCCTGGGCAATGATGGTGGCCCTTTCCTGAGCTTGCCTACCCATAATGTTTCCTATCTCGTGCAGGGTCTGAATCACGTCTTCCATTCTAGGGTCTCTGGCCTCTTGGCCTCCTGCACTCGGTTGTCCCTGAGGTTCCTTTGCTCGACATCTCATGGTATTGATCTCATTACCCGCCTACCTGCTGTAATTCCACCAGGAATTAGAGACCTAAACCAACTAAACCGGTCTAAGGTCCTAGGCAGGTAGCTAGCACAACAATAATCAATCACTCAGCATGCGGCTAAGCATAAACAACACAGGACCTCAAACAAGGAGGTACACATACTCACCTCAGGTCCTACCGCACCTGCATTTCAAGGGTCAATTCACATAAACACTCAATCCAACACAGACAGTCAGGAGGTACACTTAACACACGAGGTCACCCTACTGGCTACCCAAGGACGAAGAACTATCAGGCATATCCTCCTTTGAACCCATGGCCTTCGGCTCAATCTCTAGCTCAGCATCCTCCTCGAACTGCTACCCCAACTCCTCATCCAACTCTACCCCATCATCCAGCTTCATCGACTCCGGATCAATATCCCAGTCATCTGGCTCCATGTCTATCGGATCGAGCTCATCCATCTCATACTCAACGGGTACACCATCAGAGCTCGCACTCTCCTCGGGTAAGGTGTCAGGATCTATTACCTGTCCATCGGGGCACTGTGGGTTAAACTCGCCCTCTCCAGTAAACAGGATATCACACGTCCGTAGGGGTCCAAGCTCTACTTCGTCCTCATCTCTAAAACACCACGCCACGTACTTGTGGGTCTCATAATGTGTCTCCCCGACATCTACCCATACTAAGGTATAGTATCTAATATACATCTCCCCATTCCCTATCGGAAATACTGACATCACCTTCTCCAGGTGATGGGGAATCCCAAAACAAACTGGCACCTTTGCCATCCTCAAGGCTGGGGGTCTGAAATAGTGGGTTTATACAATAATGAGACAAGTCTCAGCGAGTAAAAATCCCCAAATCGAAACTAGGCTAACATGCACCTCCTGACATAATACAGTCATAAACAACCAGAATAATGGCAAACAATTGATCGAGGCCCTCGGGCCCAGATCGAGCATATAATAACCCTGCAGGTTAGACAATTCATAATGATAATATCCACGGCACATACTCGACACACTTGGTCACACGTAAGCCATACGCATGCTCATTCTCTTTATTGCCTTTTCACCCACGAAACACCGACTTGCACAAATGCCAACACACTTTGGCATGCAAATGTAATGTTTATGATATGGCACAATAATGCACTCTGATATACTACTCATTGTTAATTACAGTTCGACCACCGTAAAACGCATCAGGTCTATTTGTTAATAACCAACACTCCATGGCTCGTGTAAAACGCATAAGGTCCAGTATCTCCAGCCCACGTCAAAACGCATCATGCGCAACACCGATCTCCTTACGGACCAAAACCCACATAAAACACATCAGGCTGGTTGCCTTCCGGATGAACCGGGCATCATCCCGCGTAAAACGCATCAGGATGAAATTAATACCCCCCCGTAAAACGCATCAGGACTTATCATGACCACACGTGCACACAGCCAATTTTTATCTGAACTCCGCGTAAAAACGCATCAGGGCAATTAGGCGATCAAATGTTCTCATTAGACACGTGCATTCTCAAAACTCGTGATTCAAGCCCAAATTCAATATGTGATATGCAAAACCATGCATAATGGGCACTCAATTTCAATCACAAGTACACAAATTAATGTGGCCACGACATGCTCATTTGGTTCCAATATATGCTCACTAACCGTGACATGCTACATTTATGCTATAATATATTCAATTCGCATCTCAACGACTTGTTCCAATAATCAATTGAGGCATTTCAACACGGCATGTCAATTATGCAATTGGTACATATAATTTAGCACATTCAAGGCCCGATATACCACATTTTAATCGGCCACTTGAGAGCATAACACAAAGTATCGTCCAATCAAGCACCAATTAGCCATGAAATCATTTAATTCGAACAATCATGGCAATAATCCAATTGAATCTCAACTTAGCCAATTTATTCAAATTCGTTTCTAGGGAGGGCAGCCACTAAACAGCCAACATTAGGGCATTAATCCACCTCCTAATTGGCTTGTTTAACTCCTAAATGTACCCTAATAATCACTCACTAAGTCTCAGCCCATAATCAAGCCAAATCTACTCTAATTAGTCCTTAAAAACCACTTAATCCATCTAGAAATGCAAATCTTAGCCTAATTAAGGTTTAGGAATTATTACTCACACTAAACAAAGCTCCAAACAGCACTAAACTAGCGAGGAACGGGCGGCCAATCGCAGACGTGCGGCGGAATCGGCGGCGGCGTCCCGGTGGCGTCTACGGCGGCAGCTCTTGGGCGGCGGTTCGGCGAGCTTTGGCTGGACCGAACGGTGGTGAAATAGGGAGGCGAGGCTAGTGGTGGTGGTCGTAAGGGAAAAGAGGGGTGAGGGTGGCGGTCGGACGACGAGGCGGCGAGACGGGCGGCGGCCTAGGCGAGCGGTGGCTTCGGCGGTTTCCCTCACTCCGACGTCCACTGTTTGGGTGATCCGGCTGTCCTCGCCGAACAGGAAAGAGAGAGAGAGAGAGAGAGAGAGAGAGAGAGAGAGAGAGAGAGAGAGAGAGAGAGAGAGTGGAATGGTGGTGGTGAATGGCGGGGCCGAACGGCATGCACGGCGACGGCAGAGTCTCGGCCGTGAGGGAGGGAGAGAGAGAGAGAGAGAGAAGGCAGACGGTTTGAAGAGGGAAAGAGAGAGAAAGATGTTTGGCTTAATGGGCAAGACAAGGGAGTCAAAGGGGTTAAATATTAGTGAGTGGATTCCAAGTGTCACCATCTTCATTGCTTTGACCAAAATGCCCTTGATCCAAGGGCTTGGATTTAATCTTATCCAATAATTGAGGGGCATAATTGTCATTCACCTGGCTGAATTATTTGGATGACACAAACCTTAATTTAATCCTCAATTAATCCCCAAAATCAATCCAAATTCGGAATACCCCAATTTTAGCCTAGGGGCAAAATGGTCATTTACTGATTTCGGGCCGAATTTCCATTTTTCGACCGTACTAGTCCCAAATATAGTTGGCCAACATAAAATGACGTCGTCCTCGCAAAATAGTCGCATGCGACCCCGAAAATCGATGTCCAAGTCTGGATCAAATTCCACGATCAAAATCGCTCAATTTAAAATTTTACAGTCTCTCACTAATGAGCGGCTGTTTAGGGGTTACGCATATCGTTTTGAGGTTACTCGAATCGATGTAGGGTCTCGATTATTGGGAGAACGTGAGGAATTATCACTAGTTCTGGATGTCACGATTGTTCGGTTTAAGTTCAGGAGTTGTTTGCCACACGTACTCTTGGTCGTGCGGTACCACTCGCGATTCGATTGTACGTCATTGGCCAAACTCAATCCGTCACCCTCCATAGATCGGCCCATGTTGGTCTAAAATATTTTGTCACGCCTCGAACCCCACGGCACGCGAACATCCCCACGAAGGTCGATTTGGTGCAATGCTCCCAGGACGCGTCGCCGACCCAATACCCAACACAAAGATCAATACACATGCGAAAGCAGTATATATAAATATATACTCTCGTACAAAATAACAGAGACCAGGAATAGCCACATCACAAACGAATACCAAATAAAACAGCTTTACATTTTTATAAACATATAGAAACTTATACAATATCCATTTACAAAGAGCACAACAAAAGCGGGTCGCGGCCACTATAACAAAAAGTGGTAAATGGCTCGGGCGATCTGGGGGTACTATCTAAGATAGGGCTTAGGTCAAAAAGTTACTAGCTCGACTAAAGCTGACCTACGAAACCCAGTCTGGATTGGATCTCGACAACTCGGATGAGCTCTCAGACGACTCAGGCTCTGACTCCATAGACTCCAGCTCGATGTCTACTCCGGATGACCCATCATCAGTACTGTCCTCATCTTGCTCGGCCTCTAACTCGGGGTCCTGCTCCATCGGGTCCGGCTCGTCTTCAGGGTCCATGGGCTCCTCCACTATCTCCCAGTCTACCGGCTGCTCCTCCATGGGCTCTGACTCGTCCATCGCGAACACCTGTGGTCCGTGTCCTACGTCTGCACTGGAACTCAGCTCGTGGGAGTACTCAGGACTCGCTATATCCCCGCCAGGCATTTGAGGGTTAGGATCTCGTAGTTCGTTATACGGAACCTCAAAACTATGAAGGGGTCCGTAAGTCCCAGTGTTATCTCTGAAACACCAACATATATACTCGTGGCCCTTATCCATCTTCTCGCCCGTATCGACCCGGACAATGGTGAAATATCTAACAAATATGCCCTCGTTCGGTATGAGGTGCTCCGTCTCCTCCCGATCTATCCGGAAAGGAATCCCAAAACGGATCGGTACTTCTGAAGACATCTCAAGGCCGAGGGTATGAAAAGTAGGGTTTTGAACAACTATGAGACGAATCTCAGTAAGTAAGCCCCCTAAACCTAAACTAGGCAAATGTGCACCTCCTAACAGGCAAACAATCACACCCAACCACAAACAACAATAATTGGCCCAGGCCCTCGAGCCCAGGTTATCACATTCTTGACCCTGCAGGTTAGACAATTTATATAAAATGCCCAAGGCACACACGTGTACTCATTTAGCCACACGTACGTCACATGCATATACATATTCATATATGTTTGGTCCACACACAATTCACCGAGTCGCACACGTGCCAAAGCACACAAATGCCATCAATACATCATGCTAATGACTCAGCTCATCAACACACTGCCATTTTCTCATTTTATTACTCAACCCACGTAAAACGCATCAGATCTAAATTTAATAACAGCACTTCATTGCCCGCGTGAAACGCATCAGGCCCGGTGTCTCTAGCCCGCGTAAAACACATCAGGCACAACATCGATCTTCATATACGGACCACACCTGCGTAAAACGCATCAGGCTAGCCTTCTTCCGGCAATCTGGGCATCGTCCCGCGTAACACGCATCAGGACGGATTTTATGTGATCACACGTGCGCACTGCTAATTTTTATTTAGACCCCGCGTAATACGCATCATGGCGATTTAGTAATCACATACTCATGCCAGACACACATACTCGCACAATTTTCAATTTAAGCTCATACTCGGCATATAGAAATGCATGGCCAGGCAATTCTCGCACTCGGGCAATCCATGATGCAAAATAAGCATATCAATACACTGAGGCATATAATCAACTCCTGCCACAAGAATACTCAAACCGTGCCGCACGTGCTCAACTTCAACCACAACTGGTCCAATATTGCTCGGTACATAATATCACACTTAATTCACGCACATTGACATATAATCAAGCATACACCAAGGCCCGTTATACTAGCACATACTCGGCCAAATTAACACATGGCATGGCATCACCACAATCAATCAACCACCAATCACCCGAAACAATTTAATTCAATCAATCACAACATCTCCCGATCGAATCCAATTAAACTGAAATTAAACCAATTCGGTTTCCCCCTTAGCCGAACCTGTCCAGCCCACATTAGAGCCTCAAATCGCGTCCAAAACGACATTTTAATCCATTTAGATCATTACATAATCAGCCAATACCAATTCAGCCGCTAATTATCCCTAAATTACCCTAATTAACCCCTAAACCCACTAATCCTATCAAGAAAAATGCAATTAAGCCTAAATTGGGTTTAGGGTTAAACTTACCTAAACACTAATCTCCGATTAGAGACGAGACGATGGGAAACGAGCGGCTAATCACCGGCAAGCCGTGGAATCGTCGGCGGCATTCCGGGGGACTCTCTGGCGGCTCATGGCGGCGCCGGTGTGGCTCACGGCCACTCATGGACGAGGGCAGGGGAGACGGTGGTGGTGACGGGATGAAGGCTAGGAACGCCGGGGATAGTGGCACGGCGAAGGGGACGGCTGAGGCATGCTTGAATGGCGGCCGACTGTGCGAGGCGGCGGCGATGACGGCCCGGCGGTCTTCTCGACCTAGGTACCGATCGGCTGCAAAGAATAAGGAGAGAGAAAGGGAGAGAGGGGGGGTTGAGGATGATGAGGTGGCTTCACGATGGCAGCAGCATAGCCGAACGGGCTGCGGCGAGCGGCAGTGGTGCTCCGGCGGTGATTTGGCAAGCTTCGTCGAGAGAGGGGGAGAAATCGGGAGAGAGTGAAGGAAATGGAAGCTGGCCAGTGGAGATGGAAATGAGGGAGAGAGATTAGAGATTAGGATAAATATTAACTTGTGAGTGGAGTCCAAGTGTCATTGATCCAAAGGGTTTGACCATTATGCCCTTAATCTAATGGTCCACATTAATCTTATCCAAATAATTGAAGGGCTTAATTGTAATATCCAGATCTAAGTTATTGGGCTGAAGCTTATCCTATTTTTAATTCCCAAAATACCCTCAATAATTTCCAAATTCGAAACATCCATTTTTGGCCTAGGGGCACGAATGGTAATTTTTCAATTTCGAGCCGAAATTCCAATTTTCGGCTATACCAACCCCAAATATACGTGGCCAGTCAAAAATGATGTCGGCCTCGCAAAATAATCACTTATGCCCTTGAAAATTGGCATTAAAGTCTTAAGGGGCAAAATGGTAATTTTTCACTTCCGGGTCGAAATTTCATTTTTCAACCGTAACAACTCCAAATATGTGTGGCCACCCTAAAATGGCATCGGCCTCAAAAAATAATTACATACGGCCTCAAAATTCGACGTCGGAGTCCAGAGGGGCAAAATCGTAATTTTTTCAATTTCGGCCGAAATTTCAATTTTCAGCCGTACTAGCCCCAAATGTATATGGCCACACCGAAACTACTTTTGTAACAGCCCGAATTTCGATGTAATTTCTGGGATTAATAAAATGAATGTTATTTCTCATTTCATTTGAGTACGACTCGCCCAGAGCTGATCACTCTTGGGATACTAACCATGAGGAATGGCTAACTAGGATACTAGTACGTGGACCAGGGACTTAGTCGCGACTCGGGAGCCGATTTGAGAAAGAATGAGGGAATATTGTGAACCAGTGAGGGGCCGATCTTAGGAAAAGTGATGGAAATGGTATGGCCAAGGCCAACGATGCACAATTGGGATCGCAGGTGATTCTGCTTAACCAAACGTGCTCGTGGCCAACCAATCCTGAACTCGAGCCAAATGATCGTGACCCCGGGATTAGTAATAAACCCTCTTTCTCTTGATGATCGGAACCGTCGAGACTCGGACAGCCCTAAGTCGATACGCGTATTCCTAAACAGCCGCCTGTTAGTGAGAGTTTCAGAAAAATTGAAGTTGAGAGAGAGTTGTTCATGGAATTGAGCCCAGATTTCGGTGTCGGATTTCGGGGACCCGACGGACTAATTTTAAGATTCTGACGCCAGAATATGTTGGCCACACACATATGGGACGCATTGGTGCGAAAAATGGAATTTCGGTTCGGGATGGAAAAAGGACGGAATTGCCCTTGGGTTAATTAAGCTTAATTCCGAATTTTGGATAATTATTTTGGTTTAACCAAGGTTGGTTAAGGTTAACTAGGTTGGTTAAGGGTTGGTTAGGGACTAATGACAAGAATGCCCCTCAATAATTGGATGGAATGAATTTAAACCATTGGATGAAGGGGTAATTTGGTCAAATGAGCTTAGATCTTGACACATGGATTCCACTAAGGGTTGGGTTGACCAGCTTTGACCAATGTTTGGATATGTTTCTCTCTCTCTCCTCCATTCGCAGCTCACTTCCCCCTTCACCGATCGGCCATCTCCCCTCCTTCGTTTTCTCTCCTTCTTCGCCGGATCAACCCACCGTCGCCGCCCTTCCTCAGCCGCTCGCCGGAGGTGTTGGTCACGGCAAGGGACCGCCGTGGAGAGCTGAACCAGCCCCCGAGCCGCCGTCCTCAGCCGCGCCTTCTCCTCCCTCGTGGACGACCAGCCACGGCTGATCTTGGCCGTGAGGAGCCGAGCCACCGCCGGGAGTGGCCGTGAGCCACCGTCGTTGAGCCGCGAGTGGGATGTTCTTGTTTCTTCCGCGAGTCGTCCACCCAGACGTGAGTTTAATACCCAAACTTAGTCTAGCCTTAATTGTGTTTAGTTTGGATTAATTGGGTTGATTAGTGAGGATTAAGCTAGTTTGGTGTTTGTTAGTGATTGTATGGTTAATGGCTGAATTAATGGTGTTGTTGAGGGTTGATTCAAGGTGGAACTATGGATGATTAGTGAGGGTTTGATGGCTGTCCATGGTGAGCCAAATTCGGAGGCCTTGAGATTTTGTGCTAGAAATGGTGATTTTAGGGCTAAATGGGCTTGATTTGCTAAATTAAACTAAGTGTATGCCTAATATGTTTGAGTGGGGCCTTGGCTGAATTATTTGAGACTAAAATGGAGTGTATTGAATGTGTTTGGCTATGTTTGAAATTGGGGTATTATTATGGCCGAATTGCATGCTAGGTGTTACAAATGCTAGAATGGCCATTGTTTGTAATGTTGGAAATTGTTATGGCATTTGTATGCATTGGCATGAAAATGCATGTCACGCACATTGTATGTCGAGATTGAGATTTGAGATGACATTGTGTGATTGTGCGGGTGTGACATTGCATTGTGTGATCACGGTAAATGCCCTGAAAAGAGTGGAGCTGGGCTAAGATAAAATTGATATGTGTGATCACCTAATGGCCTACGGGTCGAGTTCCGTCCTCATGCACTTTGTAGCAGGACGATGCCCGGTTAGACCGGAAGACGACCATCCTCATGCACTTTGTAGCAGGCTCTGGTTCGTAGGTGAGCGGTGTTGCGCCTCAGGCACTTTGTAGCAGGCTAGAAGACACCGGGCCGGGGGCGTATTATATACGCTGGCCATGAAGTGTTGTGGCCTTCGGGTCGGGCCCTATTGTGGGTCGTGAGATTAAGAATGAACTAAATGTTGCATTATGTGAATTGTGAATCATGCAGTATTATGATGAGATTGTGAGAATTATTAGCATGTGACTGCATGAGGCATTCGTGTGGGATGCGGTGATTGAGTGGTTTGAACCATTTAAAGAATATGAGCACGCGTGTGTGGAGTACGCCTGCCCGTATGAACACGTATGTGAGTGTATATATATGTTGAATTGCACTAACTTGCAGGGGTTGAATCACGTTGAAACATATTGAGTTTTATGTTTGTTGGCTTGAATGCTTGATTTTGGTTCGTTAAGAGACACACTTTAGCCTAGCCTAGGTTTAGGTATTTGATTCACTGAGCTAGTCTCACGGTTGTGGTAAAACCAAACATTTCAGAGCCTACCCCCTAGGATGCGGGAGCCGCTGTAACAGCCCGAATTTCGATGTAATTTCTGGGATTAATAAAATGAATGTTATTTCTCATTTCATTTGAGTACGACTCGCCCAGAGCTGATCACTCTTAAGATACTAACCATGGAGGAATGGCTAACTAGGACACTAGTACGTGGACCAGGGACTTAGTCGCGACTCGGGAGTCGATTTGAGAAAGAATGAGGGAATATTGTGAACCAGTGAGGGGCCGATCTTAGGAAAAGTGATGGAAATGGTATGGCCAAGACCAACGATGCACAAATGGGATCGCAGGTGATTCTGCTTAACCAAACGTGCTCGTAGTCAACCAATCCTGAACTCGAGCCAAATGATCGTGACCCCGGGATTAGTAATAAACCCTCTTACTCTCGATGATCGGAACCCTAGAGACTCGGACAGCCCTAAGTCGATACGCGTATACCTAAACAGCCGCCTGTTGGTGAGAGTTCAGAAAAATTGAAATTGAGAGAGAGTTGTTCACGGAATTGAGCCCAGATTTCGATGTCGTATTTCGGGGACCCGACGGACTAATTTTAAGATTCTGACGCCAGAATAAGTTGTCCACGCATATATGGGACGCATGGGTGCGAAAAATGGAATTTCGGATCGGGATGGACAAAGGACGGAATTGCCCTTGGACTAATTAGGCATAATTCCGAATTTAGGGGATTTAATTTGGTTAAACCAAGGGTGGTTAAGTTAACTAGGATGGTTAAGGGTTGGTTAGGGGCAAAAGACAAAAATGCCCCTCAATAATTCATTGGATTGAATGTGAGCCTTTGGATGGAAGGGTAAAATGGTCAAGGGGCTTAGATGATTGACACTTGTCTCCCACAAAAGTTTGAAGTGACTAGTTTTGACCAAATTTGGTCTTGTCTCTCTCTCTCCTCCCTCTTGCACGCCACTCTCTCTCTCCCCTTGGACGCTCACCCCTCCCTCACGATCGGCCATTCTCTCCCTCTCCACCGTCTCCTCTCCTCCGTTGTTCCTCCCTCTCCGCCGATCAGCCACACCGTCGCCGCCTCCCTCAACCACTCGCCGGAGCCGTGGGCCACGGCAAGGGACGCCGTGGAGGGCCGGACCATCACCCAAGCCGCCGTCCTAGCCGTGCCACCTCCTCCCCCTTGGACGCTTCATTCAGCCACCACCAAGCCGCCGTGAGCCGTGAGGGCCGAGCCACCGCCGTGAGTGCCACCGTGAGCCGCCGTGGTTGAGCCGGGAGGTCGGATGTACTTGTTTCTTCCACAAATCGTCCACCCCGATGTGAGTTTTATACCTAAACTTAGTTTAGGCTTTATTGTGTTTAGTTGGGATTAATAGGATTGAATTGTGGAGTTTGAACTAGATTAGTGTTTGTTAGTGTTTGTAGAGCTAATGGCTGAATTTATGTTGTTGTAGAGGTTTGAGTTGAGGTGGATTTATGGCTGAATTGTGATGGTTAGATGGCTGTTTTTGGTAGGCCAAATTCGGAGCCCTTGGGAGTTTATGTTAGAAATGGTGATTTTAAGTCCAATTGGACTTGTTTTGCTTAATTAAGATAAGTACATGCCATATATAATTGAGTGGGACCTTGGCTGAGTAAATTGAGGCTAAACGGAGTGTTTTGAATGTGTTTTGACCATGTTTGAAGTTGGGGTTTCATTTTGGCCGAATTGCACTTGATAGGACACAAATGCTAGAATATGTCCATTGTTTGTAAATGTTGGTAATTGTTGTGGCATTTGTATTCATTGATATGAAAATGCATGTCACGCACGTGGTATGTCGAGATTGAGATGTGAAATGGTATTGTGTGATTGTGCGGTGTGACATGGCATTGTGTGTGATCACGGTAAATGCCCTGAAAAGAGTGGAATTGGGCTAAGATAAAATTGAGATGTGTGATCACCTAGTGGCCTTCGGGTCGTGGCCTTCGGGTCGTTCCGTCTGCTGCGTTTACGCGGGACGATGCCCGGTGAGACCGGAAGACGACCATCCTCATGCACTTTGTAGCAGGCTCTGGTTCGTAGGTGAGCGGTGTTGCGCCTGAGGGCTAGAAGACACCGGGCCGGGGGCGTGTTATATACGCTGGCCATGAAGTGTTGTGGCCTTCGGGTCGGGCCTTCGGGTCGGAAAGTTGTTGGCCTTCGGGTCGGGCCCTATTGTGGGTCGTGAGATTAAGAACAAACTGAGCATTTCATTATGTGAATTGTGAACCATGCAGTATGGTGATGAGATTGTGAGAATCATTAGTATGTGACTGCATGAGGCATTCGTGTGGGATGCGATGATTGAGCGATTTGAACCATTTAAAGAAGATGAGCACACGTGTGTGGAGTACGCCTGCCCGTATGTACACGTATGTGAGTGTATATATATGTTGTTGAATTGCACTAACTTGCAGGGGTTGAATCACTAGAACATATTGAGTCTTATGTTTGTTGGCTTGATTGGTTGGTTTTTGGTCCGTTAAGAGACACACACTTTAGCCTAGCCTAGGTTTAGGTATTTGATTCACTGAGCTAGTCTCACGGTTGTTGTAAAACCGAACAATTTCAGAGCCTACCCCCTAGGATGTTGGAGCCACCTCCACTTTTTGGGATTCCTAGGCAGATTTTGCAGACCGTGGAGCATTTCCCAGCTGGAGATGGAGAGATGCATGTGAGGTTTAGGTCAGTTGTTTATGTGAATACGGGTGAGGATGAGCATCTGAAACAAGAGTACATAGCATGGTGTCGCAGAGCAGCGGACGGGACCCTCAGTCGACCTATCCGTACCTTTGACATTCCAGTAGACGCTGATGGAGAGTTAGCACCGGTGATTGCCGATGGCGAGGTGGTTGACGCTCCTCCACCTGGTGCTCCGCCAGCTGTCGATGCCCAGCCAGGCCCCGGAGTTTGGTATGATGAGTTAGAGCCGGAACCTATGGATGAGGAAGAGGACGACCCCGAACCAGAGGCGATGGAACAGGATGATGGGGATGGTGAGGTCGATGAGGTAGGAGATGATGTAAACATAGATGCCGTCGAGGATCAGGCTGATCAGGAGGACCCAGACATGGACGTGGACGAGCCAGAGCCGGATAGCAGCTCTTCAGAGGAGTTAGCGGAGTCTTCCGACGAGCCCGACGATTCCAGCGACCCAGACTTCGAGCCTTAGAGTAGTTGGACGATGATAGGGATCCCTACCTTTTTGTTATAGTGATCCTTAGTTCAAACCTTCTCACCCGGCCACCGACACTTTTTGGATTAGTGGCCTTTTGACGTTGATGCTAGCCTGACCTGACCTAGACCTGTAGTAGATCGGACTGTACATGTATCTATGTTCCTTGTGTAAACAGTTTGTTGTTATATATATGAGAATGAGGTTTTACCTGATGACGATTTGTTGGTTTGGCTTCCTTGTTCATCTTTATTTGTCAGGGTTGTATTTTGCTTCCGCATGTGTTTTTATACTCTGATTGTTGTTGGGTCGGCGATGTCTCCTGGGGACGTCGCACTCTGATCGACCGAAGTGGTAAGGGGATGCTCGCGTTCCGATGGGTAAGTTGGGTTCGGGGCGTGACATCCCCGTTTGGAGTGGTATCAGAGCAAGGTTAGCTCTATCCATGCGGTCGAAGCCTGGAGTGATAAGGAGCGATGATCAAGGGTAGCCAACTAGGTGACCTCGTGTGCTAGGTGTGTCTCTTAATTGCGTTTGTTTGATTGATTGAATGTGTAAGTGATTCAACCCCGAAGGTGCAGGCGCGTCAGGACCTGAGGTGAGTACACATGTTCCCTTGGGTGATGTATTGTGCTCAGTGCTAGATCGCATGTGATTGTTTGGCTGTTGTTTGATACCTGCCTAGGACTTAGACTGGGTTAGTATGGTTTAAGTCTTTGACTCCTTAGTGGGGTTATAGCAGGTAGTTGAGTAGCCAGCTTAGTGAGAGATGAGTCGCCGAAGAGGAAAGGAACCCCAAGAGCAACCGAGAGCCGAGCCCAGAGAGGCCAGAGACCCCAGAATGGAGGAAGTTATGGAGACCCTTCGTGAGATAGGACATATCATGGGTTTGCAGGCTCAGGAGAGGGCAGCTGCACATGCACAGGCAGCCGAAGCCGCAGCGTTAGCTGGTAATGCGGGTAATCAGGCAGAACAGGCACAACCAGTTGTACCGAGACAGATGCCCCAGCTAGTTGAGCAATTTCTGAAGCTTAAGCCGCCGAAGTTCAATGGTATGGGCGATGCAGAGTTAGCGCCCAAATGGGTTGAGGCGTTGGAAAAGGCGTTTAATGTATTGAAGTGCACCGATACCGAGAGAGTAGACTTAGCAGTGTATCAGTTACAGGACGGTGCCAACGATTGGTGGAATGCAGTAAAGGACGGGGTATTCCCTGCAGGTACTGAGTTGGTTTGGGCTGTGTTTGTTGAACATTTTTATGAGAAGTATTTCTCTGAGGTAGCGCAGGAAAGGAAGTTGTTGGAATTTATGAGACTGCGCCAGGGACAGATGACAGTAGACCAATATGAAAGGGAGTTTGCGAGACTGGCTAAGTTCGCGCCTACATTGGTGGTGAATCCGAGAGACAAGGCTAGGAGGTTTCGAGATGGATTGAAACCAGACCTCAGGAGCCAGATTCTATCCCATAACCTTAAAGACTACAGGGAGATGTACGAGAGGGTTCAGATCATAGAAAGAGATCTGCAAGAGAGGGCCGCCACCTCAGGATCACGATTTATGCCTAATAGAGACAATCGCAGGTTGGGGAAAAGGCCAATGACTGGGAATAGAAGGTTCGTTCCACCTGTGAGGAGAAACATTGGGAAGCCTAACCCGCCTTCGAGTAGGTTCGGAGCATGTTTCAGGTGTGGGAGTTTCGACCACCAGATTAGGTCGTGTCCTCAGATGCGTCCAGCGGGATCGCAAGCACCAGCCCATCCGCCTAGGACGGGGAATCAGGGTGGACCTTCCCCAGCGACTAACCCAGGACGACCACCAGCCCAAGGAAGGGTGTACGCTATGGCGCGCAAGGATGCGGAGAAAGCGCCAGGGGTGGTCACAGGTATGATTTCTTTGGGAGACCATGCAGCCTATGCTTTGTTTGATCCGGGGGCAACCCATTCTTTTGTGTCAGAACAGTTTATTAGATTGGTTGGGTTTGAGCCTATTTTGCTTGAGACTGTGTTATGCGTATCTACTCCGTTGAATGATAGGATGATAGTCTCATTTGGATGGCCTGCATGTAAGATAGTGATTGGTGGTGTGGAAAGCCATATCGACTTGGCAGTGTTGGCCATGTTCGATTTTGATGTTATTGTTGGAATGGACTGGTTAGTGCAGCAGAAGGCTGTAGTGGATTGTGATAGTAAAACGATCCAGTTCAATCCAATTGGACAACCTAGGTTTGAATTTCAAGGAAGTCGAGGAGGAACCTCGATTCCTTGGATCTCTTCACTGGAAGTGAATGAGTTGTTGAACGAAGGATGTGAAGGATATCTGGTCAATGTGGTGGATCCCACTGTACCAGAGCTTCGGTTAGAAGATATCCCGGTAGTATGCAACTTTCCAGAAGTATTTCCACAGGAATTGCCAGGCTTACCACCTGAGCGGGAAGTTGAGTTTGTAATTGAACTAGCCCCGGGTACAGAGCCGATCTCAAAAGCCCCATATCGAATGTCATTGTCTGAGTTAAAGGAGTTGAAAGTTCAGATGCAGGAGTTATTGGACAAGGGTTTCATCCGTCCGAGCGCGTCTCCATGGGGAGCGCCTGTGTTGTTTGTGAAAAAGAAAGACGGAACCCTGAGATTGTGTATCGACTACAGGCAGCTGAACCAGGTGACAGTAAAGAACAAGTACCCACTGCCTAGGATCGACGATTTGTTTGATCAGTTGCAGGGAGCATCGGTATTCTCCAAGATTGACCTACGGACAGGATATCACCAGTTAAGAATCAAGAAGGAGGATATACCTAAGACAGCCTTCAGGACGAGGTATGGGCACTATGAGTTTACAGTTATGCCCTTTGGACTGACGAATGCTCCTGCAGCTTTCATGGATCTAATGAACAGAGTGTTTAAGGAATTTTTGGATCAATCAGTGATTGTCTTCATTGACGACATATTGGTATATTCTAAGAGTCCGGAAGAGCATGAGGTGCACTTGACTGAGGTGCTACGGACGTTAAGAGAGCATGCGCTCTACGCCAAGTTCAGCAAGTGTGAATTTTGGCTCAGTCGAGTAGCTTTCCTTGGACACATAGTGTCGGGAGAAGGGATATCAGTAGACCCGACCAAGATAGAGGCCGTGACTAAATGGCCAAGACCGACCTCAGTGACCGAGATCAGAAGTTTCCTTGGACTGGCTGGCTATTACAGACGGTTTGTAGAAGGATTCTCATCCATAGCCATGCCCATGACCAGATTGTTGAAGAAAGAGTCCAAGTTCGAATGGGATGATAAGTGTGAGAAAAGTTTTCAGGAGTTGAAACACAGACTTACGACAGCTCCAGTGTTGACCATTCCATCCGGATCAGGAGGATTCGAGGTGTACAGTGATGCTTCATTGAGAGGGCTAGGTTGCGTGTTGATGCAGCATGGGAAAGTGGTGGCGTATGCGTCGAGGCAGTTGAGACCTCATGAGATGAATTATCCGACGCACGATTTAGAGTTGGCTGCGATAGTATTTGCCCTTAAGATCTGGAGGCATTATCTTTGTGGAGAAAAGTTTCAGATCTACACGGACCATCAGAGCCTCAAGTACCTGTTTTCGCAGAAAGAGCTGAACATGAGGCAGAGAAGGTGGATGGAACTACTGAAAGACTATGATTGCGACATCCTGTATCATCCGGGTAAGGCCAATAGAGTAGCAGATGCTTTAAGTCGCAAGTCTAGTATGGCACATATGATGGTGAGAGAATGGACATTGTTGGAACGGCTCAGAGATTCAGAGTTTAAGTTCGAAGTGAGCCAGATGTCCAGTTTGATGGCAGCCTTGAGGATTGAACCAGAGATCCAGGCAAGGATTAAGGAACTCCAGTCTACGGACCAAGAAATCCAGAAGATCATTGGATTGGATGTTTCTAAAAGGAGACCGGACTTCCAGATGAGCGAGGATAGAACTTTGAAGTTCAGAGGAAGATTGTGTGTACCAGACGATGAAGGTCTGAAGGAGGAAATCTTGAGTGAAGCTCATCGGAGTCAGTACAGTATCCACCCAGGTAGTACGAAGATGTACCAGAACTTAAGGCAACATTATTGGTGGAATGGAATGAAGGCTGATGTGGCGAGACACGTGGCTAAGTGTTTGACGTGCCAACAAGTGAAGGCACAACACTGCAAGCCTGGTGGATTGTTGAGGCCGTTAGAGATCCCAGAGTGGAAATGGGAGCATATCACCATGGATTTCGTAACGGGATTGCCAAGAAGCCAGAGAGGGCACGATTCTATATGGGTGATAGTGGATCGTCTGACCAAGTCAGCGCATTTCCTGGCAGTGCGAAAGGACCTTGAACTAGAAAGGTATGCCGAGTTGTATGTACAGCAGATAGTGCGATTGCATGGAGTACCGGTGACCATTACGTCAGATCGCGATCCGAGATTTACGGCCAATTTTTGGAAAAGTCTGCAAGTGGCCTTAGGAACAAAGTTGCAGTTCAGCACGGCTTATCATCCACAGACAGATGGCCAATCAGAGAGAACAATTCAGACTCTGGAGGATATGCTGAGAGCTTGTGTCGTAGATTTTCAGGGCAAATGGGAAGAACAGCTACATTTAGTGGAGTTTGCCTACAATAACAGCTACCAGCAGAGTATTCAGATGGCGCCGTTTGAGGCATTGTATGGTAGAGCGTGCAGAACACCAGTATGTTGGGATGAGGTTGGTGAGCGCAGTATTACCGGGCCAGAGTTAGTACAACAGACAGTTGAGGCCGTTGAGATTATCAGAGACAGACTGAGAACAGCGCAGAGCCGTCAGAAAAGTTATGCCGACCGGAGACGACGACCCTTAGAGTTTCAAGTGGGAGACCATGTATTCTTGAAGGTATCGCCGATGAAAGGATTGTCCCGGTTTGGTAAGAAAGGAAAACTCAGTCCCAGGTACGTTGGGCCATTTGAGATATTGGAGAAGATTGGTGATATGGCCTATCGTCTTGCCTTGCCGCCTAACTTGTCGCAGGTACATAATGTATTCCACGTGTCGATGTTGAGAAAGTATGAACCAGATCCGACCCACGTTCTAAGGTACGAGGAGATAGACGTGGACGACAAGGTGTCGTACGTGGAGAGACCAGTCAGGATTGAGGACCGAAGAGATCGAGTGCTCAGGAACAAGACTATCCCGATGGTGAAGGTTGTATGGGAGCACCACGGCACAGAGGGCGCTACTTGGGAAAGTGAAGAGGCCATGCGGCGTCAGCACCCCCAGTTGTTTGATTAGACGGGATGGAAGCGTAAATTTCGAGGACGAAATTTTTGTAAGGGGGGAAGGATGTAACAGCCCGAATTTCGATGTAATTTCTGGGATTAATAAAATGAATGTTATTTCTCATTTCATTTGAGTACGACTCGCCCAGAGCTGATCACTCTTGGGATACTAACCATGGAGGAATGGCTAACTAGGACACTAGTACGTGGACCAGGGACTTAGTCGCGACTCGGGAGTCGATTTGAGAAAGAATGAGGGAATATTGTGAACCAGTGAGGGGCCGATCTTAGGAAAAGTGATGGAAATGGTATGGCCAAGGCCAACGATGCACAAATGGGATCGCAGGTGATTCTGCTTAACCAAACGTGCTCGTGGTCAACCAATCCTGAACTCGAGCCAAATGATCGTGACCCCGGGATTAGTAATAAACCCTCTTACTCTCGATGATCGGAACCCTAGAGACTCGGACAGCCCTAAGTCGATACGCGTATACCTAAACAGCCGCCTGTTGGTGAGAGTTCAGAAAAATTGAAATTGAGAGAGAGTTGTTCACGGAATTGAGCCCAGATTTCGATGTCGTATTTCGGGGACCCGACGGACTAATTTTAAGATTCTGACGCCAGAATAAGTTGTCCACACATATATGGGACGCATGGGTGCGAAAAATGGAATTTCGGATCGGGATGGACAAAGGACGGAATTGCCCTTGGACTAATTAGGCATAATTCCGAATTTAGGGGATTTAATTTGGTTAAACCAAGGGTGGTTAAGTTAACTAGGATGGTTAAGGGTTGGTTAGGGGCAAAAGACAAAAATGCCCCTCAATAATTCATTGGATTGAATGTGAGCCTTTGGATGGAAGGGTAAAATGGTCAAGGGGCTTAGATGATTGACACTTGTCTCCCACAAAAGTTTGAAGTGACTAGTTTTGACCAAATTTGGTCTTGTCTCTCTCTCTCCTCCCTCTTGCACGCCACTCTCTCTCTTCCCTTGGACGCTCACCCCTCCCTCACGATCGGCCATTCTCTCCCTCTCCACCGTCTCCTCTCCTCCGTTGTTCCTCCCTCTCCGCCGATCAGCCACACCGTCGCCACCTCCCTCAACCACTCGCCGGAGCCGTGGGCCACGGCAAGGGACGCCGTGGAGGGCCGGACCATCACCCAAGCCGCCGTCCTAGCCGTGCCACCTCCTCCCCCTTGGACGCTTCATTCAGCCACCACCAAGCCGCCGTGAGCCGTGAGGGCCGAGCCACCGCCGTGAGTGCCACCGTGAGCCGCCGTGGTTGAGCCGGGAGGTCGGATGTACTTGTTTCTTCCACAAATCGTCCACCCCGATGTGAGTTTTATACCTAAACTTAGTTTAGGCTTTATTGTGTTTAGTTGGGGTTAATAGGATTGAATTGTGGAGTTTGAACTAGATTAGTGTTTGTTAGTGTTTGTAGAGCTAATGGCTGAATTTATGTTGTTGTAGAGGTTTGAGTTGAGGTGGATTTATGGCTGAATTGTGATGGTTAGATGGCTGTTTTTGGTAGGCCAAATTCGGAGCCCTTGGGAGTTTATGTTAGAAATGGTGATTTTAAGTCCAATTGGACTTGTTTTGCTTAATTAAGATAAGTACATGCCATATATAATTGAGTGGGACCTTGGCTGAGTAAATTGAGGCTAAACGGAGTGTTTTGAATGTGTTTTGACCATGTTTGAAGTTGGGGTTTCATTTTGGCCGAATTGCACTTGATAGGACACAAATGCTAGAATATGTCCATTGTTTGTAAATGTTGGTAATTGTTGTGGCATTTGTATTCATTGATATGAAAATGCATGTCACGCACGTGGTATGTCGAGATTGAGATGTGAAATGGTATTGTGTGATTGTGCGGTGTGACATGGCATTGTGTGTGATCACGGTAAATGCCCTGAAAAGAGTGGAATTGGGCTAAGATAAAATTGAGATGTGTGATCACCTAGTGGCCTTCGGGTCGTGGCCTTCGGGTCGTTCCGTCTGCTGCGTTTACGCGGGACGATGCCCGGTGAGACCGGAAGACGACCATCCTCATGCACTTTGTAGCAGGCTCTGGTTCGTAGGTGAGCGGTGTTGCGCCTGAGGGCTAGAAGACACCGGGCCGGGGGCGTGTTATATACGCTGGCCATGAAGTGTTGTGGCCTTCGGGTCGGGCCTTCGGGTCGGAAAGTTGTTGGCCTTCGGGTCGGGCCCTATTGTGGGTCGTGAGATTAAGAACAAACTGAGCATTTCATTATGTGAATTGTGAACCATGCAGTATGGTGATGAGATTGTGAGAATCATTAGTATGTGACTGCATGAGGCATTCGTGTGGGATGCGATGATTGAGCGATTTGAACCATTTAAAGAAGATGAGCACACGTGTGTGGAGTACGCCTGCCCGTATGTACACGTATGTGAGTGTATATATATGTTGTTGAATTGCACTAACTTGCAGGGGTTGAATCACTAGAACATATTGAGTCTTATGTTTGTTGGCTTGATTGGTTGGTTTTTGGTCCGTTAAGAGACACACACTTTAGCCTAGCCTAGGTTTAGGTATTTGATTCACTGAGCTAGTCTCACGGTTGTTGTAAAACCGAACAATTTCAGAGCCTACCCCCTAGGATGTTGGAGCCACCTCCACTTTTTGGGATTCCTAGGCAGATTTTGCAGACCGTGGAGCATTTCCCAGCTGGAGATGGAGAGATGCATGTGAGGTTTAGGTCAGTTGTTTATGTGAATACGGGTGAGGATGAGCATCTGAAACAAGAGTACATAGCATGGTGTCGCAGAGCAGCGGACGGGACCCTCAGTCGACCTATCCGTACCTTTGACATTCCAGTAGACGCTGATGGAGAGTTAGCACCGGTGATTGCCGATGGCGAGGTGGTTGACGCTCCTCCACCTGGTGCTCCGCCAGCTGTCGATGCCCAGCCAGGCCCCGGAGTTTGGTATGATGAGTTAGAGCCGGAACCTATGGATGAGGAAGAGGACGACCCCGAACCAGAGGCGATGGAACAGGATGATGGGGATGGTGAGGTCGATGAGGTAGGAGATGATGTAAACATAGATGCCGTCGAGGATCAGGCTGATCAGGAGGACCCAGACATGGACGTGGACGAGCCAGAGCCGGATAGC